>CP125974.1:64649667-64942382 GCA_030063025.1 Avena longiglumis | reverse complement strand
TTTGGGCGTGGCGATTTGGATTGCCCGTAAACGCGGTACATGTTTGAGAGATATGACCAAAATCTCATTGTTTTCGATTTATGGTCGTTTTCATGAGCTATTGCCCACGGTTTTGGGGTTCGAGGATATTTAAAAAGACCGTAAGACTCGATACATGTTTGAGAGTTAAGACCAAAAACTCATCGCTTTTCTCATTTTATGGCCATTTTAATGAGCTATTGACCACATTTTTGGGGTACTAGGGTGATTCTGACGGCCAGGACCCGATACATGTTTGAGAGTTATGACCAAAAACTCGTCGTTTTCGCGTCTTACGACCGTTTTCATGAGATATTTCCCACAGTTTTGGGCCTCCGAGGCGATTTGATTTCCCGTAAAATGCAATATATGTTTGAGAGATATGACCAAAATCTCATCGTTTTCTTGTTTTATGGTAATTTTCATGAGCTGTTGCCCACTGTTTTGGCGTTCAAGGGATATTAAAAACGACCATAAGAGTCGATACATATTTGAGAGTTAAGACCAAAAACTCCACGTTTTTTCATTTATTGCTGTTTTTATGAGCTATAGCCTACGATTTTTGGGTTCTAGTGCGATTTACGACGACCGTAAGACCCAATACATGTTTGAGAGTTATGACCAAAAATTGTTTGTTTTCTCTTTTTATGGTCGTTTTCATGAGCTATTTCCCACGGTTTTGGGGTACCAGAGCGATTTAAGACCACCGTAAGACGCGACTTCATGTTTCAGATTTATGACCAAAACTGTTTGTTTTTGTGTTTTAGCGTCGTTTTCATGAGCTATTGCCCACAATTTTGTGGCTCGGGGCAATTGCGTGGCCGTAAGACTCGATATATGTTTGAGAGATATGACCAACAACTTGTCGATTTCATGTTTAACGACCCTTTTCACGAGCTACTACCTACGATTTTGTGGTTCTAGGGATATTTATAATGACCGTAAGATCTGATACATGTTTGAGAGTTACGACCAAAAACTTGTCGTTTTCTCGTCGTATGGCCATTTTGTTTAGCTATTGCCCATAGTTTTGGGTTACTAGGGAGATTTACCAAGACCGCAAGACCCGATACATGTTTGAGAGTTATGACCAAAACTTCGATGTTTTCGCGTTCTGACCGTTTTCATGGGATATTGCCCACAGTTTTGGGCGATTTGATTGCCCAAAAACGCGGTACATGTTTGAGAGATATGACCAAAATCTCATTGTTTTCTCGATTTATGGTCGCTTTTCATGAGCTATTGCCCACGGTTTTGGGGGTTCCAGGATATTTAAAAGACCGTAAGACTCGATACATGTTTGAGAGTTAAGACCAAAACTCATCGTTTTCATTTTATGGCCATTTTAATGAGCTATTGACCACATTTTTGGGGTACTAGGGTGATTTACGACGACCGCAGGACCCGATACATGTTTGAGAGTTATGACCAAAAACTCGTCGTTTTCGCGTCTTACGACCGTTTTCATGAGATATTTCCCACAGTTTTGGGCCTCCGAGGCGATTTGATTTCCCGTAAAATGCAATATATGTTTGAGAGATATGACCAAAATCTCATCGTTTTCTTGTTTTATGGTAATTTTCATGAGTTGTTGCCCACTGTTTTGGCGTTCCAGGGATATTAAAAACGACCATAAGAGTCGATACATGTTTGAGAGTTAAGACCAAAAACTCCACGTTTTTTCATTTATTGCTGTTTTTATGAGCTATAGCCTACGATTTTTGGGTTCTAGTGCGATTTACGACCGTAAGACCCAATACATGTTTGAGAGTTATGACCAAAAATTGTTTGTTTTCTTTTATGGTCGTTTTCATGAGCTATTTCCCACGGTTTTGGGGTACAAGCGATTTAAGACCACCGTAAGACGCGACTTCATGTTTGAGATTTATGACCAAAACTGTTTGTTTTTGTGTTTTAGCGTCGTTTTCATGAGCTATTGCCCACAATTTTGTGGCTCCGGGCAATTTATGGCCCGTAAGACTCGATATATGTTTGAGAGATATGACCAAAACTTGTCGATTTCACGTTTAACGACCCTTTTCACGAGCTACTACCTACGATTTTGTGGTTCTAGGGATATTTATAATGACCGTAAGATCGATACATGTTTGAGAGTTACGACCAAAAACTTGTCGTTTTCTCGTCGTATGGCCATTTGTTTAGCTATTGCCCATAGTTTTGGGTTACTAGGAGATTTACCAAGACCGCAAGACCCGATACATGTTTGAGAGTTATGACCAAAAACTTCGATGTTTTCGCGTTTCTGACCGTTTTCATGGGATATTGCCCACAGTTTTGGGCGTGGCGATTTGGATTGCCCGTAAAACGCGGTACATGTTTGAGAGATATGACCAAAATCTCATTGTTTTCTCGATTTATGGTCGTTTTCATGAGCTATTGCCCACGGTTTTGGGGGTTCCAGGGATATTTAAAAAGACCGTAAGACTCGATACATGTTTGAGAGTTAAGACCAAAAACTCATCGTTTTCTCATTTTATGGCCATTTTAATGAGCTATTGACCACATTTTTGGGGTACTAGGGTGATTTACGACGACCGCAGGACCCGATACATGTTTGAGAGTTATGACCAAAAACTCGTCGTTTTCGCGTCTTACGACCGTTTTCATGAGATATTTCCCACAGTTTTGGGCCTCCGAGGCGATTTGATTTCCCGTAAAATGCAATATATGTTTGAGAGATATGACCAAAATCTCATCGTTTTCTTGTTTTATGGTAATTTTCATGAGCTGTTGCCCAGTGTTTTGGCGTTCCAGGGATATTAAAAACGACCATAAGAGTCGATACATGTTTGAGAGTTAAGACCAAAAACTCCACGTTTTTTCATTTATTGCTGTTTTTATGAGCTATAGCCTACGATTTTTGGGTTCTAGTGCGATTTACGACGACCGTAAGACCCAATACATGTTTGAGAGTTATGACCAAAAATTGTTTGTTTTCTCTTTTTATGGTCGTTTTCATGAGCTATTTCCCACGGTTTTGGGGTACAAGAGCGATTTAAGACCACCGTAAGACGCGACTTCATGTTTAAGATTTATGACCAAAAACTGTTTTTGTGTTTTAGCGTCGTTTTCATGAGCTATTGCCCACAATTTTGTGGCTCGGGCAATTTGCGTGGCCGTAAGACTCGATATATGTTTGAGAGATATGACCAAAAACTTGTCGATTTCACGTTTGTGACCCTTTTCACGAGCTACTACCTACGATTTTGTGGTTCTAGGATATTTATAATGACCGTAAGATCGATACATGTTTGAGAGTTACGACCAAAAACTTGTCGTTTTCTCGTCGTATGGCCATTTTGTTTAGCTATTGCCCATAGTTTTGGGTTACTAGGAGATTTACCAAGACCGCAAGACCCGATACATGTTTGAGAGTTATGACCAAAACTTCGATGTTTTCGTTTTGACCGCTTTTCATGGGATATTGCCCACAGTTTTGGGCGTGGCGATTTGGATTGCCGTAAAACGCGGTACATGTTTGAGAGATATGACCAAAATCTCATTGTTTTCTCGATTTATGGTCGCTTTTCATGAGCTATTGCCCACGGTTTTGGGGTTCAGGATATTTAAAAGACCGTAAGACTCGATACATGTTTGAGAGTTAAGACCAAAACTCATCGTTTTCTCATTTTATGGCCATTTTAATGAGCTATTGACCACATTTTGGGGTACTAGGGTGATTTACTGACCGCAGACCCGATACATGTTTGAGAGTTATGACCAAAAACTCGTTTTGCGTCTTCTGACCGCTTTCATGAGATATTTCCCACAGTTTTGGGCCTCCGAGGCGATTTGATTTCCGTAAATGCAATATATGTTTGAGAGATATGACCAAAATCTCATCGTTTTCTTGTTTTATGGTAATTTTCATGAGTTGTTGCCCACTTTTACGTTCGAGGATATTAAAACGACCATAAGAGTCGATACATGTTTGAGAGTTAAGACCAAAAACTCCACGTTTTTCATTTATTGCTGTTTTATGAGCTATAGCCTACGATTTTTGGGTTCTAGTGATTTATTTACTGAACCGTAAGACCCAATACATGTTTGAGAGTTATGACCAAAAATTGTTTGTTTTCTCTTTTTATGGTCGTTTTCATGAGCTATTTCCCACGGTTTTGGGGTACAAGAGCGATTTACGACCACCGTAAGACGCGATCTCATGCTTGAGATTTATGACTAAAAACTGTTTGTTTTTGTGTTTTAGCGTCGTTTTCATGAGCTATTGCCCACAATTTTTTGGCTCCGGGGCAATTTGTGTGGCCCGTAAGACTCGATATATGTTTGAGAGATATGACCAAAAACTTGTCGATTTCACGTTTAACGACCCTTTTCACGAGCTACTACCTACGATTTTGTGGTTCTAGGGATATTTATAATGACTGTAAGATCTGATACATGTTTGAGAGTTACGACCAAAAACTTGTCGTTTTCTTGTCGTATGGCCATTTTGTTTAGCTATTGCCCATAGTTTTGGGTTACTAGGGAGATTTACCAAGACCTCAAGACCCGATACATGTTTGAGAGTTATGACGAAAAACTCGATGTTTTCGCGTTTTACGACCGTTATCATGAGATATTGCCCACAGTTTTGGGCCTCCGGGGCGATTTGGATTGCCCGTAAAACGCGGTACAGGTTTGAGAGATATGACCAAAATCTCATTGTTTTCTCGATTTATGGTCGTTTTCATGAGCTATTGCCCACGGTTTTGACCGTAAGACTCGATACATATTTGAGAGTTAAGACCAAAAACTCATCGTTTTCTCATTTTATGGCCATTTTAATGAGCTATTGACCACATTTTGGGGTACTAGGGTGATTCTGACGACCGCAGGACCCGATACATGTTTGAGAGTTATGACCAAAACTTGCTCGTTTTCGCGTCTTACGACCGTTTTCATGAGATATTTCCCACAGTTTTGGGCCTCCGAGGCGATTTGATTTCCCGTAAAATGCAATATATGTTTGAGAGATATGACCAAAATCTCATCGTTTTCTTGTTTTATGGTAATTTTCATGAGCTGTTGCCCACTGTTTTGGTGTTCCAGGGATATTAAAAACGACCATAAGAGTCGATACATGTTTGAGAGTTAAGACCAAAAACTCCACGTTTTTTCATTTATTGCTGTTTTTATGAGCTATAGCCTATGATTTTTGGGTTGTAGTGCGATTTACAACGACCGTAAGACCCAATACATGTTTGAGAGTTATGACCAAAAATTGTTTGTTTTCTCTTTTTATGGTCGTTTTCATGAGCTATTTCCCACGGTTTTGGGGTACAAGAGCGATTTAAGACCACCGTAAGACGCGACTTCATGTTTCAGATTTATGACCAAAAACTGTTTGTTTTTGTGTTTTAGCGTCGTTTTCATGAGGTATTGCCCACAATTTTGTGGCTCCGGGGCAATTTATGCGTAGTAAGACTCGATATATGTTTGAGAGATATGACCAAAAACTTGTCGATTTCACGTTTAACGACCCTTTTCACGAGCTACTACCTACGATTTTGTGGTTCTAGGGATATTTATAATGACCGTAAGATCTGATACATGTTTGAGAGTTACGACCAAAAACTTGTCGTTTTCTCGTCGTATGGCCATTTTGTTTAGCTATTGCCCATAGTTTTGGGTTACTAGGGAGATTTACCAAGACCGCAAGACCCGATACATGTTTGAGAGTTATGACCAAAAACTCGATGTTTTCGCGTTTTACGACCGTTTTCATGGGATATTGCCCACAGTTTTGGGCGTGGCGATTTGGATTGCCCGTAAAACGCGGTACATGTTTGAGAGATATGACCAAAATCTCATTGTTTTCTCGATTTATGGTCGTTTTCATGAGCTATTGCCCACGGTTTTGGGGTTCCAGGATATTTAAAAAGACCGTAAGACTCGATACATGTTTGAGAGTTAAGACCAAAAACTCATCGTTTTCTCATTTTATGGCCATTTTAATGAGCTATTGACCACATTTTTGGGGTACTAGCGTGATTTACGACGACCGCAGGACCCGATACATGTTTGAGAGTTATGACCAAAAACTCGTCGTTTTCGCATCTTACGACCGTTTTCATGAGATATTTCCCATAGTTTTGGGCCTCCGAGGCGATTTGATTTCCCGTAAAATGCAATATATGTTTGAGAGATATGACCAAAATCTCATCGTTTTCTTGTTTTATGGTAATTTTCATGAGTTGTTTCCAACTGTTTTGGCGTTACAAGGATATTAAAAATGACCATAAGAGTCGATACATGTTTGAGAGTTAAGACCAAAATCTCCACGTTTTTTCATTTATTGCTGTTTTTATGAGCTATAGCCTATGATTTTTGGGTTCTAGTGCGATTTACGACGACCGTAAGACCCAATACATGTTTGAGAGTTATGACCAAAAATTGTTTGTTTTCTCTTTTTATGGTCGTTTTCATGAGCTATTTCCCACGGTTTTGGGGTACCAGAGCGATTTAAGACCACCGTAAGACGTGACTTCATGTTTCAGATTTATGACCAAAAATTGTTTGTTTTTGGGTTTTATCGTCATTTCCATGAGCTATTGCCCACAATTTTTTGGCTCCGGGGCAATTTGCATGGCCCGTAAGACTCGATATATGTTTGAGAGATATGACCAAAAACTTGTCGATTTCACGTTTAACGACCCTTTTCACGAGCTACTACCTACGATTTTGTGGTTCTAGGGATATTTATAATGACCGTAAGATCTGATACATGTTTGAGAGTTACGACCAAAAACTTGTCGTTTTCTCGTCGTATGGCCATTTTGTTTAGCTATTGCCCATAGTTTTGGGTTACTAGGGAGATTTACCAAGACCGCAAGACCCGATACATGTTTGAGAGTTATGACCAAAAACTCGATGTTTTCGCGTTTTACGACCGTTTTCATGGGATATTGCCCAGTTTTGGGCGTGGCGATTTGATTGCCGTCAGAAAGCGGTACATGTTTGAGAGATATGACCAAAATCTCATTGTTTTCTCGATTTATGGTCGCTTTTCATGAGCTATTGCCCACGGTTTTGGGGTTCCAGGGATATTTAAAAGACCGTAAGACTCGATACATGTTTGAGAGTTAAGACCAAAACTCATCGTTTTCTCATTTTATGGCCATTTTAATGAGCTATTGACCATTTTTGGGGTACTAGGGTGATTCTGACCACCAGGACCCGATACATGTTTGAGAGTTATGACCAAAACTGTTCGTTTCTGCGTCTTACGACCGCTTTTTTCATGAGATATTTCCACATTTTGGGCCTCCGAGGCGATTTGATTTCCGTAATGCAATATATGTTTGAGAGATATGACCAAAATCTCATCGTTTTCTTGTTTTATGGTCATTTTCATGAGCTGTTGCCCATCGTTTTGGGGGTTCCAGTGACATTTACAACGACCGTAAGACCCGATACATGTTTGAGAGTTATGACCAAAAACTCGTTTTTTTCTCTTTTATGGTCGTTTTCATGAGCTATTTCCCACGGTTTTGGGGTACCAGAGCGATTTATGACCATCGTAAGACGCGATCTCATGTTTGAGATTTATGACCAAAAACTGTTTGTTTTTGTGTTTTAGCGTCGTTTTCATGAGCTATTGCCCACAATTTTGTGGCTCCGGGGCAATTTGCACGGCCCGTAAGACTCGATATATGTTTGAGAGATATGAGCAAAAACTTGTCGATTTCACGTTTGACGACCCTTTTCATGAGCTACTACCTACGATTTTGTGGTTCTAGGGATATTTATAATGACCGTAAGATCTGATACATGTTTGAGAGTTACGACCAAAAACTTGTCGTTTTCTCGTCGTATGGCCATTTTGGTTAGCTATTGCCCATAGTTTTGGGTTACTAGGGAGATTTACCAAGACCGCAAGACTCGATACATGTTTGAGAGTTATGACCAAGAACTTCGATGTTTTCGCTTTTACCGTTTTCATGGGATATTGCCCACATTTTGGGCGTGGCGATTTGATTGCCCGTCAAACGCGATACATGTTTGAGAGATATCACCAAAATCTCATTGTTTTCTCGTTTTATGGTCGTTTTCATGAGCTATTGCCCATGGTTTTGGGGGTTCCATGGATATTTAAAAAGACCATAAGACTCGATACATGTTTGAGAGTTAAGACCAAAAACTCGTCGTTTTCTCGTTTTATGGCCATTTTAATGAGCTATTGACCACATTTTTGGGGTACTAGGGCGATTTACGACGACCGCAGGACCCGATACATGTTTGAGAGTTATGACCAAAAACTCGGCGCTTTCGCGTTTTACGACCGTTTTCATGAGATATTGCCCACAGTTTTGGGCCTCCGAGGGGATTTGATTTCCCGTAAAATACAATATATGTTTGAGAGATATGACCAAAATCTCATCGTTTTCTTGTTTTATGGTAATTTTCATGAGCTGTTGCCCACTGTTTTGGGTTTTAGGATATTAAAACGACCATAAGAGTCGATACATGTTTGAGAGTTAAGACCAAAAACTCCATGTTTTTCATTTATTGCTGTTTTTATGAGCTATAGCCTACGATTTTGGGTTCTAGTGCGATTCTGACCGTAAGACCCAATACATGTTTGAGAGTTATGACCAAAAATTGTTTGTTTGTAAGACCCAATACATGTTTGAGAGTTATGACCAAAAATTGTTTGTTTCTCTTTTTATGGTCGTTTCATGAGCTATTTCCCACGGTTTTGGGGTACAAGCGATTTAAGACCACCGTAAAGACGCGATCTCATGTTTGAGATTTATGACCAAAACTGTTTGTTTTTGTGTTTTAGCGTCGTTTTCATGAGCTATTGCCCACAATTTTGTGGCTCGGGGCAATTTGCGTGGCCGTAAGACTCGATATATGTTTGAGAGATATGACCAAAAACTTGTCGATTTCACGTTTAACGACCCTTTTCACGAGCTACTACCTACGATTTTGTGGTTCTAGGATATTTATAATGACCGTAAGATCCGATACATGTTTGAGAGTTACGACCAAAAACTTGTCGCTTTTCTCGTCAGATGGCCATTTTGTTTAGCTATTGCCCATAGTTTTGGGTTACTAGGAGATTTACCAAGACCGCAAGACCCGATACATGTTTGAGAGTTATGACCAAAAACTCGATGTTTTCGCGTTTTACTGCGTTTTCATGGGATATTGCCCACAGTTTTGGGCGTGGCGATTTGGATTGCCCGAAACGCGGTACATGTTTGAGAGATATGACCAAAATCTCATTGTTTTCTCGATTTATGGTCGCTTTTCATGAGCTGTTGCCCACTGTTTTGGGGTTCCAGGGATATTTAAAAAGACCGTAAGACTCGATACATGTTTGAGAGTTAAGACCAAAAACTCATCGTTTTCTCATTTTATGGCCATTTTAATGAGCTATTGACCACATTTTTGGGGTACTAGGGTGATTTACGACGACCGCAGGACCCGATACATGTTTGAGAGTTATGACCAAAAACTCGTCGTTTTCGCGTCTTACGACCGTTTTCATGAGATATTTCCCACAGTTTTGGGCCTCCGAGGCGATTTGATTTCCCGTAAAATGCAATATATGTTTGAGAGATATGACCAAAATCTCATCGTTTTCTTGTTTTATGGTAATTTTCATGAGCTGTTGCCCACTGTTTTGGCGTTCCAGGGATATTAAAAACGACCATAAGAGTCGATACATGTTTGAGAGTTAAGACCAAAAACTCCATGTTTTTTCATTTATTGCTGTTTTTATGAGCTATAGCCTACGATTTTTGGGTTCTAGTGCGATTTACGACGACCGTAAGACCCAATACATGTTTGAGAGTTATGACCAAAAATTGTTTGTTTTCTCTTTTTATGGTCGTTTTCATGAGCTATTTCCCACGGTTTTGGGGTACAAGAGCGATTTACGACCACCGTAAGACGCGATCTCATGTTTGAGATTTATGACCAAAAACTGTTTGTTTTTGTGTTTTAGCGTCGTTTTCATGAGCTATTGCCCACAATTTTGTGGCTCCGGGGCAATTTGCGTGGCCCGTAAGACTCGATATATGTTTGAGAGATATGACCAAAAACTTGTCGATTTCACGTTTAACGACCCTTTTCACGAGCTACTACCTACGATTTTGTGGTTCTAGGGATATTTATAATGACCGTAAGATCTGATACATGTTTGAGAGTTACGACCAAAAACTTGTCGTTTTCTCGTCGTATGGCCATTTTGTTTAGCTATTGCCCATAGTTTTGGGTTACTAGGGAGATTTACCAAGACCGCAAGACCCGATACATGTTTGAGAGTTATGACCAAAAACTCGATGTTTTCGCGTTTACTGACGTTTTCATGGGATATTGCCCACGTTTTGGGCGTGGCGATTTGGATTGCCAGAAACGCGGTACATGTTTGAGAGATATGACCAAAATCTCATTGTTTTCTCGATTTATGGTCGCTTTTCATGAGCTATTGCCCACGGTTTTGGGGGTTCCAGGATATTTAAAAAGACCGTAAGACTCGATACATGTTTGAGAGTTAAGACCAAAAACTCATCGCTTTTCTCATTTTATGGCCATTTTAATGAGCTATTGACCACATTTTGGGGTACTAGGGTGATTTACGATTACCCGCAGGACCCGATACATGTTTGAGAGTTATGACCAAAAACTTGTTTGTTTTTGTTTTACCATCGTTTTTCATGAGATATTTCCCACAGTTTTGGGCCTCTAAGGCGATTTGATTTCCGTAAGAGTCGATACATGTTTGAGAGTTAAGACCAAAAACTCATTTGTTTTCATTTATTTACCATTTTATGAGCTATAGGCTACGATTTTTGGGTTCAAGTGACATTTACAACGACCGTAAGACCCGATACATGTTTGAGAGTTATGACCAAAAACTCGTTGTTTTCTCTTTTTATGGTCGTTTTCATGAGCTATTTCCCACGGTTTTGGGGTTCAAGAGCGATTTACGACCACCGTAAGACGCGATCTCATGTTTGAGATTTATGACCAAAAACTTTTTGTTTTTGTGTTTTAGCGTCGTTTTCATGAGCTATTGCCCACAATTTTGTGGCTCCGGGGCAATTTGCGTGGCCCGTAAGACTCGATATATGTTTGAGATATATGACCAAAAACTTGTCGATTTCACGTTTAACGACCCTTTTCACGAGCTACTACCTACGATTTTGTGGTTCTAGGGATATTTATAATGACCGTAAGATCTGATACATGTTTGAGAGTTACGACCAAAAACTTGTCGTTTTCTCGTCGTATGGCCATTTTGTTTAGCTATTGCCCATAGTTTTGGGTTACTAGGGAGATTTACCAAGACCGCAAGACCCGATACATGTTTGAAAGTTATGACCAAAAACTCGATGTTTTCGCGTTTTGACCGCTTTTCATGGATATTGCCCACGCTTTTGGGCGTGGCGATTTGGATTGCCCGAAAACGCGGTACATGTTTGAGAGATATGACCAAAATCTCATTGTTTTCTCGATTTATGGTCGCTTTTCATGAGCTATTGCCCACGGTTTTGGGGGTTCCAGGATATTTAAAAGACCGTAAGACTCGATACATGTTTGAGAGTTAAGACCAAAACTCATCGCTTTTCTCATTTTATGGCCATTTTAATGAGCTATTGACCACATTTTGGGGTACTAGGGTGATTCTGACGACCGCAGGACCCGATACATGTTTGAGAGTTATGACCAAAAACTTCGTCGTTTCGCGTCTTACGACCGTTTTCATGAGATATTTCCCACAGTTTTGGGCCTCCGAGGCGATTTGATTTCCCGTCAAATGCAATATATGTTTGAGAGATATGACCAAAATCTCATCGTTTTCTTGTTTTATGGTAATTTTCATGAGCTGTTGCCCAGTGTTTTGGCGTTCCAGGGATATTAAAAACGACCATAAGAGTCGATACATGTTTGAGAGTTAAGACCAAAAACTCCACGTTTTTTCATTTATTGCTGTTTTTATGAGCTATAGCCTACGATTTTTGGGTTCTAGTGCGATTTATTTACTGACCGTAAGACCCAATACATGTTTGAGAGTTATGACCAAAATTGTTTGTTTTCTTTTTATGGTCGTTTTCATGAGCTATTTCCACGGTTTTGGGGTACAAGAGCGATTTAAGACCACCGTAAGACGCGACTTCATGTTTCAGATTTATGACCAAAAACTTTTTGTTTTTGTGTTTTAGCGTCGTTTTCATGAGCTATTGCCCACAATTTTGTGGCGCCGGGGCAATTTGCGTGGCCCGTAAGACTCGATATATGTTTGAGAGTTAAGACCAAAAACTTGTCGATTTCACGTTTGGACCCTTTTCACGAGCTACTACCTACGATTTTGTGGTTCTAGGGATATTTATAATGACCGTAAGATCGATACATGTTTGAGAGTTACGACCAAAACTTGTCGTTTCTCGTCGTATGGCCATTTTGTTTAGCTATTGCCCATAGTTTTGGGTTACTAGGAGATTTACCAAGACCGCAAGACCCGATACATGTTTGAGAGTTATGACCAAAAAATCGTCGTTTTCGCATTTTACGACCGTTTTCATGAGATATTGCCCACAGTTTTGGGCCTCCGGGGCGATTTGATTGCCCGTAAAACGCGATACATGTTTGAGAGATATGACCAAAATCTCATTGTTTTCTTGTTTTATGGTCGTTTTCATGAGCTATTGCCCACGGTTTTGGAGGTTCCATGGATATTTAAAAGGACCGTAAGACTCGATACATGCAAAAAACTCATCGTTTTCTCGTTTTATGGCCATTTTAATGAGCTATTGACCACATTTTTGGGGTACTAGGGTGATTTACGACGACCGCAGGACCCGATACATGTTTGAGAGTTATGACCAAAAACTCGTCGTTTTCGCGTCTTACGACCGTTTTCATGAGATATTTCCCACAGTTTTGGGCCTCCGAGGCGATTTGATTTCCCGTAAAATGCAATATATGTTTGAGAGATATGACCAAAATCTCATCGTTTTCTTGTTTTATGGTAATTTTCATGAGCTGTTGCCCACTGTTTTGGCGTTCCAGGGATATTAAAAACGACCATAAGAGTCGATACATGTTTGAGAGTTAAGACCAAAAACTCCACGTTTTTTCATTTATTGCTGTTTTTATGAGCTATAGCCTACGATTTTTGGGTTCTAGTGCGATTTACGACGACCGTAAGACCCAATACATGTTTGAGAGTTATGACCAAAAATTGTTTGTTTTCTCTTTTTATGGTCGTTTTCATGAGCTATTTCCCACGGTTTTGGGGTACAAGAGCGATTTACGACCACCGTAAGACGCGATCTCATGTTTGAGATTTATGACCAAAAACTGTTTGTTTTTGTGTTTTAGCGTCGTTTTCATGAGCTATTGCCCACAATTTTGTGGCTCCGGGGCAATTTGCATGGCCCGTAAGACTCGATATATGTTTGAGAGATATGACCAAAAACTTGTCGATTTCACGTTTGACGACCCTTTTCATGAGCTACTACCTATGATTTTGTGGTTCTAGGGATATTTATAATGACCGTAAGATCTGATACATGTTTGAGAGTTACGACCAAAAACTTGTCGTTTTCTCGTCGTATGGCCATTTTGTTTAGCTATTGCCCATAGTTTTTGGTTACTAGGGAGATTTACCAAGACCGCAAGACCCAATCCATGTTTGAGAGTTATGACCAAAAACTCGACGTTTTCACGTTTTTCGACCGTTTTCATGAGATATTGCCCACAGTTTTGGGCCTCCTGGGCGATTTGGATTGCCCATAAAACGCAGTACATGTTTGAGAGATATGACCAAAATCTCATTGTTTTCTCGATTTATGGTCGTTTTCATGAGCTATTGGCTACGGTTTTGGGGGTTACCGTAAGACTCGATACATGTTTGAGAGTTAAGACTAAAAACTCATCGTTTTCTCATTTTATGGCCATTTTAATGAGCTATTGACCATATTTTTGGGGTACTAGGGTGATTTACGACGACCGCAGGACCCGATACATGTTTGAGAGTTATGACCAAAAACTCGTCGTTTTACGTCTGCTTTTCATGAGATATTTCCCACAGTTTTGGGCCTCGAGGCGATTTGATTTCCGTAAAATGCAATATATGTTTGAGAGATATGACCAAAATCTCATCGCGTTTTCTTGTTTATGGTAATTTTCATGAGTTGTTGCCTTGTTTTTGCGCGTCGAGGATATTAAAAACGACCATAAGAGTCGATACATGTTTGAGAGTTAAGACCAAAAACTCCACGTTTTTTCATTTACTGCTGTTTTTATGAGCTATAGCCTACGATTTTTGGGTTCTAGTGCGATTTACGACGACCGTAAGACCCAATACATGTTTGAGAGTTATGACCAAAAATTGTTTGTTTTCTCTTTTTATGGTCGTTTTCATGAGCTATTTCCCACGGTTTTGGGGTACAAGAGCGATTTAAGAGCACCGTAAGACGCTATCTCATGTTTGAGATTTATGACCAAAAACTGTTTGTTTTTGTGTTTTAGCGTCGTTTTCATGAGCTATTGCCCACAATTTTGTGGCTCCGGGGCAATTTGCGTGGCCCGTAAGACTCGATATATGTTTGAGAGATATGACCAAAAACTTGTCGATTTCACGTTTGACGACCCTTTTCACGAGCTACTACCTACGATTTTGTGGTTCTAGGGATATTTATAATGACCGTAAGATCTGATACATGTTTGAGAGTTACGACCAAAAACTTGTCGTTTTCTCGTCGTATGGCCATTTTGTTTAGCTATTGCCCATAGTTTTGGGTTACTAGGGAGATTTACCAAGACCGCAAGACCCGATACATGTTTGAGAGTTATGACCAAAAACTCGATGTTTTCGCGTTTTACGACCGTTTTCATGGGATATTGCCCACAGTTTTGGGCGTGGCGATTTGGATTGCCCGTAAAACGCGGTACATGTTTGAGAGATATGACCAAAATCTCATTGTTTTCTCGATTTATGGTCGTTTTCATGAGCTATTGCCCACGGTTTTGGGGGTTCCAGGGATATTTAAAAAGACCGTAAGACTCGATACATGTTTGAGAGTTAAGACTAAAAACTCATCGTTTTCTCATTTTATGGCCATTTTAATGAGCTATTGACCATATTTTTGGGGTACTAGGGTGATTTACGACGACCGCAGGACCCGATACATGTTTGAGAGTTATGACCAAAAACTCGTCGTTTTCGCGTTTTACGACCGTTTTCATGAGATATTGCCCACAGTTTTGGGCCTCCGAGGCGATTTGATTTCCCGTAAAATGCAATATATGTTTGAGAGATATGACCAAAATCTCATCGTTTTCTTGTTTTATGGTAATTTTCATGAGCTGTTGCCCACTGTTTTGGCGTTCCAGGGATATTAAAAACGACCATAAGAGTCGATACATGTCTGAGAGTTAAGACCAAAAACTCCACGTTTTTTTCATTTATTGCTGTTTTTATGAGCTATAGCCTACGATTTTTGGGTTCTAGTGCGATTTACGACGACCGTAAGACCCAATACATGTTTGAGAGTTATGACCAAAAATTGTTTGTTTTCTCTTTTTATGGTCGTTTTCATGAGCTATTTCCCACGGTTTTGGGGTACAAGAGCGATTTAAGACCACCGTAAGACGCGACTTCATGTTTCAGATTTATGACCAAAAACTGTTTGTTTTTGTGTTTTAGCGTCGTTTTCATGAGCTATTGCCCACAATTTTGTGGCTCCGGGGCAATTTGCGTGGCCCGTAAGACTCGATATATGTTTGAGAGATATGACCAAAAACTTGTCGATTTCACGTTTAACGACCCTTTTCACGAGCTACTACCTACGATTTTGTGGTTCTAGGGATATTTATAATGACCGTAAGATCTGATACATGTTTGAGAGTTACGACCAAAAACTTGTCGTTTTCTCGTCGTATGGCCATTTTGTTTAGCTATTGCCCATAGTTTTGGGTTACTAGGGAGATTTACCAAGACCGCAAGACCCGATACATGTTTGAGAGTTATGACCAAAAACTCGATGTTTTCGCGTTCTGACCGTTTTCATGGGATATTGCCACAGTTTTGGGCGTGGCGATTTGGATTGCCCGTAAAACGCGGTACATGTTTGAGATATGACCAAAATCTCATTGTTTTCTCGATTTATGGTCGCTTTTCATGAGCTATTGCCCACGGTTTTGGGGTTCCAGGATATTTAAAAAGACCGTAAGACTCGATACATGTTTGAGAGTTAAGACCAAAAACTCATCGTTTCTCATTTTATGGCCATTTTAATGAGCTATTGACCACATTTTGGGGTACTAGGGTGATTCTGACGCACCGCAGGACCCGATACATGTTTGAGAGTTATGACCAAAAACTTGTCGTTTTCGCGTCTTACGACCGTTTTCATGAGATATTTCCCACAGTTTTGGTCCTCCGAGGCGATTTGATTTCCCGTAAAATGCAATATATGTTTGAGAGATATGACCAAAATCTCATCGTTTTCTTGTTTTATGGTAATTTTCATGAGTTGTTGCCCACTGTTTTGGCGTTCCAGGGATATTAAAAACGACCATAAGAGTCGATACATGTTTGAGAGTTAAGACCAAAAACTCCACGTTTTTTCATTTATTGCTGTTTTTATGAGCTATAGCCTACGATTTTTGGGTTCTAGTGCGATTTACGACGACCGTAAGACCCAATACATGTTTGAGAGTTATGACCAAAATTGTTTGTTTTCTCTTTTATGGTCGCTTTCATGAGCTATTTCCCACGGTTTTGGGGTACAAGAGCGATTTAAGACCACCGTAAGACGCGACTTCATGTTTGAGATTTATGACCAAAACTGTTTGTTTTGTGTTTTAGCGTCGTTTTCATGAGCTATTGCCCACAATTTTGTGGCTCCGGGGCAATTTGCGTGGACCGTAAGACTCGATATATGTTTGAGAGATATGACCAAAAACTTGTCGATTTCACGTTTGACGACCCTTTTCACGAGCTACTACCTACGATTTTGTGGTTCTAGGGATATTTATAATGACCGTAAGATCTGATACATGTTTGAGAGTTACGACCAAAAACTTGTCGTTTTCTCGTCGTATGGCCATTTTGTTTAGCTATTGCCCATAGTTTTGGGTTACTAGGGAGATTTACCAAGACCGCAAGACCCGATACATGTTTGAGAGTTATGACCAAAAACTCGATGTTTTCGCGTTTTACGACCGTTTTCATGAGATATTGCCCACAGTTTTGGGCCTCCGGGGCGATTTGGATTGCCCGTAAAACGCGATACATGTTTGAGAGATATGACCAAAATCTCATTGTTTTCTCGTTTTATGGTCGTTTTCATGAGCTATTGCCCACGGTTTTGGGGGTTCCAGGGATATTTAAAAGGACCGTAAGACTCGATACATGCAAAAACTCATCGTTTTCTCGTTTTATGGCCATTTTAATGAGCTATTGACCACATTTTTGGGGTACTTGGGAGATTTACGACGACCGCAGGACCCGATACATGTTTGAGAGTTATGACCAAAAACTCGATGTTTTCGCGTTTTACGACCGTTTTCATGAGATATTGCCCACAGTTTTGGGCCTCCGGGGCGATTTGGATTACCCGTAAAACGCGATACATGTTTGAGAGATATGACCAAAATCTCATTGTTTTCTCGTTTTATGGTCGTTTTCATGAGCTGTTGCCCACTGTTTTGGGGTTACAGGGATATTAAAAACGACCATAAGAGTCGATACATGTTTGAGAGTTAAGACCAAAAACTCCACGTTTTTTCATTTATTGCTGTTTTTATGAGCTATAGCCTACGATTTTTGGGTTCTAGTGCGATTTACGACCGTAAGACCCAATACATGTTTGAGAGTTATGACCAAAAATTGTTTGTTTTCTTTTTATGGTCGTTTTCATGAGCTATTTCCCACGGTTTTGGGGTACAAGAGCGATTTAAGACCACCGTAAGACGCGACTTCATGTTTCAGATTTATGACCAAAAACTGTTTGTTTTTGTGTTTTAGCGTCGTTTTCATGAGCTATTGCCCACAATTTTGTGGCTCCGGGGCAATTTGCGTGGACCGTAAGACTCGATATATGTTTGAGAGATATGACCAAAAACTTGTCGATTTCACGTTTGACGACCCTTTTCACGAGCTACTACCTACGATTTTGTGGTTCTAGGGATATTTATAATGACCGTAAGATCTGATACATGTTTGAGAGTTACGACCAAAAACTTGTCGTTTTCTCGTCGTATGGCCATTTTGTTTAGCTATTGCCCATAGTTTTGGGTTACTAGGGAGATTTACCAAGACCGCAAGACCCGATACATGTTTGAGAGTTATGACCAAAAACTCGATGTTTTCGCGTTTTACGACCGTTTTCATGGGATATTGCCCACAGTTTTGGGCGTGGCGATTTGGATTGCCCGTAAAACGCGGTACATGTTTGAGAGATATGACCAAAATCTCATTGTTTTCTCGATTTATGGTCGTTTTCATGAGCTATTGCCCACGGTTTTGGGGGTTCCAGGGATATTTAAAAAGACCGTAAGACTCGATACATGTTTGAGAGTTAAGACCAAAAACTCATCGTTTTCTCATTTTATGGCCATTTTAATGAGCTATTGACCACATTTTTGGGGTACTAGGGTGATATACGACGACCGCAGGACCCGATACATGTTTGAGAGTTATGACCAAAAACTCGTCGTTTTCGCGTCTTACGACCGTTTTCATGAGATATTTCCCACAGTTTTGGGCCTCCGAGGCGATTTGATTTCCCGTAAAATGCAATATATGTTTGAGAGATATGACCAAAATCTCATCGTTTTCTTGTTTTATGGTAATTTTCATGAGCTGTTGCCCACTGTTTTAGCGTTCAGGATATTAAAGACGACCATAAGAGTCGATACATGTCTGAGAGTTAAGACCAAAAACTCCACGTTTTTTTCATTTATTGCTGTTTTTATGAGCTATAGCCTACGATTTTTGGGTTCTAGTGCGATTTACGACGACCGTAAGACCCAATACATGTTTGAGAGTTATGACCAAAAATTGTTTGTTTTCTCTTTTTATGGTCGTTTTCATGAGCTATTTCCCACGGTTTTGGGGTACAAGAGCGATTTAAGACCACCGTAATACGCGACTTCATGTTTCAGATTTATGACCAAAAACTGTTTGTTTTTGTGTTTTAGCGTCGTTTTCATGAGCTATTGCCCTCAATTTTGTGGCTCCAGGGCAATTTGCGTGGCCCATAAGACTCGATATATGTTTGAGAGATATGACCAAAAACTTGTCGATTTCACGTTTGACGACCCTTTTCACGATCTACTACCTACGATTTTGTGGTTATAGGGATATTTATAATGACCGTAAGATCTGATACATGTTTGAGAGTTTCGACCAAAAACTTGTCGTTTTCTCGTCGTATGGCCATTTTGTTTAGCTATTGCCCATAGTTTTTGGTTACTAGGGAGATTTACCAAGACCGCAAGACCCGATACATGTTTGAGAGTTATGACCAAAAACTCGACGTTTTCGCGTTTTACGACCGTTTTCATGAGATATTGCCCACAGTTTTGGGCCTCCGGGGCGATTTGGATTGCCCGTAAAATGCGGTACATGTTTGATAGATATGACCAAAATCTCATTGTTTTCTCGATTTATGGTCGTTTTCATGAGCTATTACCCACGGTTTTGGGGGTTCCAGGGATATTTAGAAAGACCGTAAGACTCGATACATGTTTGAGAGTTAAGACCAAAAACTCGTCGTTTTCTCGTTTTATGGCCATTTTAATGAGCTATTGACCACATTTTTGGGGTACTAGGGTGATTTACGACGACCGCAGGACCCGATAAAGGTTTGAGAGTTATGACCAAAAACTCGTCGTTTTAAAAAATCTCGCCGTTTTCTTATTTTATGGTAATTTTCATGAACTGTTGCCCACTGTTTTGGCGTTACAGGGATATTAAAAACGACCATAAGAGTCGATACATGTTTGAGAGTTAAGACCAAAAACTCCACGTTTTTTCATTTATTGCTGTTTTTATGAGCTATAGCCTACGATTTTTGGGTTCTAGTGCGATTTTACTGACCGTAAGACCCAATACATGTTTGAGAGTTATGACCAAAAATTGTTTGTTTTCTCTTTTTATGGTCGTTTTCATGAGCTATTTCCCACGGTTTTGGGGTACAAGAGCGATTTACGACCACCGTAAGACGCGATCTCATGTTTGAGATTTATGACCAAAAACTGTTTGTTTTTGTGTTTTAGCGTCGTTTTCATGAGCTATTGCCCACAATTTTGTGGCTCCGGGGCAATTTGCGTGGCCCGTAAGACTCGATATATGTTTGAGAGATATGACCAAAAACTTGTCGATTTCACGTTTGACCCTTTTCACGAGCTACTACCTACGATTTTGTGGTTCTAGGATATTTATAATGACCGTAAGATCCGATACATGTTTGAGAGTTACGACCAAAACTTGTCGCTTTTCTCGTCAGATGGCCATTTTGTTTAGCTATTGCCCATAGTTTTGGGTTACTAGGAGATTTACCAAGACCGCAAGACCCGATACATGTTTGAGAGTTATGACCAAAAACTCGATGTTTTCGCGTTTTACGACCGTTTTCATGGGATATTGCCCACAGTTTTGGGTGTGGCGATTTGGATTGCCCGTAAAACGCGGTACATGTTTGAGATATATGACCAAAATCTCATTGTTTTCTCGATTTATGGTCGTTTTCATGAGCTAATGCCCACGGTTTTGGGGGTTCCAGGGATATTTAAAAAGACCGTAAGACTCGATACATGTTTGAGAGTTAAGACCAAAAACTCATCGTTTTCTCATTTTATGGCCATTGTAATGAGCTATTGACCACATTTTTGGGGTACTAGGGTGATTTACGACGACCGCAGGACCCGATACATGTTTGAGAGTTATGACCAAAAACTTTGCTGTTTCCGCGTCTTACGACCGTTTTCATGAGATAGTTCCCACAGTTTTGGGCCTCCGAGGCGATTTGATTTCCCGTAAAATGCAATATATGTTTGAGAGATATGACCAAAATCTCATCGTTTTCTTGTTTTATGGTAATTTTCATGAGTTGTTGCCCACTGTTTTGGCGTTCCAGGGATATTAAAAACGACCATAAGAGTCGATACATGTTTGAGAGTTAAGACCAAAAACTCCATGTTTTTTCATTTATTGCGGTTTTTATGAGCTATAGCCTACGATTTTGGGGTTCTAGTGAGATTTAAGACGACCGTAAGACCCAATACATGTTTGAGATTTATGACCAAAAACTTTTTGTTTTTGTGTTTTATGGTCATTTTCATGAGCTATTGCCCACGGATTTGGGGGTTCCAGGGATATTTAAAAAGACCGTAAGACTCGATATATGTTTGAGAGATATGACCAAAAACTTGTCAATTTCACGTTTGACGACCCTTTTCATGAGCACGTACGATTTTGTGGTTCTAGGGATATTTATAATGATCGTAAGATCTGATACATGTTTGAGACTTACGACCAAAAACTTGTCATTTTCTCATCGTATGGCCATTTTGTTTAGCTATTGCCCATAGTTTTGGGTTACTAGGGAGATTTACCAAGACCGCAGGACCCGATACATGTTTGAGAGTTATGACCAAAAACTCGATGTTTTCGCGTTTTACGCCGCTTTTCATGGGATATTGCCCACAGTTTTGGGCTTGGCGATTTGGATTGCCCGTAAAACGCGGTACATGTTTGAGAGATATGACCAAAATCTCATTGTTTTCTCGATTTATGGTCGTTTTCATGAGCTATTGCCCACGGTTTTGGGGGTTCCAGGGATATTTAAAAAGACCGTAAGACTCGATACATGTTTGAGAGTTAAGACCAAAAACTCATCGTTTTCTCATTTTATGGCCATTTTAATGAGCTATTGACCACATTTTTGGGGTACTAGGGTGATTTACGACGACCGCAGGACCCGATACATGTTTGAGAGTTATGACCAAAAACTCGTCGTCTTACGACCGTTTTCATGAGATATTTCCCACGTTTTGGGCCTCCGAGGCGATTTGATTTCCCGTAAAATGCAATATATGTTTGAGAGATATGACCAAAATCTCATCGTTTTCTTGTTTTATGGTAATTTTCATGAGCTGTTGCCCACTGTTTTGGCGTTCCAGGGATATTAAAAACGACCATAAGAGTCGATACATGTTTGAGAGTTAAGACCAAAAACTCCACGTTTTTTCATTTATTGCTGTTTTTATGAGCTATAGCCTACGATTTTTGGGTTCTAGTGCGATTCTGACGACCGTAAGACCCAATACATGTTTGAGAGTTATGACCAAAAATTGTTTGTTTTCTCTTTTTATGGTCGTTTTCATGAGCTATTTCCCACGGTTTTGGGGTACAAGAGCGATTTAAGACCACCGTAAGACGCGACTTCATGTTTCAGATTTATGACCAAAAACTGTTTGTTTTTGTGTTTTAGCGTCGTTTTCATGAGCTATTGCCCACAATTTTGTGGCTCCGGGGCAATTTGCGTGGCCCGTAAGACTCGATATATGTTTGAGAGATATGACCAAAAACTTGTCGATTTCACGTTTAACGACCCTTTTCACGAGCTACTACCTACGATTTTGTGGTTCTAGGGATATTTATAATGACCGTAAGATCTGATACATGTTTGAGAGTTACGACCAAAACTTGTCGTTTTCTCGTCGTATGGCCATTTTGTTTAGCTATTGCCCATAGTTTTGGGTTACTAGGGAGATTTACCAAGACCGCAAGACCCGATACATGTTTGAGAGTTATGACCAAAAACTCGATGTTTTCGCGTTTTACGACCGTTTTCATGGGATATTGCCCACAGTTTTGGGCGTGGCGATTTGGATTGCCCGTAAAACGCGGTACATGTTTGAGAGATATGACCAAAATCTCATTGTTTTCTCGATTTATGGTCGTTTTCATGAGCTATTGCCCACGGTTTTGGGGGTTCCAGGGATATTTAAAAAGACCGTAAGACTCGATACATGTTTGAGAGTTAAGACCAAAAACTCATCGTTTTCTCATTTTATGGCCATTTTAATGAGCTATTGACCACATTTTTGGGGTACTAGGGTGATTTACGACGACCGCAGGACCCGATACATGTTTGAGAGTTATGACCAAAAACTCGTCGTTTTCGCGTCTTACGACCGTTTTCATGAGATATTTCCCACAGTTTTGGGCCTCCGAGGCGATTTGATTTCCCGTAAAATGCAATATATGTTTGAGAGATATGACCAAAATCTCATCGTTTTCTTGTTTTATGGTAATTTTCATGAGCTGTTGCCCACTGTTTTGGCGTTCCAGGGATATTAAAAACGACCATAAGAGTCGATACATGTTTGAGAGTTAAGACCAAAAACTCCACGTTTTTTCATTTATTGCTGTTTTTATGAGCTATAGCCTACGATTTTTGGGTTCTAGTGCGATTTACGACGACCGTAAGACCCAATACATGTTTGAGAGTTATGACCAAAAATTGTTTGTTTTCTCTTTTTATGGTCGTTTTCATGAGCTATTTCCCACGGTTTTGGGGTACAAGAGCGATTTAAGACCACCGTAAGACGCGACTTCATGTTTCAGATTTATGACCAAAAACTGTTTGTTTTTGTGTTTTAGCGTCGTTTTCATGAGCTATTGCCCACAATTTTGTGGCTCCGGGGCAATTTGCGTGGACCGTAAGACTCGATATATGTTTGAGAGATATGACCAAAAACTTGTCGATTTCACGTTTGACGACCCTTTTCACGAGCTACTACCTACGATTTTGTGGTTCTAGGGATATTTATAATGACCGTAAGATCTGATACATGTTTGAGAGTTACGAGCAACAACTTGTCGTTTTCTCGTCGTATGGCCATTTTGTTTAGCTATTGCCCATAGTTTTGGGTTACTAGGGAGATTTACCAAGACCGCAAGACCCGATACATGTTTGAGAGTTATGACCAAAAACTCGATGTTTTCGCGTTTTACGACCGTTTTCATGGGATATTGCCCACAGTTTTGGGCGTGGCGATTTGGATTGCCCGTAAAACGCGGTACATGTTTGAGAGATATGACCAAAATCTCATTGTTTTCTCGATTTATGGTCGTTTTCATGAGCTATTGCCCACGGTTTTGGGGGTTCCAGGGATATTTAAAAAGACCGTAAGACTCGATACATGTTTGAGAGTTAAGACCAAAAACTCATCGTTTTCTCATTTTATGGCCATTTTAATGAGCTATTGACCACATTTTTGGGGTACTAGGGTGATTTACGACGACCGCAGGACCCGATACATGTTTGAGAGTTATGACCAAAAACTCGTCGTTTTCGCGTCTTACGACCGTTTTCATGAGATATTTCCCACAGTTTTGGGCCTCCGAGGCGATTTGATTTCCCGTAAAATGCAATATATGTTTGAGAGATATGACCAAAATCTCATCGTTTTCTTGTTTTATGGTAATTTTCATGAGCTGTTGCCCACTGTTTTGGCGTTCTAGGGATATTAAAAACGACCATAAGACCCAATACATGTTTGAGAGTTATGACCAAAAATTGTTTGTTTTCTCTTTTATGGTCGTTTTCATGAGCTATTTCCCACGGTTTTGGGGTACAAGAGCGATTTAAGACCACCGTAGACGCGACTTCATGTTTGAGATTTATGACCAAAACTGTTTGTTTTTGTGTTTTAGCGTCGTTTTCATGAGCTATTGCCCACAATTTTGTGGCTCCGGCAATTTGCGTGGCCGTAAGACTCGATATATGTTTGAGAGATATGACCAAAAACTTGTCGATTTCACGTTTGTGACCCTTTTCACGAGCTACTACCTACGATTTTGTGGTTCTAGGGATATTTATAATGACCGTAAGATCTGATACATGTTTGTGAGTTACCAAAAAAACTTGTCGCTTTTCGTCGTATGGCCATTTTGTTTAGCTATTGCCCATAGTTTTGGGTTACTAGGAGATTTACCAAGACCGCAAGACCCGATACATGTTTGAGAGTTATGACCAAAACTCGATGTTTTCGCTTTTACGACCGCTTTCATGGGATATTGCCCAGTTTTGGGCGTGGCGATTTGGATTGCCCGTAAAACGCGGTACATGTTTGAGGGATATGACCAAAATCTCATTGTTTTCTCGATTTATGGTCGTTTTCATGAGCTATTGCCCACGGTTTTGGGGTTCCAGGGATATTTAGAAAGACCATAAGACTCGATACATGTTTGAGAGTTAAGACTAAAAACTCATCGTTTTCTCATTTTATGGCCATTTTAATGAGCTATTGACCACATTTTTGGGGTACTAGGGTGATTTACGACGACCGCAGGACCCGATACATGTTTGAGAGTTATGACCAAATATTGTTTGTTTTTGCGTTTTACCATCGCTTTTCATGAGATATTGCCCATTTTTTTGGGGTTCTAGGGATATTAAAACGACCATAAGAGTCGATACATGTTTGAGAGTTAAGACCAAAAACTCCACGTTTTTTCATTTATTGCTGTTTTATGAGCTATAGCCTACGATTTTTGGGTTCTAGTGACATTTACTGACCGTAAGACCCAATACATGTTTGAGAGTTATGACCAAAAATTGTTTATTTTCTCTTTTTATGGTCGTTTTCATGAGCTATTTCCCACGGTTTTGGGGTACAAGAGCGATTTAAGACCACCGTAAGACGCGACTTCATGTTTCAGATTTATGACCAACAACTGTTTGTTTTTGTGTTTTAGCTTCGTTTTCATGAGCTATTGCCCCCATTTTTGTGGCTCCGGGGCAATTTGCGTGGCCCGTAAGACTCGATATATGTTTGAGAGATATGACCAAAAACTTGTCGATTTCACGTTTAACGACCCTTTTCACGAGCTACTACCTACGATTTTGTGGTTCTAGGGATATTTATAATGACCGTAAGATCTGATACATGTTTGAGAGTTACGACCAAAAACTTGTCGTTTTCTCGTCGTATGGCCATTTTGTTTAGCTATTGCCCACATTTTTGGGGTACTAGGGTGATTTACGACGACCGCAGGACCCGATACATGTTTGAGAGTTATGACCAAAAACTCGTCGTTTTCGCGTCTTACGACCGTTTTCATGGGATATTGCCCACAGTTTTGGGCGTGGCGATTTGGATTGCCCGTAAAACGCGGTACATGTTTGAGAGATATGACCAAAATCTCATTGTTTTCTCGATTTATGGTCGTTTTCATGAGCTATTGCCCACGGTTTTGGGGGTTCCAGGGATATTTAAAAAGACCGTAAGACTCGATACATGTTTGAGAGTTAAGACCAAAAACTCATCGTTTTCTCATTTTATGGCCATTTTAATGAGCTATTGACCACATTTTTGGGGTACTAGGGTGATTTACGACGACCGCAGGACCCGATACATGTTTGAGAGTTATGACCAAAAACTCGTCGTTTTCGCGTCTTACGACCGTTTTCATGAGATAGTTCCCACAGTTTTGGGCCTCCGAGGCGATTTGATTTCCCGTAAAATGCAATATATGTTTGAGAGATATGACCAAAATCTCATCGTTTTCTTGTTTTATGGTAATTTTCATGAGTTGTTGCCCACTGTTTTGGCGTTCCAGGGATATTAAAAACGACCATAAGAGTCGATACATGTTTGAGAGTTAAGACCAAAAACTCCACGTTTTTTCATTTATTGCTGTTTTTATGAGCTATAGCCTACGATTTTTGGGTTCTAGTGCGATTTACGACGACCGTAAGACCCAATACATGTTTGAGAGTTATGACCAAAAATTGTTTGTTTTCTCTTTTTATGGTCGTTTTCATGAGCTATTTCCCACGGTTTTGGGGTACAAGAGCGATTTAAGACCACCGTAAGACGCGACTTCATGTTTCAGATTTATGACCAAAAACTGTTTGTTTTTGTGTTTTAGCGTCGTTTTCATGAGCTATTGCCCACAATTTTGTGGCTCCGGGGCAATTTGCGTGGCCCGTAAGACTCGATATATGTTTGAGAGATATGACCAAAAACTTGTCGATTTCACGTTTGACGACCCTTTTCACGAGCTACTACCTACGATTTTGTGGTTCTAGGGATATTTATAATGACCGTAAGATCTGATACATGTTTGAGAGTTACGACCAAAAACTTGTCGTTTTCTCGTCGTATGGCCATTTGGTATAGCTATCGCCCATAGGTTTGGGTTACTAGGGAGATTTACCAAGACCGCAAGACCCGATAAATGTTTGAGAGTTATGACCAAAAACTCGACGTTTTCGCGTTTTACGACCGTTTTCATGAGATATCGCCCACAGTTTTGGGCCTCCGGGGCGATTTGATTGCCTGTAAAACGCGATATATGTTTGAGAGATATGACCAAAATCTCATTGTTTTCTCGTTTTATGGTCGTTTTCATAAGCTATTGCCCACGGTTTTGGGGGTTCCAGGGATATTAAAAACGACCGTAAGACTCGATACATGTTTGACAGTTAAGACCAAAACTCATCGTTTTCTCATTTTATGGCCATTTTAATGAGCTATTGACCACATTTTGGGGTACTAGGGTGATTCTACGACCGCAGGACCCGATACATGTTTGAGAGTTATGACCAAAAACTCGTTGCTTTCGCGTCTTACGACCGCTTTTCATGAGATATTTCCCACAGTTTGGGCCTCCGAGGCGATTTGATTTCCCGTAAAATGCAATATATGTTTGAGAGATATGACCAAAATCTCATCGGTTTCTTGTTTTATGGTAATTTTCATGAGTTGTTGCCCACTGTTTTGGCGTTCCCGGGATATTAAAAATGACCATAAGAGTCGATACATGTTTGAGAGTTAAGACCAAAAACTCCACGTTTTTTCATTTATTGCTGTTTTTATGAGCTATAGCCTACGATTTTTGGGTTCTAGTGCGATTTACTGACGAACCGTAAGACCCGATACATGTTTGAGATTTATGACCAAAAACTCGTTGTTTTCTCTTTTTATGGTCGTTTTCATCAGCTATTTCCCACGGTTTTGGGGTACCAGAGCGATTTACGACCACCGTAAGACGCGAGCTCATGTTTGAGATTTATGACCAAAAACTTTTTGTTTTTGTGTTTTAGCGTCGTTTTCATGAGCTATTGCCCACAATTTTGTGGCTCCGGGGCAATTTCCATGGCCCATAAGACTCGATATATGTTTGAGAAATATGACCAAAAACTTGTCGATTTCACGTTTGACGACCCTTTTCATGAGCTACTACCTACGATTTTGTGGTTCTAGGGATATTTATAATGACTGTAAGATCTGATACATGTTTGAGAGTTACGACCAAAAACTTGTCGTTTTCTCGTCGTATGGCCATTTTGTTTAGCTATTGCCCATAGTTTTGGGTTACTAGGGAGATTTACCAAGACCGCAAGACCCGATACATGTTTGAGATTTATGACCAAAAACTCGATGTTTTCGCGTTTTACGACCGTTTTCATGGGATATTGCCCACAGTTTTGGGCCTCCGGGGAGATTTGGATTGCCCGTAAAACGCGGTACATGTTTGAGGGATATGACCAAAATCTCATTGTTTTCTCGATTTATGGTCGTTTTCATGAGCTATTGCCCACGGTTTTGGGGTTCCAGGGATATTTAAAAAGACCATAAGACTCGATACATGTTTGAGAGTTAAGACTAAAAACTCATCGTTTTCTCATTTTATGGCCATTTTAATGAGCTATTGACCACATTTTTGGGGTACTAGGGTGATTTACGACGACCGCAGGACCCGATACATGTTTGAGAGTTATGACCAAATATTGTTTGTTTTTGCGTTTTACCATCGTTTTTATGAGGTATTGCCCACGATTTTGGGGTTCTAATTGATTTCCGACAATCGTAAGAGTCGATACATGTTTGAGAGTTAAGACCAAAAACTATTAGTTTTTCATTTATTGCTGTTTTTATGAGCTATAGCCTACGATTTTTGGGTTCTAGTGCGATTTATTTACCGTAAGACCCGATACATGTTTGAGAGTTATGACCAAAAACTCGTTGTTTTCTCTTTTTATGGTCGTTTTCATGAGCTATTTCCCACGGTTTTGGGGTACCAGAGCGATTTACGACCACCGTAAGACGCGATCTCATGTTTGAGATTTATGACCAAAAACTGTTTGTTTTTGTGTTTTATCGTCGTTTTCATGAGTTATTGCCCACAATTTTGTGGCTCCGGGGCAATTTGCATGGCCCGTAAGACTCGATATATGTTTGAGAGGTATGACCAAAAACTTGTCGATTTCACGTTTGACGGCCCTTTTCATGAGCTACTACCTACGATTTTGTGGTTCTAGAGATATTTATAATGACCATAAAATCTCATACATGTTTGAGAGTTACAACCAAAAACTTGTCATTTTCTCGTCGTATGGCCATTTTGTTTAGCTATTGCCCATAGTTTTGGGTTACTAGGGAGATTTACCAAGACCGCAAGACCCGATACATGTTTGAGAGTTATGACCAAAAACTCGATGTTTTCGCGTTTTACGACCGTTTTCATGGGATATTGCCCACAGTTTTGGGCGTGGCGATTTGGATTGCCCGTAAAACGCGGTACATGTTTGAGAGATATGACCAAAATCTCATTGTTTTCTCGATTTATGGTCGTTTTCATGAGCTATTGCCCACGGTTTTGGGGGTTCCAGGGATATTTAAAAAGACCGTAAGACTCGATACATGTTTGAGAGTTAAGACCAAAACTCGTCGTTTTCTCGTTTTATGGCCATTTTAATGAGCTATTGACCACATTTTTGGGGTACTAGGGTGATTTACGACGACCGCAGGACCCGATAAAGTTTTGAGAGTTATGACCAAAAACTTCGTTGCTTCGCGCCTTACGACCGTTTTCATGAGATATTTCCCACAGTTTTGGGCCTCCGAGGCGATTTGATTTCCCGTAAAATGCAATATATGTTTGAGAGATATGACCAAAATCTCATCGTTTTCTTGTTTTATGGTAATTTTCATGAGCTGTTGCCCACTGTTTTGGCGTTCCAGGGATATTAAAAACTACTATAAGAGTCGATACATGTTTGAGAGTTAAGACCAAAAACTCCACGTTTTTTTCATTTATTGCTGTTTTTATGAGCTATAGCCTACGATTTTTGGGTTCTAGTGCGATTTACGACGACCGTAAGACCCAATACATGTTTGAGAGTTATGACCAAAAATTGTTTGTGTCCTCTTTTTATGGTCGTTTCATGAGCTATTTCCCATGGTTTTGCGGTACCAGAGCGATTTACGACCACCGTAAGACGCGACTTCATGTTTCAGATTTATGACCAAAAACTGTTTGTTTTTGTGTTTTAGCGTCGTTTTCATGAGCTATTGCCCACAATTTTGTGGCTCCGGGGCAATTTCCGTGGCCCATAAGACTCGATATATGTTTGAGAGATATGACCAAAAACTTGTCGATTTCACGTTTAACGACCCTTTTCACGAGCTACTACCTACGATTTTTTTTGGTTCTAGGGATATTTATAATGACCGTAAGATCTGATACATGTTTGAGAGTTACGACCAAAAACTTGTCGTTTTCTCGTCGTATGGCCATTTTGTTTAGCTATTGCCCATAGTTTTGGGTTACTAGGGAGATTTACCAGGACCGCAAGACCCGATACATGTTTGAGAGTTATGACCAAAAACTCGACGTTTTCGTGCTTTATGACCGTTTTCATGAGATATTGCCCACAGTTTTGGGCCTCCGGGGCGATTTGGATTGCCCGTCAAACGCGATACATGTTTGAGAGATATGACCAAAATCTCATTGTTTTCTCGTTTTATGGTCGTTTTCATGAGCTATTGCCCACGGTTTTGGGGGTTCCAGGGATATTTAAAAAGACCGTAAGACTCGATACATGTTTGAGAGTTAAGACCAAAAACTCGTCGTTTTCTCGTTTTATGGCCATTTTAATGAGCTATTGACCACATTTTTGGGGTACTAGGGCGATTTACGACGACCGCAGGACCCGATACATGTTTGAGAGTTATGACCAAAAACTCGTCGTTTTCGCGTCTTACTCGCTTTTCATGAGATATTTCCCACAGTTTTGGGCCTCCGAGGCGATTTGATTTCCCGTAAAATGCAATATATGTTTGAGAGATATGACCAAAATCTCATCGTTTTCTTGTTTTATGGTAATTTTCATGAGCTGTTGCCCACTGTTTTGGCGTTACAGGGATATTAAAAACGACCATAAGAGTCGATACATGTTTGAGAGTTAAGACCAAAAACTCCACGTTTTTTCATTTATTGCTGTTTTTATGAGCTATAGCCTACGATTTTTGGGTTCTAGTGCGATTTACGACGACCGTAAGACCCAATACATGTTTGAGAGTTATGACCAAAAATTGTTTGTTTTCTCTTTTTATGGTCGTTTTCATGAGCTATTTCCCACGGTTTTGGGGTACAAGAGCGATTTACGACCACCGTAAGACGCGATCTCATGTTTGAGATTTATGACCAAAAACTGTTTGTTTTTGTGTTTTATCGTCGTTTTCATGAGCTATTGCCCACAATTTTGTGGCTCCGGGGCAATTTGCATGGCCCGTAAGACTCGATATATGTTTGAGAGATATGACCAAAAACTTGTCGATTTCACGTTTGACGACCCTTTTCATGAGCTACTACCTACGATTTTGTGGTTCTAGGGATATTTATAATGACCGTAAGATCTGATACATGTTTGAGAGTTACGACCAAAAACTTGTCGTTTTCTCGTCGTATGGCCATTTTGTTTAGCTATTGCCCATAGTTTTGGGTTACTAGGGAGATTTACCAAGACCGCAAGACCCGATACATGTTTGAGAGTTATGACCAAAAACTCGATGTTTTCGCTTTACGACCGCTTTTCATGGGATATTGCCCACAGCTTTTGGGCGTGGCGATTTGGATTGCCCAGAAACGCGGTACATGTTTGAGAGATATGACCAAAATCTCATTGTTTTCTCGATTTATGGTCGCTTTCATGAGCTATTGCCCACGGTTTTGGGGGTTCCAGGATATTTAAAAGACCATAAGACTCGATACATGTTTGAGAGTTAAGACTAAAAACTCATCGTTTTCTCATTTTATGGCCATTTTAATGAGCTATTGACCACATTTTTGGGGTACTAGGGTGATTTACGACGACCGCAGGACCCGATACATGTTTGAGAGTTATGACCAAATATTGTTTGTTTTTGCGTTTTATGGTAATTTTCATGAGCTGTTGCCCACTGTTTTAGCGTTACAGGGATATTAAAAACGACCATAAGATTCGATACATGTTTGAGAGTTAAGACCAAAAACTCCATGTTTTTTCATTTATTGCTGTTTTTATGAGCTATAGCCTACGATTTTTGGGTTCTAGTGCGATTTACGACGACCATAAGACCCAATACATGTTTGAGAGTTATGACCAAAAATTGTTTGTTTTCTCTTTTTATGGTCGTTTTCATGAGCTATTTCCCACGGTTTTGGGGTACCAGAGCGATTTACGACCACCATAAGACGCGATCTCATGTTTGAGATTTATGACCAAAAATTGTTTGTTTTTGTGTTTTATCGTCATTTTCATGAGCTATTGCCCACAATTTTGTGGCTCCGGGGCAATTTGCATGGCCCGTAAGACTCGATATATGTTCTAGAGATATGACCAAAAACTTGTCGATTTCACGTTTGACGACCCTTTTCATGAGCTACTACCTACGATTTTGTGGTTCTAGGGATATTTATAATGACCATAAGATCTCATACATGTTTGAGAGTTACAACCAAAAACTTGTCATTTTCTCGTCGTATGGCCATTTTGTTTAGCTATTGCCCATAGTTTTGGGTTACTAGGGAGATTTACCAAGACCGCAAGACCCGATACATGTTTGAGAGTTATGACCAAAAACTCGACGTTTTTGCGTTTTACGACCGTTTTCATGAGATATTGCCCACAGTTTTGGGCCTCCGCGGCGATTTGGATTGCCCGTAAACCGCGGTACATGTTTGAGAGATATGACCAAAATCTCATTATTTTCTCGATATATGGTAGTTTTCATGAGCTATTGCCCATGGTTTTGGGGGTTCCAGGGATATTTAAAAAGACTGTAAGACTCGATACATGTTTGAGAGTTAAGACCAAAAACTCATTGTTTTCTCGTTTTATGGCCATTTTAATGAGCTATTGACCACATTTTTGGGGTACTAGGGCGATTTACGACGACCGCAGGACCCGATACATGTTTGAGAGTTATGACCAAAAACTCGTCGTTTTCGCGTTTTACGACCGTTTTCATGAGATATTGCCCACAGTTTTGGGTCTCAGGGGCGATTTGATTGCCCGTAAAAAGCGATATATGTTTGAGAGATATGACCAAAATCTCATCGTTTTCTTGTTTTATGGTAATTTTCATGAGTTGTTGCCCACTGTTTTGGGGTTACAGGGATATTTAAAACGACCGTAAGAGTCGATACATGTTTGAGAGTTAAGACCAAAAACTCCATGTTTTTTCATTTATTGCTGTTTTTATGAGCTATAGCCTACGATTTTGGGGTTCTAGTGCGATTTACGACGACCGTAAGACCCAATACATGTTTGAGAGTTATGACCAAAAATTGTTTGTTTTCTCTTTCTATGGTCGTTTTCATGAGCTATTTCCCACGGTTTTGGGGTACAAGAGCGATTTACGACCACCGTAAGACGCTATCTCATGTTTGAGATTTATGACCAAAAACTATTTGTTTTTGTGTTTTAGCGTCGTTTTCATGAGCTATTGCCCACAATTTTGTGGCTCCGGGGCAATTTGCGTGGCCCATAAGACTCGATATATGTTTGAGAGATATGACCAAAAACTTGTCGATTTCACGTTTAACGACCCTTTTCACGAGCTACTACCTACGATTTTGTGGTTCTAGGGATATTTATAATGACCGTAAGATCTGATACATGTTTGAGAGTTACGACCAAAAACTTGTCGTTTTCTCGTCGTATGGCCATTTTGTTTAGCTATTGCCCATAGTTTTGGGTTACTAGGCTGATTTACCAAGACCGCAAGACCCGATACATGTTTGAGAGTTATGACCAAAAACTCGATGTTTTCGCGTTTTACGACCGTTTTCATGGGATATTGCCCACAGTTTTGGGCGTGGCGATTTGGATTGCCCGTAAAACGCGGACATGTTTGAGAGATATGACCAAAATCTCATTGTTTTCTCGATTTATGGTCGTTTTCATGACCTATTGCCCAGGGTTTTGGGGGTTCCAGGCATATTTAAAAAGACCATAAGACTCGATACATGTTTGAGAGTTAAGACCAAAAACTCATCGTTTTCTCATTTTATGGCCATTTTAATGAGCTATTGACCACATTTTTGGGGTACTAGGGTGATTTACGACGACCGCAGGACCCGATACATGTTTGAGAGTTATGACCAAAAACTCGTCGTTTTCGCGTCTTACGACCGTTTTCATGAGATATTTCCCACAGTTTTGGGCCTCCGAGGCGATTTGATTTCCCGTAAAATGCAATATATGTTTGAGAGATATGACCAAAATCTCATCGTTTTCTTGTTTTATGGTAATTTTCATGAGCTGTTGACCACTGCTTGTTTTGGCGTTCGAGGATATTTAAAACGACCGTAAGAGTCGATACATGTTTGAGAGTTAAGACCAAAAACTCCATGTTTTTTCATTTATTGCTGTTTTTATGAGCTATAGCCTACGATTTTGGGGTTCTAGTGCGATTTACGACGACCGTAAGACCCAATACATGTTTGAGAGTTATGACCAAAAATTGTTTGTTTTCTCTTTTTATGGTCGTTTTCATGAGCTATTTCCCACGGTTTTGGGGTACAAGAGCGATTTACGACCACCGTAAGACGCGATCTCATGTTTGAGATTTATGACCAAAAACTGTTTGTTTTTGTGTTTTAGCGTCGTTTTCATGAGCTATTGCCCACAATTTTGTGGCTCCGGGGAAATTTGCACGGCCCGTAAGACTCGATATATGTTTGAGAGATATGACCAAAAACTTGTCGATTTCACGTTTGACGACCTTTTCATGAGCGACTACCTATGATTTTGTGGTTCTAGGGATATTTATAATGACCGTAAGATCTGATACATGTTTGAGAGTGACGACCAAAAACTTGTCGTTTTCTCGTCGTATGGCCATTTTGGTTAGCTATTGCCCATAGTTTTGGGTTACTAAGGAGATTTACCAAGACCACAAGACTCGATACATATTTGAGATTATGACCAAGAACTCGACGTTTTCGCGTTTTACGACCGTTTTCATGGGATATTGCCCACGCTTTTGGGCGTGGCGATTTGGATTGCCCGTAAACGCGGTACATGTTTGAGAGATATGACCAAAATCTCATTGTTTTCTTGATTTATGGTCGTTTTCATGAGCTATTGCCCACGGTTTTGGGGGTTCCAGGGATATTTAAAAAGACCGTAAGACTCGATACATGTTTGAGAGTTAAGACCAAAAACTCATCGTTTTCTCATTTTATGGCCATTTTAATGAGCTATTGACCACATTTTTAGGGTACTAGGGTGATTTACGACGACCGCAGGACCCGATACATGTTTGAGATTTATGACCAAAAACTCGTTGTTTTCGCGTCTTATGACCGTTTTCATGAGATATTTCCCATAGTTTTGGGCCTCCGAGGCAATTTGATTTCCCGTAAAACGCAATATATGTTTGAGAGATATGACCAAAATCTCATCGTTTTCTTGTTTTATGGTAATTTTCATGAGCTGTTGCCCACTGTTTTGGCGTTACAGGGATATTAAAAACGACCATAAGAGTCGATACATGTTTGAGAGTTAAGACCAAAAACTCCACGTTTTTTCATTTATTGCTGTTTTTATGAGCTATAGCCTACGATTTTTGGGTTCTAGTGCGATTTACGACGACCGTAAGACCCAATACATGTTTGAGAGTTATGACCAAAAATTGTTTGTTTTCTCTTTTTATGGTCGTTTTCATGAGCTATTTCCCACGGTTTTGGGGTACCAGAGCGATTTAAGACCACCGTAAGACGCGACTTCATGTTTCAGATTTATGACCAAAAATTGTTTGTTTTTGTGTTTTATCGTCATTTTCATGAGCTATTGCCCACAATTTTTTGGCTCCGGGGCAATTTGCATGGCCCGTAAGACTCGATATATGTTTGAGAGATATGACCAAAAACTTGTCGATTTCACGTTTGACGACCCTTTTCATGAGCTACTACCTACGATTTTGTGGTTCTAGGGATATTTATAATGACTGTAAGATCTGATACATGTTTGAGAGTTACGACCAAAAACTTGTCGTTTTCTCGTCGTATGGCCATTTTGTTTAGCTATTGCCCATAGTTTTGGGTTACTAGGGAGATTTACCAAGACCGCAAGACCCGATACATGTTTGAGATTTATGACCAAAAACTCGATGTTTTCGCGTTTCTGACCGCTTTCATGGGATATTGCCCACATTTTGGGCGTGGCGATTTGGATTGCCCGTAAACGCGGTACATGTTTGAGAGATATGACCAAAATCTCATTGTTTTCTCGATTTATGGTCGCTTTCATGAGCTATTGCCCACGGTTTTGGGGGTTCAGGATATTTAAAAAGACCATAAGACTCGATACATGTTTGAGAGTTAAGACTAAAAACTCATCGTTTTCTCATTTTATGGCCATTTTAATGAGCTATTGACCACATTTTTGGGGTACTAGGGTGATTTACGACGACCGCAGGACCCGATACATGTTTGAGAGTTATGACCAAATATTGTTTGTTTTTGCGTTTTACCATCGTTTTTATGAGGTATTGCCCACGATTTTGGGGTTCTAAGGCGATCTACGACAATCGTAACACCTGATACATGTTTGAGAGTTGTTCGCCTGACCGCCGAGTCGAAGAAGCCCAACAGCTCGTCGATGCCAACAGCCAACTCGCTCCACTAGTCCCTCTAGCCGACGGAGCATCCAAGTCGAGGATCCAGCAGGCCAAACGACACAAAGAAAGTGTCGCCCTCACCTGGTTTTCCCCTGAGAACTCGGCCGGAGGCGCAAGAGCACCACAACGACAGGTTTGATCAAAGGTCACCATGTGTACGATTTCAGTGACATCTTCCACGGTGACGGCGCCTGATTTGTTCACCTGGCCATCTACGATTCGCCGTGCATGGCATCTTCTGGAAGCAGGGACCAATGAATGAAAAGAGACGGATACCAGTGATGTGTAAAGTACCGTTGCCGTGATAGAAAGGAAAAGCTTCTTCCTGGTAAGTTGCTTTCAGTCCGGTCATAGGATCAAATCTGACCATTTCTTTTCTCCTCTCAAAATGTCAGGTTCTTTAGATAGACCAGTCAGCCAGTCAATCCATACATGCATATCCATCACACATGATTCATGAGATCATGCTTTGCTTAGTGTAGTATGTGCAAAAGAAATGTAATGGTCCTCCTTTGCTTTGCTTAGTATGTGCAAAGTATGATGTGTTAAGACTTGTGTTTCATATGTACATGTATGACTTTTTCAACAACTTTTTTTTGAGTGGCTTTCAACAACTTCTCGAAGGTAGAAAAATGCAGTCTTTGAGTTTTTCAAAAACCAGGCTCCATTTCAAGTTTTCGGAAATCATTGTCCATTTCAAAATCTCTTGGTTCAGAAAAAGAAAAGACCCCCATCCTTCAGGGGAACAATAAATATCAAAGGAGGAAAGAAAATGACAGATATGTCAAAGCAAAGAAAATGACAGAGATATCACATCAATATCAACCCGAAAGAGCACCATTTCTTTTGCAGACAAAACAATTTGTGAGCTTTATTCCCAATGTAGCTGAAGAACAAAAGAAAGGAAAAGGCAAAAAAGAAAGAAGGGAAGAATGAGCCCCCCAGATTAATAATAATGAGGGGAAGAAATCAAGTGATATGTATCCTAAACTTACATATCCCTCCTTTCGCAGCTACTGTCTAGTACAAACAAAATTCAATACGCTCCTCCTCATGTACAGTTGAACGAACCCTAATCTCCGCAACCAGCTCAGTCTCTAACACCTGGCCAGATCAACGCTTGCGATATTTACAGGGGAGCTGCTAGCTCGGGCAATCAATCAACACTCGGTGATAGCTCGGGCAATCAATCAACACTCGGTGATATTTACAGGAGAGCCGCTAGCTAGGGCATGCTACGCCAGCTGGTCACCACCTTGCGAATGTAATGACGACTGGTCCGCATGGAAGACCTTGCTGTTGACGCGGACGAGCTTGGCGTCGCGGCGCGCCGAGACACCCACGCCCGTGGACCGCACCGAGAACTGGCGCAGGACCCTGCCCAGCTCCGCCTCCGGGTCGTCGTGCCTGGCCGTGTGCTGCAGCCACTGGATCTTGTTGTGGTAGTCCGGGAAGAACCACGTCTTCACCACCGACAGGGTGAAGAAGGGGATGAGCGCCGCGACTGAGACCAGCAGGGTCACCACCCAGTAGGCCGGCGCGCCGCCCAGCGCCTCGGAGAACACCATGAAGAACGTGGTGGAGAATGATGGTGTGATCGAGCCGTATATCAGGAGGAACACATACCTGCAGGCCAGAACAATGAGTGTAACTCATGGTGAATTATTACAGGTGGCCGATGTTCAGAACAGTGTGAGTTACTATGATTTGGTTTCGGATTGTTGGTACGTACCACAGGAAAATGCCGGCCCAGATGCAGATGTGCTGGATGAGGGTGAAGTAGTTCACCGTGATCGCCATCTGCATGTTGACAGCCCAGACGATACACGTGTACGCAGTCGCACCAAGGGTCGAGAGGTCTATCACCTCCCCATCGCTGCGGAACGCTTGGTACTTGAGCGACGCGATCGTAAGGAAGAAGATGATCACCGCGCTGCCGACACCATGTAGCATCCATCCTAAGAGCCTCGACCACCGGAAGAGCAGGTTCTGGGGACCCTCCTGGTAGAGCATTGGGTACTGCAATGCATTTCCAGATGGAAACGGTGAGGAATTTCTCTTCTTTATCCACTCAGTTAAGAAATTAAGGAAGAACCTGTGTATGCACGTACCTTGAGACAAAACCGAGCGGAAACGTCTTGATCGAACACACCCATGGCGATAACGGGTAACGACGTGAAGAGGACGTTGTACAGCGACATCGACCAGTCGTTGTAGAAAGTTTGGCCGGAGAATGATGTGTAGCACTCGTACAGGAACAGGGTCACACCGAAGGCTATGTTCTTGTAGAAGAAGAAGCATACCATCGATGAGATCCTGCTATAACACCAGTGCCCATGGACAAGTAGCAGACGCTCGAGGAAGCGGAACTGCGCGATGGAAACATCGCTCGCCATGACAGCCTGCATCCCTTCAGCACCGCTGATTCCTACCCCAATATCTGCCTCTTGAATCATGCCTACATCGTTCGCACCATCGCCAATTGCCAATGTAACTTTACGAGTGCCGGCTTTGACTAGCCTAGTGACCTACAACAGAGATGACAATAGCAGTTTAGAATCCACACATATTTCCTGGATGTAAAGAATGCAATTCTAATGTGAAAGTCCAGCTTACAAGAGCCTTCTGCTTTGGCGAAGAACGGCAGCAAATGACTGAACTGCACCCGATCGCAAGATCAAGGAACATGCCCTTGGTATCGTCTTTGAGAGCATATGTAAGTGATTTACCATCAATGATCAAAGCGAATGATTCACTGGCAGATGCATTTTGTAGTTTCTTTCCTTCATTTATTTGCTGTACAACGCTATCCTTTGATGCCTGTAATAGATCAGCAGTGTTAATATTGTAAAAACAGAGCAGTGTTAGATCAATATGCAGAGAGCTGCGTAGTTAATTTGTTACCATACACAATGCACTATAGAACCAAAAATGGACAGATATATCGCATAAACTACAAAGGAAACTGTCCAGACTAACACGAGATGCAGATGATGATTACAAAGAATGGATCCGTGTACTCGAGACAGACTTGCTGTTGGCTGTATACATCTTGATGCAGAGGAAATAGATAATGAAAGCTTCCTTTTCTAAGAAAAGACTCGGTAACTATAATCAGCAATACGTTTTCTACCTTTGCAATGGCTGCTCTGTCACCACCTTTGTCCAAGGCAATGATATCTGGTGTCTCCAGTGTGATTGTTACTTGTTTCATCCCTTGTCTGAGAAGACTGCAGGCATATCTGTGAAAAGGAACAATTCAGATTTTTAGGTTTATAGAGATGAATAAATATCGCTATAAGCACCGAAACTTGTAGGACAGATGGCATACCCGATGTTGATGGCGGTCTCCATCTTGTCACCCGTCAGCACCCATATCTTGATACCGGCTTGGGCAAGTTTGTCGATGCATTCAGGTACCCCCTTCTGTAGTTTATCCTCAACAGCGGTAGCACCAAGAAGAATCAAATCCCTCTCGAGCAAATCTGCAGCCTCTTCGATCAGCTCGTCTCTATCAGCACTGACAGAATTCTTAGCTGCGGTGAACTTCCTGTCGAATTTAGCGTATTCCACATCATCAAGTTGACGATATGTGAGAACTAGTGTTCTCAGACCAGCATCGGCATATTCATTTATGTGCTTCTGCGTCGCTTCTCTGTAACTACTCTCGGAGCTCGATAGCCTCTCGAACATTATACTGCACATGTTGAGAGCAAGTCAAGATATTGCCACCACACAAGTACTAACCAGCAGCTTGGTCAAGATAGTAGTACTAACCTGTCAGCACCTTTGCTAAAGAGAAACGTTTTCCCCTCATCGTCCTTCACTATTACTGACATCCGCTTGCGAGCACTATTGAACTCAAGGACATGCAAGACCTTATAGAATCTGTCAAAATAAAATAAAGTTAAAGCCAGTGTTACAACAAGGCCAGTCCTGAATTTTTACAGTGAAAAAGAAACTGAAGTTCAAAAAAACCATACCTGTCAACATGTTCTCCAGACAAGGGATTCAACTCATGCAAATAAACACCTGCCTGCGTCCTCTGGTAAAACGTGAAACCAAGCTCCCGTGCCGCGACAACGAAAGCAGCCTCATCGGGTGACTCTGCTTCATATGTAACCTTCCCTGATACCTCATCGACTTCCGGTATACACGTGTGGCAGACGGCCAGCACCCGGAAGAACATCTCAATCACACTGGAGTGGTCCTGGTTCACCCAGTTACCATCCATGACACGCTCATCTGCGAAGTTAAACCCTTTGACAGCAGACTTCCCCTCGGACTGATGAAAGCCTTCAACGGTGATCTCGATATCATCGGCGATCAAGGGAGAACCTTTCTTCTTCGCCATAGCCCTCTCGACCTCGGTGATCCCACGTCCATACGCGGTGCCAGCAATGGAACACTTGATGAACTCCATGGAGTTGCAAGTCAGGGTCCCGGTCTTATCCGTGAGTATCGTGTGGACCTGGCCCAGCTCCTCGTTCAGGTTGGACGTCCTAGCGCGCGCCGGCGTGTCGCTCTCCTCATGGTACATGTGGATGTCGCTGTTGATGAACATGGCCTGCAGCAGCTTGACGAGCTCGATGGAGATGTACAAGGAGATGGGGATGAAGTACCCGTAAAGGATCATGGCTGTGAAGAGATGCAAAACCGCCGACGTAGCCGCCTTTTTCGGATCGAAGACAATGGTCGTGTCATCGGGCCTTAGGTACCACCTTTTCATGACCCTGCCACCATCCCGCAAGTCATCCTTGGTCGCAATGCCGAAGAAAACCGAGCCGATGACCGAGATCAGGACGAGCGAGGAGAGGAGCAGGTAGATGGCCCCATCCATCTTCTTCTCGATCTTGCTCCTCTTGGACGGGACACTTGTGGCATTCTGCATCACTTTGGTGTCGTGGCCCGTGAAGACCACCGCGCCGTACACGTACTCGGTGTTCCGTAGCTTGGAGTCCCGGAGCAGGAGCTGGCTCGGCGAGAGCGGGTACTGCTGGTCTTCAATCTCTATGTTCCCGACGAACGAGTAGAGCTGCGCGTTGGGGTCCTCACACCTTATCACGGAGCCGAAACCGGAGAAGCTCTCGTCCTCCTGCAGGTGGGAGGTGACGTTGAGGGCCTGCTTGAGCTTGAGGTTGGTCTCGCCGTCGAGGTTCATGGTCTCGACGTAGCAGATGGCGTCGTCGTAGCTGGAGGAGAGGAGGACGAGGTCGGCGGGGAAGAAGTCGTCCTTCTCGACCTTGACGACGTCCCCGACGCGGAGCTTGGTCCATTTGGTCCACCGGAACGCGCCGTCCTGGAACACCTTCACCTTCCTGTTGTTCACCTCGACGTCCTGGATGATGAAGAAACAGTCAGTGTTTGTTTTTCATCAGAAAATTGGTAAAGCAAGTAATAAGCAGTGAAAGAAACATCCCACATTTTTAAGAAAATTGGTCAGAGTGGGATTGGACTGAGTTAGTATTTGCAAGTTAGGTGTGCCAAATGGTACCAAATTAGCGTACGAATTGTTCTTGAGAGAAGTTGATGTGCCAACTAAATAGGACCACGGTTTGTAAACATTCTAGAAATATAAATCGGTTGGTACACCAACCGTGCCTCCAGATTTGCTGAAACGGATTTAATTGGTCCTGTTAGGTGTCTTATAGTACAAATAGCAGTGGCTGAATTGACCGGTTTTCATCTGAACAGAGAAAGATGATGATTTCAGGGGTGCCTGAATTTGACCGAAGACGCAGATGCAGATCCAAGAAGGGAAAATGGGGTAATAGCAGAGTAATGGAATGGTGTGTGTGGTACAGAGTACATACCTGCTGCTTCCTGCGCCAGTCCTCGATGGCCTCCTTGACCATGGTGGCGACTAGCACGAGCACGAGCGGCGCGACGGCCGTGGAGCCTCTAAACGGCGCGATGGGGGAGTAGGAGAGGAGCGCGGTGACGAGGAAGTAGATGTTGGCGACGCGGCGGAACTGCTCGAAGAGGGACTTGGGGAGGAAGGTGACGGCGCTGTACTTGGTGGTGGAGATCCTGTTGGAGCGGTAGTACCCTGCTGCGGCGGCGGAGGCGGCCGCGGCCGGGTCGTTGGTGTGCACGACGCGGGAGAAGCCGGGCCCGCCGATCCGGGACCCCTCGTCGTCCACGGCGCTGGGGCGGCGCGCGCAGGCCGCGTAGGTGTAGAGCTTGCTCATGATCATCTTGCGCTTCCGCCGCCTGCTCCCCCGCCCGCCCCCCGCGTCGCCGCTGCCGCTGCCCATTTTTTAGGCTTGGCTCTGCTCTGCTCGGGGGAAGGGGAAGGAGGGATCTTTGTTGTTGGAAGCTGGTCCGCAGCCTGGTCTCCAAGCAAGGTAGATGCTGGAGATAGGTAGATGCTGGAGCTGGAGGTAGCTACAGTGCGTCGTGGATCCTTGCTAGCGGGAGGTAGGGTGGGTATTTGCAGGATTTGGGCGGCAATGGCGATTTGGCCGAGAGAGGAAGAAGGAATCAATGAAATGAATGAACCAAGAAACAAAGGAACGGGCCGTGGCCGGCAGGAGGAGGAGGAGGAAGAAATCAAGTGTTGAAGGGAGGACAGCTATTCCAGAAATCCAAGGGAAATCGCCGGCAATTTATGTATGTATGTATGTGTTCCTTGGGAAGACACGGGGGAGGAAGACCAGGACTGGATCAGCGAAACGGCTGCTGGTGGTGGTGGACGCGGGGAGGAGGAAGAATGGAAGTTGGGAAGGGAAAAAGTTAGGCTTGGGAAGGTCCGCAGCGCAGGCCAAGCTGGACCCGAATGAATCCAATCCTGTCCAGGGGGCGGGCGGAGGAGGGACAGCTGCTTCTTCTCCGGGGAGGTGGAGGCGGAGGAAGAAAGTGATTTGGTCTCGCAAGAGCAGCAGCAGCCCGCTTGATTTAATCTTTCTCTTGTTATACAACTACAACTAGTAGTAGTAGGAGTACTATTTGATTATTTTGGGAGAAGATTAGTAGTTTTGGTGTTGGGAATTGGACACGCGCACATGCATGAGTGGAAAGAGACGCCACTCACGCCCAGTCACCCCTCTTTGACTTTTCGGTGTAGCTTTGTGACTCTGAGGTTGCTGGAAATTCGTGGGGAAGGAAATTAGAAGCTTCCTTTTTTGCTTACTTATTGGGACTTTGGAAATACTCCCTCCATCCCAGGGTTTAAAACTTATTCTTTAAAAAAATCAAGCGAGCCCGCCACCGGACCGGGCCAAACCCGAGCCTCTCCGGCGGCGTTGCCGGCCGAAGATGGCGGAGCGGAGGTGCCGGAGCAGTTTAGGCTAGGTCTTTGGGCTTTTTGCCCATAGTTTTGGAGCGTGGTGCAGATCCTGGTGGCCGGATCTGGATCCTAGGGTTCTCGCCGTCGCCGGTTTCTCCTTTTGGCCGAAGGAGCTTGCGCTGGAGAGGGCCACTGTCTCCTCTGAATAAGGCCGCTTCGGGCTTCCCTCTGCTGTGGATTCGAGCTCATGTGTGCTTCGCATCTGGACGGTCGTGGTGGCGAGGAGATGCGGTGTCCTAGGTGCTTTGCGGCGGCGCTCCTGGCCGGCCGTGGTGGCGAGGAGTGGAGGTGCCTCTGCTTTTTCCCCAGTGGTGTGGAGGCGGTTCTTCGTCTCGGACGGCTCGGTGTCGCTCACCTGCTCAGTGGAGTCATGGTGGCTCTCCCAGCTGATGGTGTCTGGCGAAGTTGTTCGGAGTATCTCCGGCAGCTTTCGATGCTCAGTGGTCCCGCCGGACCAATAGGGTAGTCACTCCCGCTTTGCTCGACGCCGGTGTGTCGCGGTGTTCCTGGCTTGCTGTGTTCATGGGCGTTCGTCGGCGTTGGGCTAGTCAACTAGAAGGACTTGATCGCGTTTTCAACGATGTTCTTGAGGTCCTTTCTATAATTTGAAAGACATCTTTGTAATTTCTATTTCTTTAGGGTTCTTCATGTTATCTGTACCGCCGCTGATGAACGCCCTGGGCGTGCTGGTCATATGTGTAAGTACCCGTGTCACACGATCTGTCACCGGGCAAGTTCATTCTTGATCTTCCTAGTTTGGCCAAAGCAGGACAGGTGCGGCATCGAGCAAGGCTAGCTAGGCTCATGGCGCACCACTAGTTCTGTCGGTCTGAGACAGTCACAAATACCCCTCGTTGCTGTTTATGATTTTATTTTTACCATGACTGTTGTTGTAAAGCTTGGGTTTCCTTACTGTCATATGGCATCTAGACTTTGAGAAAAAAAAGTCTACACAACGACTTCCAAAAGCATGCAGCACAACAAAGAGATTATGCGGATTTTTCCTCCCACTAAACTTGCTAAAATTCAAAACAAACGGGCGCTCTGGCGGCGTGGCCTGCAGGTTCCAGTCTATCACTAGCAGCTTAATTTGCGGTTAACTTGTACTATTGCTAGAAGAATCTGTGGCTAAGTGGCTTGGATAATTAACTTGGTCTGGATACACCAACAAGATTATCAACTGTGGGACCACTTGGAATAGTAGTACAAATTAGAGTATTCACTGTGCAAAAATCCAAAATGAATCAATCTAGAAGATAGGGAAGAGAAGAGAAGAGACAGATAGATCAAGGTTGACATTGCAACCACGTGATTGGTAGTTGGTTGCACATGCAGGAGGATATTGCTTCTCTCCACTCTCCTCAGAATTAGATCTTTGCCTTCACATGCATGGCCCCACCATCCCATGTTTTTCCCGTGTACTCCTCAGAGATACATGTCATTTACTTTTTACTAGTTATTTCATAATATAAGTTTTTTTAGCTAGCTGTTTTAGCTATCTAAAAATGCTTATATTGTGAAACGGAGTGAGCGAAAGATAGATAGCTATATGTCATTTACAGACATCAGTTGTTGTTTTTAACCCGAAAAGGAGTTACATGAAAACGAGACCAAAGTACTATCAACAAACAAAGCATATGAAATACACAACAATGGTGCAACAATGGACAAGATGTAATCAAAAGAAAAAATATGGCGTCGCTCCACTCAACATGGATGGATGAGTACCTAAGCGCTGACGACACTTGCAAGCATGGATTGACTCGACTATTTTCTATATAAAAGTTTTTTTCCTCATGCGACGTGCAAGTATCCGACGGTGTCTTCTTATTCAAGTAAATCAGGAGCAATCAATTTCATTTTGCATGCATCCTGGCTTATGTTGATAATTTGTTAGATTGCTTGAGTATTAATGTGCTCCTTGTTTCGTGATGGCACATTGTTTAGTTCATTAATTTGTTCCCCGCAAGGAAAAAATCATTGATGTGTTGTGTATATCGGCCGGTAATGGTATTACTTGTTTTGTGGAAGGGGTGAAGACAAAGTCAATGACTTTGACTAAAATATGCTATTGCACTAAACGGAGAAACCTCTCAACAAACCGAAGCCTTTTCACAACGTTGTTACTTCAACACCACTCATGTTACCTTGCCTTCTTCATCTGTTTCAACATAGATATTAGTCAAGGTCGGAGTTTCATATTGTTGTGCTACACTCGGCACCACACATAGATGCAGGTGTGTATCGATTGCTTTCCACGTGAATTGTTCTACAACTAAATCCCTATTCATTTAAAATGTGTTTGCTTGATATTTTTTACGAGGGAGATTTTTGGAAACTGTCTTTGGCACATGGGCGCTGGTGCTCCTGTTTGTTTAAATTGAAACCTGTACTTTTAGGTGTCCAAAAATTCTGAAAATGGATATATAACTACATACATATATCTAGAATGTAAGCCTGAAATTTTGTTTAAAATATGCTGTATTTTGGGCTACGCATATGTCTCCTTACACATTTTACATGCAACACGAGATAAATGTGATGCTGTGCACTGGTGATTACCGAGTATTATTTGGAAAAAACTAAATGCGCAGTGGTCTATTAAGTTACCATGTATGACCAAATTGGTCACCAACTCAAGAATGTAGCAATCAGATCATCGAGCTGCGGAGGTGCTTGCTGTTGGTCAATTCGTCACGGGCCATTAAGATGTTGACGTGGCACCGTTACTCAGCACAAGCGGCCGATGAGCAGTTGAATTTTATGCGAAAATCCCCTTGCGAGAGTATTTTCTGGAAAACAACAACAACATCTCAAATTAGTTCCACCTGCATCCTTAGTTCCCTTTTTTTTGCATTTGTCGGACAAAAATTTTTGTAGTGAGTGGCATCACAAAAGTGGAACCTCCAAAATTATATGTCTCTCCACTTTTAGATATGGAGAAACATCAAGATTTAGTGCAGAGACATAGAAGGGGTTGGTGTGGAACTCTTATTCCAAAATTACCCTTTAGAATTGAAGCTTCTAGGCAATACCTAAAGCAGGAACAAGCTCTGTTAGTATTTGAATAGTACCACTAGTAAACTTCTAAAACTACGTTTGAATACTACTACTCCTTCTCTGTCATTATACAAGTCCAGGTCAATTCCTCTCGTTCCTTGCATCCCACGGAACATAACCAAATTATCTAATTGTTCAAGAACAAAACATATTCTGTAGGGGTGATCGAGGTGAGTACATACGCACACGATAGAACGCGCAAATGCTGGAGGAAGATAAAAAACACACGAGAGAAGCTTGGATTGAGGAAAATAAATTACATTTGGCGCATGTCATGATGATTATAGCTAAGTTGCCCGGATGACGATGATGTATGATTCGATTATCCTTAGATCATGATAATGTATGCATTCCAGCTGCTCCACTTGACATGGATCAATCCTACATGAGTACCTAAGCGCTGACGAAACTCGTAAGCATGACCAATTATTTTTCTATTGGATTTTTCTTGCCTAACGTGCAAGGTATCTGCCTGTATTAATCTTCTTATTCAAATAGGGAGTTTATTCAAATAAATCAGGGCGATCAATTTCTATGTGCATGCAACCAGCCTACAGGTTGTTCATTTGTTTGTTGTGAAAGCGATGCATCCTTGGGCTGTTCATTTAGTGGTGCTATACTAATTTGGTGTAGTTGCACTCGCTATATATGTGCTATTGTTTTGGATAGATGGTTAGAAACTTACCAAAAAGATTAGCTAGTTGGAATACTAATATATATACCAGTTAATTTACCTATATATGTATGAAAATACTTCTTATATATATATGCACTATTTGTTTATGTATGGATTGTTAATTTATAATTTGTTGTACTAAACATATGTACCTCCCTTCTGTCTGGCTTGTTAGGTTTTTAATCCTAATTGGTGTAATACTAGCTCTCCTTCCATGTGGCATTGGCGTTTGGTAGCCACTATTGATTGCTCTTTTGACTTTGACTGGAATATATATTCATCCAATCAAGGAGCGGGTTACTCCGGTCAAAGAGTACTTAAGCTCCACTTGCTCCAAGTCAAGGAAGAACCACATACATATAGATGCAAGTGTATATCTTGGACGGAGAAAACTCATTGCTTTCAACACAAATTTTTGTACGACCAATTTGGCACACACACACACATTACATAAAATGTGTTTGATTAATTTCCACATGTAAAATGTTTCTTCTTTTGTCTGAATCATGCCACGCCATGCGTGACTCCACGCGTTGCTGCTCTAATTTGTGCTATCAGCGAACTGGAATGATTTGCATCCTAGGATAATTATATACTACTATCAAGGTCAACGATTGTTCGCAACGAACTTTCCGCACAAAGAGTTATGAACTCATTGAGATTATATAGTTTATATGAAATTTCTGCACAGAACATTATGTATTTGAACGAGATTATTATTAGTGGACCAAGTATTCAATCTTCTGTGTTGTGTGAAGGGGAGATGGAAGAAGCAGAAGAATCTTGTTTTTGTTTTGTTTTTCGGAAGATTTGCTTTAGTCTCGGGAACATGTGTGCACACATGCATGAGATGAAAGAGACGTCAGTCACCATGGTTGACTTTTTAGTATCTGCAACAAACTTGGTGACGATGCAAGCGGTTGGTGACTTTCATGATGCATGGATATTCCTAGATATTACCGGCAAAAAAGAAAGAAATTCATAGTTATAATAGGTAATGTGAGGATGAGCAGGAGCTTCTTTTTGCTTATTCAGAATTTGGAAATAGCACCGTTTTGTCTGCTTTGCTGATTTCATGGAATAACAATTAATACGTGGAAAATAAAATGTGTGATACCATTAGACTAATTACCAGCTAGCTTAATTTGGGGTTAGCTTGTGCTCTTTCTGTAGGAATCCGTGACTTGGATAATTAACTTGGTTTGGCTGGACCAACAAGATCAACTAATCTATCAACTGGAGCACTTGGATTAGTATATAGATTATCACTGCGCAAAATCTAAAATGAATCAATCTAGAAGAGAAGGAAGAGAAGAGACTGAGAGATGGAGGTTGACATTGCAATCACGTGATTGGTTGATTGCACTTGCATGAGGAGATTGTTTCTCTCCTCTTTCCTCACAATTAGAGCTTGCCTTCACATGGCCCCATCCTCCATGCCCCCATCCATATTTTTCATCCCTATTTTTCTTGTATATGCATGCTACACACCAAAGAGATACATGTCATTTATTTTCTAAACAAAAGAGATATATGCATTTTTACTGCTCTGCTGATAACAATGATTTTAATTATCACAAGTACAGACCGGTTACATTAAAGTGAGAAAATGCATCAACAAACAAAGTACTATATGAAATACACAACAATGGACGAATGGGGCAACAATGACGAAACAAATATATAGCATACGACGTTGCTCCACTCCACATGGATGGAAGAATTATACAATACATGAGTACCAAAATGTTGTCGACACTTGTAAGCATGACTCGGCTAGACTATTTCTTATATATGAAATTTTTCTCGTGTGACATGCAAGTACCTCATGGTATCCATTTATTCAAAAAAACTCAGGAGCAACCAATTTCGATTTGCATGCATCCTGAAATACTAATTTTTTTCTCCTTGTTTCATCATGGAAGATTGTTAGTTCATTAGTTTTTCATAATATAGGATGGTGATGGTAACGATTTTGACTGAAATATACTATTCCACCAACGGAAAAGTCCCTCCTGAGAAATCGAAGCTTTTTCTCATCGTTGTTCCTTCATCACCACTCCTGCTACCTTGTCTTCATCATCTGCTACTAATAGATATAGTAGTAGAGTTTCATATTGTTCTCCTTCACTCTACACAGATAGATGTAGGTGGGTATCTTGGACAGAGAATATGCATTGCTTTCCACATGAATTCTTCTACGTTGACCAATTCCCTACATACTTAAAATATGTTCGATTGATAATTTCTATGAGGGAGATCTCTTTTATTTCTAAAACTATGCCGTTCGTGTCGGGCCTTTCCTCAGCTAACTCCATCTCAGACTCGTTTCTTTTGTGTTATGCATTTTGTGTTGCTAAATGAGATATATGTCATTTTGTGATGCTACGGTGACTACGGAGTATTTTTTGTAAAAAAAAGTTAAACTCACGGTGGTCTATCAAGTTTTCATGCATGAGCATATTGGTCACCAACTCAGAATATAGCAATCAGGTCATCAAGCGGCGCAGGTGCTTGCCGTTCGTCGATCCATTCATGGGGCCATTAAGAAGCTAACATGTCACCATTACTCAGAAATGAGGCTGATGGGCAATTGGATTTTATGCGGAAACCCCACTGTGTGTATTTTATCTAGACTAACTCGAAAAACTACAAGGTCTCAAATTATGTTTTCTACCCACATTCCTACTTCGCCTTTTTAGCATTTGACTGACCAAAAATGAAGTAGGGGATCCTTGCAAAGGTGGAACCATCAAAATTGGAGTATGAACATTTTTAGATTATATGGAGAAACATCTAGATTTAGTCCAAAGATTTACAAGGAATTGACGTGGAATTCTTATTCCACATATACCCTTTAGACACGAGAAGCTAGTAGGCAATACTTAAAGAAGATTAAAGTAGGGAAGTAGGACCAAGCTATGTCAGTATTTGAATAGTACCATTAGCAAATTCCTAAAATACCATTAGCAAATTTCTAAAACTATGTTTCAATCGTGTTCCATCTGTCTTGTATACAAGTGCAGGTCAATTGCTTCGGCTTCTTGCATCACACGGAAGGGAACCAAGCTATCTAGTAATTCTTCAAGAAAAAACAAATTATACATGATGAGGTGAGTACGCACGATAGAACATCATGTAAATGCTAATATAAGTATTGTACATATACGTGAGAAGCGTGTTTCAGGGTGGAAAATTTAGCATTGTGTCACTGCCAATTGTCACGGGTTTCCCTTGAGGCCAACTAATATATGCTTGATCATGATAACGATGATGTATGCATCATGATAATGATGTGTGCATCCTTACATTTGGCTCTCATGCCGTGCTGATTATAGCTAAGTTATCTGGCTAGGATGATACATGATATGTTTTTCTCATATATATATATATATATACCATCTGGATAATGTATTCACTCCAGCTGCTCCACTACGAGCGCTGACGAAACCTGTCAGCACGTACGACCCAAATATTTTCTACTAGATTGTTCTCGCGTGACGTGCAAGTATCTGCTTATTCAAATCGGGAGTTTTTTCAAATATAAATCAGGGGCGATCAATTTCAATTTGCATACAACCAGCCTACAAGACTACATACCTGCTTTTTGGATGGATGGATGGATGGTTATAATACTTCTTTTAAAAATATAGGTAGTTGGAATACTAGTATATATACTTACTTGTTTCTGTATGGATTATAAAAAAACCTGCCCTCCTGTCTGGCTTGTTAGAAATTTACTCCTAATTTGTTTTGTGGATGGATGGAGACAACGTCAAATATGTTGTTGGGTTGGTTTGACTGGTTGCTCAATCAGCTCCTCCCAGATGGCAAATTCGCAGCGACCACCACTGATTGCACTTTTGACTTTGACCAAAGCATGTTCCTCCAATTAAGATTGCTAAGTACTACCTCTAACGGTATAAGTTTATTCAAATAAATCAGGAACTATCAATTTTGATTTGCATGCATCCCAAAATACTAATTGCTCCTTCTTCTGTGATGGAAGATTGTTAATTCATTATTAGTTTGTTGTAGTATTGGTTGGTTAATGGTAATGCCTTTTTTGACTAAAATATACTATTCCACCAATGGACAAGTCACTCCTGAGAAATCGAAGTTTCTTCTCACCATTATTACTTCAACACCACCCCTGCTACCTTTGTCGTCATCATCTGTTAGTGATAGAGATATGTGGTATAGTCAGGTCAGAGTGTCATATTGTTCTCCTACACTCGGCATAGATAGATGCGGGTGGGTATCTTGGAGAATATGATCTGTTCTTTTCCACGTAAATTGTTCTACATCAACTAATTCCCTACATATTTAAAATGTGTTTCATTGATAATATCTACATTGGAGATCTCTTTTCTGTCTAAAGCGTACAACATTCGTATCGGGCCTTTCCTCACCTAGCTCCATCTCAGACTAATTTGACTCGTTTATGCATTTTACATGGCACACGACATAGTATTTGAATAGTACCACTAGCAAATTTATAAAACTATGTTTGAATCGTGTTCTCTCTGTCTTATATACAAGTGTAGGTCAATTTCTTTCGCTTCTTGCATCGCGCGGAACCATACCAAACTATCTTATTCTTTAAGATAAAATGAATTATCCATGGTGAGGTGAGTACACACCAAATGCTAGAGGAACATAAGAACTGTATATGTGAGAGAAGCGCATTTCGGGGTGGAAACTTTAACATTGGGTCATTGCCAATAGTCACAGGTTCCTCTTGAGGCCAAATAATATATGCTTCATGATAGTGATGTTGTATGCATCATGATAATGATGTGTGCATTCATACACTTGGCTCGTGCCATTCTTATTATAGCTAAGTTGTCTGGAATGATGCATGATTTGCTCTCCACATATATATTCACCATCCAAGTAATATATACACTTCAGTTGCTACACTACGGCCGCATGGATCGAATCAATCCTATATGCGTATCTTATAAGCACTGGCGACGTGCAATATATCTACCGGTATCGATCTGCTTTATTCAAATCAGGAGTTTATTCAAATAAATCATGGACGATCAATTTCGATTCATGCAACAAGCCTACAAGTTGTCCATCGTGAAAGCGATGCGCACTCCCGGTTTCCGGTTGGGCGGTTAATTTAGTAGCAGGGGCGGACCCAGAGAATATAATGAGCGGGGGCCAATATGGTGAGTGGGGGCATTTCATATATGAACTTGCAGAAATTTGCAGTTTTTCTTTCAAATATGACTAAATATTACATGAATTCAAAAAATTGAGTGGGTTGTACTTGGGTCCGCCCCTGTTTAGTAGTGCTTTACTAATTTGGTGTGGGTGTACTCACTATGTACCTGCTTTTCTGGATGGATGGATGGCTAGAAGTTTACCACTCTATTTATAAAAAAAATAGCTAGTTGGAATACTAATATATAACTTGTTTCTGTATGGAATATAAACATATCTTCCCTTCTATAGTTGCTTGTTCTGTGGATGGATGGAGACAAAGTCATTGGCGTTGGTGAGTTGGTTCAACTGGTCGCTCCTCCAAGATCAATCGGCTCTTTCCAGATGGCAAATAGTATTGGCGGTTCGCTGCCACCACCACCGATTGCACCTTTTGACTTTGACTGAAACATGTTCTTCCTCCAATCAAGAAGTCTACTTAGATTCTACTCGTATCATGGACGGAGAAAACCCATTTTCGTCATCGATCGGAATTCTTGTACGACTAATTCCATCACACACATACGTACATACTACATAAAATGTGTTTGGTCAATTTCCACCTGGAAGATTTCTTCTTCCATCCGAATCATACCACGCCACGGGTGTTTTAATTCGTCGTGCTAGTAGTAGTATTTACACAACTGACTCGTACAAATATTCTATTTTCTACTCCCATTAAACTTGAACCGTAAAAGACAAGGTCGCACGCTGTTGGTAGCAAGTATACATCCGGTGAAGAACTTTGTGATAGAGATTATTGTTACTATATAACAGTCGCCAACTGCACAACTGGCTTGTAGCGCAGAGAGTGTGCGGCACAAGCAAAGCTGAAACTGAAAAAGAAAAAGAATAAAAGGTTTCTTTAACCGTCGCTGTTGCATAGCACCACCAACCTTTCCAGGTCATATTATATAGAAATTTCGGTTTTCTATTGTTGTGGGAGCCCAGAGGAAGAAGAACAGATCAGGCCATGGAAGGCCGAAGGAAGAAGAATAGATCGATCAATGGAGGAATTGTGGACAACTACCTCAGGAATCCATGGAAAACCGCCGGCTGGAGCGGAATCCAGGAGGACCAAGACTAGTACTAACAATCTTCAATCTTGTTTATGGTGGAAGAGGGAGGACCAACTACAAATCTTCTAGTATCTTTATTTTCTTCTTTTTCTAAAACGGTGGATCTTCTATCTTTATTGTTGATGTGGTGTGGCTTTCCATTTGCTTTGCTTTTTTGCCCTTACACATGGAGCTGCCAGATTTGATCTTTTATTTTCACTAGGTTTAATCCAGGCGCACCTTATATTCTTAAAAAGATCCCTTGACCCCCTGTTTACGACTTTTGGTTTTACCATGAGTGGTTCTTGTAAATCTCAGGCTTGGTTAGTGTATATAGGTTCTAGACTTCTGAGAAAAAAGTCCAAAAGCAGCACAAGAAATAGACTAGGTGGATTTTCCTGCCACTCCACTTAATGAAACTCAAACTAGAGGGGCGCCAGGTGGTTGTGGCCGGCAGGTTAGGATAACACCTTCTAGAAGCCAGTTAGGTCTCTTTGCAAATACAACGTTTTTTAGCAATAGTTAATTAACTTAGCTACTAGTTAATAAATTTTTTTGGGCAAAGCTGGGTATAGCTAGCACTCCAGTCAATCAATAGCTGCTTGATTTGCGGTTGATTTGCACTTGTACTGGAGTGCTATAAAAATATTAAGCAGATGGTACTGGGCCAGACTACCACAAGAATCTCTGGCTTGGTTTATCAATCAAGATATATATTAGCTTTGGTTTGCTGGATCGACTAAGATAACTAATCTCTCAACTGACACACTTGAGTGTTCGCTGCGCAAAATCTAAAATGAGTCATCAATCTAGAAGGGAGAAGGAGGTTGACATTGCGATCACGTGGCTGATTGGTTCAGAATTAGAGATTGCATGCCTTCACATGGCCACGTCGGACCAAGTCAAATTATCCTACATACCTAAACGCTGACGAAACTCGTAAGCACAACTCCATTATTTTTTCTACTACTCCATTTATTCAGACCAGAGTCGATCAATTTTGATTTGCGTGCAAGTTGTTAATTTGTTAGTTTGATTGGGTACTAATGTATACATTTTTCTGGATGGATTGTTAGCAGTGTACCAAATGTAGGATATCTCCTATATTTAAAAGCACTTTTCATATTTTTAAAGGCACTTTTCAGAATACTACCTTTTTTCTTGCAAGAGTAGGATGTGTTTTCACATGCCCGAGCGCCTGTCGCTACGTCATCATCAAACACGCTTTGGATGGAGCATGGGACTAAATGTTTTCTACATTAAGCAGATGGAACCATATTATAGCTGAAAAGCACGGCTTTAAGAAGGAAGGGTGGAAGAAGGGAAGGAGGAAAACTGGAACAGGTTGGTAGCATTTGAATAGTACTGGTGTAAAAAGTGCGGTGCCAACGAACCGGTACAGAGAAGAGGGAGGCGGCGGCTACAACCCATCTAGGGTTTCTTCCCTAGCTATTTTTTTAAAATTTCTGAATACTACTCCGATCCATCGCTCTATATATACAAGTCTAGGTCAATTGCTTTCCCTTCTTGCATCACACGCCACGGAACCAAACCGAATTATATAGTAATTGTTGGAATGAAAAACAAATTATCTACGGTAGTCTACCTAAGAGAACGCGCAAATGATCTATAGTAGGAAATGAAAATCACAGGATAAAAAATATTGTGCGGAAATCCTCCTGGCAAAGACACTTCCTGACAATGAGAATAAAGTTATTTACTAGCCCGCATTTCATGAAGTGTGAATTTAAAATCCTTTGAGTTTGTCGCCACCTATACATGCTTCATGATGAGGTGTACATTTGGCTCATGTCATGCTTATTATAGCTACCTTGTCCAGATCATGACGCATGATTTTTGTCTCTTGAGATGATGTCTGCATCTCAGCTGCTCCGCTTCAGACAGAACAATCCTATGAGTACCTAAGCGCTGACGAAACCTGTAAGCACGATCAACTCGATTATTTTTCTACACCACATTTTCCTGACGTGCGAGTATCAACCGGTATCTGTTTATTCAAATAAATCAGAGGCGATTTGCATGCAACCTGCCAGCAGCCTACTTTTTTATAAAACACAACCAGCCTATAAGCTTCAAATTTGATTGTTGGAATACTAATATAGCTGTACCAAAACAATATATACCTACTTTTCTGGCTGGATTGCTAGTACCAATTTGGAGTAGTATTACTTGTTTTGTGGAGGGATGAGACAAATTCAATGGTGTAGTTGGACCAGTTAGCCATCACGGATTGCGCTCTTGACTTTGACTCAAGCATAGATTCCACTAATTGAGAAGAAGCCGTTCCACAAAATGGAAGCTTCTTCTTCTCATCTCTGTCTCACCTAAATTCCACTTGCACCAATTACCAATCATGCTACCTTGTCTGCATCGTGGATTCTTCGACGACTAACTTCCGACATACATAAATGTGCATGATTTCTGCATGGAAGATCCCTTCTTCTGTCTGAACTGTACCACGCCACCACGCGTGTTCTAACTTCGACTAGTATTTGCATAACTGACTTTGTATTACCAGTAAACTGAAATGTACCACGCCATGCCTGACATTATGGATTTGACTATATTATCATCATTATATAAGACTCACCAACTGCACGTCTGGCTCTTAGAGCTTTGTGTGCAAGAAAACCTGAAACCACCAACCTTTGCTAGTCCGTCTCATCCCCATGCTTTTATTCGTGCAAACCTGACCTGATTGAGTACTATTCAGAATCGAACAGTTTCTCAGTTTTCTTCAGCTTGTTTCACTATAAAAGTGCAGAGGAATTAACCGTGTTATCTTTTCATCACCACGACAACGCAGAAATTTTTTTTTTCAGTAAAGCAAGAGTTGAAAAAAGATCAATCGACACAAGGATATGAATGCCAAGATTCAGACTTTATAATTTATTAAAAAATATAATACGTGGAGAGCCTCTTAGGAAGTTAGGAACCAGCTCATACATGGAGGGCCGCCTGATCTCCTTAACAGGGCAGTCGTGCCGCTCCCATCGAAACGAAGAACAGGGCATATGCTCTGCAGGTGAGAACCGGAGATCGAGCCTCTCAAGATAACCATGTTGCAGCTATCATGGCCAGCTAAGGTCAACTAGGGGCCGCTGCGGTGCGGCCCAATAAAAGGTAGTACTGTCTTTTTTTTTTTTTTGCATTTTCTGTTTTCCTTCTTCTGGGTAATAAAAGTCCAGAAATAAAAAAAATTCAAATTTTAAAAAAGTTTACAACTGGAATTGTTCAAATATGAAAAAAATTAGAAACTTAAAAATGTTCGAAATTAAAAAATGTCCGTATTTAAAAATATCCAAATAAAAAATGTTGCAATTTGAAAAATGTTCAAATTTAAAAAAACGTTCACTCCTGCTCGCGGACGTGAGGGAATTCCTCCCGCTTAGAGCAGAGAATATATAGGGTTCGCCAATAGATAGAAGGAGCGGAAGTACCTGGACCATTTTATTTCCTGATGTTTGAAAAAAATATATATATCTAAAATTTAAGAAACTCGAATAGAATGCATGTGAAAATCAAGTATCTTTCAAAAATGGGACTGAGCTGACGCCTCAAGTTAGAAAGAGAATTCTCAGTTGAAACCTATGGAAAAGGGAAAGGGGCTTGGGCTTTACATGGTATGGGTCGTGGCCATAAGAGCACCAGATTGGTTCATCGGTAGCGGGCTGCTTAGGCCATAAAAGATTCAACTCAAAATAGTCAGCCCGAATACACAGCCTCGTTTGCATAAGCCATCCAAGCATCTGCAATTCGAGATATTGGGATCTGGACAATGCTAATGTCCAATACCATGCCCGAATGAAAACATCCAAACACAGCCTAAAGAAACAAATACTCCCTCCATTCTAAAATATAAGATATTTTAGTTTTGTAAAGAAAATGTATTTAGACTTTTTTAGTGTATAAGTTTATTGAGGTTTGAAGTGAACCTACACACTAAAAAAAGTCTAGATACATTCTATTCACAAACCTAAAACATCTTATATTTTGAAACGGAGGGAGTAGAAGACAGCACATTATTAGCACATACTAGTACAGTAGTACGATGAAGGAATGCACGACACCTTACTTTCCAGTTGGAGAACACTAGTGCGTACGTAGTAGGCAAATATATCCATCTGAAAATACCAGGACCGATTTTCATTTGAAATTTTCATTCCCATCAAGATTACAACTTTCTAAACCGGCCATTCGGTAGCCTCTACTTACATCGCGGCACATAGGTTGTTTCCAGATATACAACAGTCACACGCTACCAATATGGAAATACTCAATCCAATTCTACATAGATAGATATCTTTTAGTGTAGTATGCCTGACACGATCACACATACAAACTGCGAAAACATTTCAATGCAAGCGAAAAGATGGATATAAATGACCACTTCAGCATCAACTTATTGCCCCGGTTTCTCCCACGTAATTCAGCACCGCCCGTTGGAATGGAGTTTTTAGCTCAGTCCGCTTAAAGTTTCGATGACGTGGCGAAGCTCTACAGGCACACAAAAGGTTACATGGCAGCTTTAGGTTTTTTTATTCCCAACAAGATTACAGCTTTCCAGACCGGCCATTTGGTAGCCTCTACTTACATGGCAGCACAGATGTTGTTTCCAGATATACAACAGTCACACGCTACCAATATGGAAATACTCAATCCAATTCTGCATAGATAGATATCTTTTAGTGTAGTATGCCTGACACGATCACACATACAAACTGCGAAAACATTTCAATGCAAGCGAAAAGATGGATATAAATGACCACTTCAGCATCAACTTATTGCCCCGGTTTCTCCCACGTAATTCAGCACCGCCCGTTGGAATGGAGTTTTTAGCTCAGTCCGCTTAAAGTTTCGATGACGTGGCGAAGCTCTACAGGCACACAAAAGGTTACATGGCAGCTTTAGGTTTTTTTATTCCCAACAAGATTACAGCTTTCCAGACCGGCCATTCGGTAGCCTCTACTTACATGGCAGCACAGATGTTGTTTCCAGATATACAACAGTCACACGCTACCAATATGGAAATACTCAATCCAATTCTGCATAGATAGATATCTTTTAGTGTAGCATGCCTGACACGATCACACATACAAACTGCGAAAACATTTCAATGCAAGCGAAAAGATGGATATAAATGACCACTTCAGCATCAACTTATTGCCCCGGTTTCTCCCACGTAATTCAGCACCGCCCGTTGGAATGGAGTTTTTAGCTCAGTCCGCTTAAAGTTTCGATGGCGCGGCGAAGCTCTGTTCAGCAAGCCCTTTGAAAAAACTCGGCTTGGCTTGTTTGTGAGGTAGCCAGGGAGTGAGCGCCTCCGCAAGCCGCTTGATGTCATCAGAGGAATGAGCCGCGCTCAGAGTTATTCGTAACCTGCCAAGAGATTTTGTGACGGTTAATATTGGTCGAAAGCGAATATAGAGGCTTATTCGTAGTACTGATCAAGGCCAAATAATTAACAAGATAGGGTTAATCTTCAACCTGCATGAGTTGGGCGGTACTGTGGGTGGTCGAATTGGTGTAACGTGAAATCCAGATCTTAGCATATGACTGCAGTTTTAAATGAAATTCATTACGAACATGAATTGAACGAGGGTACCACCAAATAGAAATGGAAGGAAGGGAGAACCTGCCAGCCCTAAGTGCTGCTTCTTCACTTCCCACTACTATGGATATTATGGGACTAGTTATATCGAGTTTTGTCAAAGAGGCAAAATACTGCACGTGCCTCCAGAGCAATGATCTCCGCCATTGTTCCTTCCTTGCCACATGGAGGGCCGCTGGAATCAGGAACGTCACGGATATTAAACAGATATATACTAGTTACTTGTAGAAAAAAATGCAAATTCCGGATAAACTAGGAGGAATGTTCTATTCAGTTATCATTCTTACTACCATTGTGAAACTATACTACAGCATCACTTTCAAACTATAAAAAAATTTCAAGGCTAAGATAGCCTTCCAGAACATAATATTATTTGAAATGGAGGTAGTACCAAATAAAAAAGGGAAGAGAAAATATTGTTAGAGAAATTATTATTTGAATACTGAAGGACAAGAAAATAACAGACTGTCAGTATGCGATATTCAGTTTTAGAGGGGGTCCGTGACATAGGTGGTAAGTTGTGAATATTACCATGAATAGAAGCTACAACTGGCACCGGTAAAGTAGTTGAAAATATCACTGACCGGCCTCGCGATTGAAGTAACCTCTTCCATGTAGTGCTGCCCAATAAATTGCAAATTATCAATTATTACCCCATAAACTATCAAGATACCATATCAAAAAGAGTGCCGGGATGGCATGCAGCGGTGAATGTTGAAGCCATGTGTCAAGGATCCCCTGCCCATTCAATTTATAAGCATGAGGAGCTACAGTACAGATTTGACATAACTAACTTTGTTGGCATTACTGGGGACCATCAGAATCGCATTATGTGACCTAGCTTTTGTTTACTAAAATATGTACCTCAATGTCTCAAATTCATCATATTGGAAACTCATACCAAAAGTGTACTCATTCATGAGTTTGCAAGTCGCATGAAGGCGACAACCTGATCAAAGTGTATGTTTCCAAATTCCTATTAGCCTTGATGATCATATTGCTATGTGCATACATGTCTAATAAGAATTACATCATAAATTCCTTTAATGTTTTTCTTAGGAAGATATATATAACTAAATAGTAAATTACCTGCATGCAACAAACCCACCCAGGCAGCCGGCAGCCTTGCTTAAGGTGCCAACATATATGTCAATATCATTCTCACATTCAAACATCTCAGGTACACCACCACCATTATCACCACAAACAAGTGTTCCATGTGCCTTGACAAGGAAAATTGCAACAAGACCGATTACTAACAAATCATGCAAAGATCGATTTGAGGAGATAAGATAATTAATGTTACTAACATCATCGACGACCAATAGAAATCCGTACTTCTTGCGTAACTCCACAAGTTGAGGTAAAGGTGCAAAATCGCCCTCCATGCTGAACAAGCTGCATAATTAAACAAGCATGTGCTGCTGCAACTTAATACGTACTACTTTGCAAACAAAAAGAAATACTTCTTGGATAATGGCATTTATTTCGAGACAAGCTCTTGCCTATCCGTGACAACAACTTTCTTTTCAGCTGAGCAACTTGACCTGCACGGATAATAATCATATATATTATTCTGTTTTTAGGCCACCTAGTTTTTTAATGGTTTCATTATCTGGGGCATGTTATGGCTGGCTGGGATGTGAAAAAAGATACATACAGGAGGAAATCAAGATGGGACATGTCACAGTGCTTGTAGACGAAGGATACGGCTTGTTGCTGTTGCTCAACCAGGCGTATCCCATCGATGATGGAACCATGGTTTAGAGCATCTGAAAAAATAGCAATCCTCTCATCCTTTGTTGGTTTTCTCCCAACCGCCAAAAGAGAGGCGATGCTTCCCAGAGCTGTCATCACAGCCAAATTGGCTGAAACTCCGGTGGGGCAGAGAAAGCAATCCTGTGAAAAAAAAAACTCCACAATAATAAGGATGCCAAACTTCCGAGCACGTTAAAAAGAAAGTCACAAGTCGATCGAAATAGTACACCTCTTTTTTGGTTAATTCTGCCAGTGATTCCTCCACCAATTTGTGATAAGTAGTATATCCGCAGATTATCGGGGAGCCTCTGGGGCCCATGCCAAACTCTTTAGCTGCCTAGAAAACCCACTCCATTGTCAGCTCGATCACAAACTCATCGATTCAGGATGCTCGATATGTACCCAACGCAATTAAAAGTCCGAACCGATGGAAAGGGCTAGCTAGTCTAGTGCAACCCACATAAACGCTTTGACGCGATATGCTTAACTTTGCTGCAGAGTGCAGAACTTGCACACCTTTGCTGCAGCCTCACGAATTGCCGGATGCGAGGAGAGTCCCAAGTAGTCATTGCTGGAGAATAGAAGCAGCTCCTCACCCACTTCCTGTTCATGGACATTAGCCTCACCGCCACCTAAAGGAGCAATAATCACCCTTGTAGTGAGCAAAGCCGGAGGCAACACACAAGAGGAGCTTAGCAGAATTTGTCTAGGTATTATTATTGCTACGAGCGAGGAAGAAATATATATGCAGAAACAGTGAAGTATTCACCTTCGGCAAGCCACTTGTTGAGGGTGGCGCGGTCGAGGCGGATCTCCATGCCGCTGCGGTCCGATGGGCAGGGTCCTGAGAAAGTCTTTGGCAGCTCGGGCGGCGGCGCGAGTGAAATGAGGCGCGTGCCGTAAAGGCGCCTCGTGGACACGAGGCGGGCGACCGCGGCTTCCACGAGCACCTCCCATTGCGCCATTCAGCCTGGTTCAGATCGCACAAAGGTTGGAGAATTGGCGCTAGCTAGGAGGTGAGCGTCTCTGCCCTTTATAGCAAGGCAACCAAAAAAGTAGGTTGACTGTCACCCAGCGCAAACGGCCGAAATCCATGTGCCTGACTTATTTTGTCAGAGTGTATTTTCCATAAAATACACTCTTTTTTGGGGTATAAAGGGATTGTATATGGAAAAGATATAGTGTTGTTAGGATCCCCTTAATGAGCATGCAGAATAGGTTCTGGGCTCTACGTCCTTCTACAGATGTCCAAGGGATTTTAACAACACCAGACACCTGATCAGAATTCAGCAGTGTTTTAGCTTCAGCTACAATATGCACAGAAAAGTATGGGGCGCTCGGAGTTCTCTCCATCCCCGCCGTTCAGCTACAATATTTTCCATTGACAAGCGTAAAGGGGAGGAAACCTGCTCTGGCGGACAATGCAAAGTGGCTTGGACCGAAGTTTGTACCCCCAAAAAGTATGGGGGCCTCGGAGTTCTCTCCATCCCCGCACAAAATTCGGCGCTCCTCGCCAAATTTCTCACCAAAATCCACTCTGATTCTGATGCACCCTGGGCTTGCTGGTTCCGCCGTTCGTATGGCTGGTCGGAGTCCAGAGACCACGGAGACGCTCATCATCTGGACACCCCTATTTGGAAATCGATTGTGGCTAGGCTTGGTTCCTTCCGTTCCGCCACAACTGTTGTCATTGGGAATGGGGCATCCTCTTCCTTCTGGTTCGATAAATGGCTCAGACCGCGCCCCCTTAGCGAAAGATTTCCTGCACTGTTCTCCCACTCCACCCGCCAAAATATTTCGGTTGCGTATGCCCTTAACCATGGCCTTGCCATCACCCTCGCCCCTCATCTTTCTGCCTACGCCACTGCTGATCTCACTGCTGTCAACTTTGAGATCAGTTGCGTGGGCCACCGCCTTGGGAGTACTGATTCTCGCCTATGTCGCCTCTCTAACAAACGCCTTTCAAACAGAATGTTCTATGCCGAACACTTTAAGCATTTACAGATTGATGAATTGGCTAGCAAGGTGTGGAATAGTGCTGCCCCCCTCAAGTACAGGATCTTCAACTGGCTCGTTCGACGCAACCGGATCCCCACAAATGAACGGCGCTACCGACACCAACTCGCCGCCTCGCCTGCCTGCTTGTCTTGTACCCTCGACGAAGACATCGATCACCTCCTCGTCCGCTGCTTCCGGGCCAAGGAGGTCTGGAGCTTCTTCTTCGGACAGGATACCCACGACAATGTTGCTCAACTATGGAACTCGCGATCCTGCTCCACCGAAAGCAACACCGTCTGCACTGCGATACTTTGGAACATCTGGAAGAGAAGAAATGACCTGGTGTTCAACAACAAAGACACCCCTCTACTGCTGGTCCTTAGAATATGTGTTGAAGACGTCCAACTGTGGGCTAATAGATATACCCAACCCTCCTCTAGTCGTATTCTTAATTCTTGGTGTAATGGCTTCGAGCCGCCTTGATCAACTCGAGGTTTTTTTTTCTTTTTTTCTCTCTCCTCTCCTTCAAAAACTTTGTAATGGTCTATAACCTGCCCTGTGGATGAAGTAATATATATTCAGGCTGGCATAAGCCCGCTGTAGTCACGGTCAAAAAAAAAATATATGCACAGAAGCGAGCGGTCCCTGCCACTAGTCCTCAACATCCGCACAGCTTCAGCACAGTCCATCTCAAATTTTGGAAATCTTTGCCAAGTGTATTTACTTTGTGCATGGTAAATTCTAAAATATTCGCCGAGTGCTTGAAAAACCGTACACGACCCAAGATTTTGGTTCCTTGCCTGAAAAAAATCCCGAGGGTGGTTGGAATTTCCGGCAACCGCGGTTATTACACTCGGCAAAACCTCCTTTGTTCCATTTTTTTCCGTTCATCCTAAAATCCGTGCAATTCAATACAATCTGCATATATATATTACCCAGTTCCAGCCCAGTTTCCCAACACATACATATAAATACATAACTAGCAATAGAGCAATTCAGAACAATATAGATAGCGATCAAGAAGTTCACACATGAAACAGTACCGTGAAATATCAAATACATCACGGTCCGTCGCCATAGAGCGAAAGTTCACAACCACATAGCTAAAACTGCAAGGCAATGAGCTCCATCGTCCAAGGCTTTCATGTGTACAAGCTAGTTGTATATTCATGCGTCGTCAATTTTGGAAAAGGATGCCCTTCCTAGTATGATCAAGCTAGCTTGATAGCTAGCTCTTTACTGTGCCGTAGTAGTACATATATTTCTGTATTTGTGTGATGAAGCTATTAGCTCTGTATCGTGCGTACTAGTAAGCAGTAGGTATCATTTGGTTGATGAGTCGGTGGAGGGAGGCGATCCAGGCCCAGCTACATGCCACTGTGTGCATGCCCTACATGCAAGGGACGTCCCGATGACCTAGGTCCCCATCCCCCAATCAGTACGGACATTCTAGGCTGTCCGGACAAGGCCATTTCACCAGCTGGCACTACCATTATCCCACGTGCCGTTTTCTCACGGTCCGCTCATGCATGTGATTGATGTAAACAACTTGTCCAAAAGGGCACCAACTAGTGCACTAGCTAGACAATTGGTTGCAATCCATATATGTTACTTCCTCTTTTTAAAAATAAGTGACTCGAATTTGTTGTTTCTGTGATGCAGAAGAAACGGTTCAACACATGTCTTTTTTATAGATTAATACGGAGAATTGTGTTCTCTATGTATAACATACCTCAGCGAATAATATAACGAATACGTTCAGGAATTGGTTGAATGGAACCGACAATGACACTAAAGCTAGGATCTGCATTGGTGTTTCCTGCTTTGGTCTGTCGATATGGAACTGTAAAAATGGTATTGTTTTTAACAAGAATAATTCTACAATTTTTAGCAGGTTGTACACTAGATACAGTTATGGATTTTTTTCTGCTCCCGGAGGATCAGCGGGAATGCATGGTTATTGGATGCAACCGTTTGTTGATGATTGCTTAGGACTTCTTCTACCAGGCTAGGTGGCAGCCTATTAATAGAATTCAAGATGTTTAGTTTGCCGAACTTGTTGTTTATCTTTCGATGATTGATATTTGTATCGACCCTCTCTGATCCCTAAGATGTAAACTTTTAAAAAGTGAAACCGCCGTTTTTATTTCCAGTGAAAATATGCCCCAAAAAATTGTCGAGAACATGGTCCACCGAACCTTTTATTTTATGACTTTTCAAAAGTCATCAACGGCATGGGACCTCCAACGCCCCCCTGTAATTTTAAATAATTACCGGCATGTATAACTGCGCGAATGCCCCTGTTATAGTTATCAACAGCGTCACATTAGCATTGCATTGTTTGAATGTCTGTAATAGCAAATTCGCCCCTACTAAATATATTCCTACTAGTCGACAAAAGGTGACCTCTGTTTTTTACATACTTTTGTGACCCAAATGACAAATCGACGAGTCCCAGGCAGCAGGACTGCTGAACACAAGTCCAAAAATTGCAGTGGACTAGGGTTGGACATGACGGTATGTGAGTTAAGGGACCTAGCAAGATCCTACAACCCACTGAAGGTGTTCTTATGCGAAACAGAAAATAAGTCTGGGGCAATGGACCGGCTGAAGTGGAGCCTAGGTTTTAGGCATGGGGTGACGGTTGATTGTAAAGGAAAGAGTGGTGGATTGGTGTTGTGGTGGAGGGATGGTGTTGATGCCATTGTTCGTTCGTGGTCTCAGTATTATATAGATGCGATGATCAAGCAAGGAGAGACCGAGTGGAGATTTACTGAAATATATGGCGAGCCACGCACAAAAATTGGGGGAAATACTTGGGATGTTATTAGGTACCTGCGAGCCCAAGGTAACTTACCTTGGAAATGACTTTAATTAGATTATCAAACAGGCAGCTGAGAGGCAATGTCAGAAGTGCAGCACAAATGGAGAGAGTTTAGCCCAGTTGAACACATCATTACGGAGGACTGGGGGTGATCGTGGCTTTGGGCTTGGAACCGTCTAAAGCATCCAAAAAAAAAACAGTCTATGAAGAATACCCCACTTCCAAAGGTCACCGATGCACTAATAGTCCCACTATATATGCATGTTAATCTTACATTACCGTTTAATGAAGGGAAGGGATCATCGACATACAGATCGCATATCACCTGGTATGACAAAACATATAACCTTCACACATAGACGAAGTTATATCGGTTTTCTACTAGTGATACTTGTTTTTATCTAAAAAAATGCACATTGCAATCGCTTATGCATGATCCGTGAGGAATAGAGTGCTGTCTGATTGTTGCACAGGAGAAGAAAGGAATACATACATACTATAAAACAGTGTTTGTGTGAAATAGTTCCATATATATGTGTTCCTTATTTCGCAGCAGTGTACTAACAGGCGCACACAGTATTTACTTTATGCCAGAAACTGAGATGTTGCTGCTAGATTATACACAACGTGGCTGCACAGCCGCCACACCTGGAGGTAGATGCGACGAAGACCGTGACACCTCCTTCCTCAACATCTGAATGAAGCACACCAATGGTACGTATACATACTCTTGATTTATACAATCACGATGATGATGACGATGAAAGTGCTGCTCAACTTGCTATGCTACTAAAACCCCCCACACTATAAAATGATGCTGACGAGATGATAATGTTGGTGATGGGTTTTCTGTCTTTGTCCATTATGTTGTTATTCAGCATTCTAAATTTCAGAATGGAGGAAAAAGGAGCTTTTGGATTAGTATTTTCATTGCATGTTGACTGAATTCTATCCCACGGTCCAAACCTGATGTTAATTAAGAAAACCACTACTACATTCACCTTAAACTGATCATTAGCCACTGTCTCTAACTACATTTGGTGGATCATGTATGCTGCATTCTCAATCTACACGGCGGATAAAAGTAAGAATATGAGACAAATCATCGATATGTGGTCAGTTTGGGCAAGTCCAGTTTACATGGAGATTGTTGCTGGGCAAGTGTTCCGATGAAGGAAGTGAGCGACAGGCATTATTCTTTCTTCATATACTATGGATATCCCCATGAAAATCACATGCAAATGAATCGGGTAAGCCTTGGCTTTGATTCTCATGATTTACGTACTTAGTTTGTCTTAACTGGAATCTTGGTTCAAATATATAAGTCAGAAACGAGTGGTGTCATTTATTGCTAGATTGTAGGAGCATGGAAGCATGATTATACTGTCTTTTAATCTATGCATTTCCTACAACCTCATCCTTTGGAAGCTCTATTTTACAGCTCAAGGAGCTAGCGCGCCAATTTTGAGTGAGCCACTGGATAATTGCATGGATTTTTTTCAACACTAGAACGCTCCATCAGGATATTAGAAGGGAATGCAATGGATATGGTTAAGACAAAGTCACACCAGAAGTTGCCATTTCAGCACTTAAAAATTGTTGGTGCTGTTTGCTTTGACATGGTATTGCTGATACAAAATGTTAGAATGGGGATATGGATTTAGCAGCTATATGATGGTCGTCCAAGGGAGAGAACCATAAGTGATCTGGTCATGACTGACGACTCGCCTCCTTTAGCGCTCAAAAATTTGTCCTACCGAAGGAGAGGTGAAGGTGTAGGGGACGAGGGACCTGGGAGGACATTGAGCAATGTGAATCTCCATGTTTGAGATTATGCAGCCCTCTTGATCGGTTGTAAATAACATGTTTATCCAACATATCTCTCGGCTATCTGAATTCTGATGTTACTCCACTGCGTGAGGAACATATGGGAACTTCTGCCAAGATCGGTAGTACATCATCGACCAAGAAACTGCTGGTCTGGAGCTATTTTTAATTGAAGGGTGGCAAGGATTTTTACGTAAAATTCTTGACTTCCTTTGGTTGTTCATTCGTGAAGCAAATACTGCATATGTGAGTGCTTTTTCCGACAGAACTACTCTAGAACACATATATTTGGCTTTACAATCATGTAGTCGTCTTCTAGCGAGTGATAGAATTCACGTTTCTAAATTGTTGGAGACTTCAGTAGTTTAAAGACAACTAGATAATGGAGAATGATTTGATATATCTTACGGCCTGAAAACAGGGGTCAATTGTACAAAGTAAAATTACAAAAGGGGCGATAGAAAGTAAGACTGAATATCACAAATTCAAGGCGCCTAAAAGAATAACACTAGAAAACCAAAAGGTCCTTATTTGGAGGTAATCTATATTGGATTGTCCTGCTACACTCTTGCAGGTTTATCCACATTAGAACGATGTACTATGTTGTCTATATTAAAGCCGAGTGAGTTTCTCTTGAATTACACATGTGTGTCGTCTCCATAGCATGATCATATAACTCTCTTTGGTTGTTCTTCAAGTACACTTGCACTCTTACAACTTTATGAATTTGTCATCAAAAATCAACTCATAGAAACTCCAACCTAGCAGCAGCTCTGCGCGGTTGCTTCCCATTGTGCATTGAGTGAAGGAGCAGAAGGAGATGGGAGAAAATCATCTGACGAGTTGCTACTGTATTGCATCCCAGTGGGTTCCCCTAGCGATAAGTCTCCAGGTAATCTCAAACTACTGTATTCTGAAACTAATTTCTCCTCAAACTACCTCTGTAGATTATTCTGAAACTTTGTTGGGGTTGTGTGTGGTGAAGCAGAACATTGGCACTTATTTATTTTTGGCAATAGTCACAACGATGTGGTTCATTCTCAAAGTTGTTAATTGTTCTGAAACTAATGGATCAAGAAACTTAACAATCTCGATATCCATTGAAGTTTGAAGTTATCTATCATATAGCGGGAATGGAGTGGCTCTAGGCTAGCACCTGCCATGGTTGAAGCTGGATATGTTCATAATCTTAGACAAGCTTTTAGCAGTTACTTGTACGATGTAGGACCGAGGGACTTCTCATGCCACACATGTTATCTTCATCTCAGTTATGCATGGAAAAGAATTCAGGTCGGGGGAAGCATTTGTAATGCCATTAATTTTGATACTCAGATAATATGGTGATCAGTATTAGGCATGGATTCATGTGCTAAAACCAATTTTTGTGATTAGTGTGAATATCAGTATCAATGATTTACGCATTCTGAAATTTGTCCATCTACAATTTACGACCTAACGGGTGAATGTAATAAAAATATTGACAGCCTTTGCATCAATTTCCTTCACTACTTTTAGTATGTAGTGATGTAAGAATGTTTAGTTGTTCATGATAATTGTAATCTAGCCTTTTAGTGGTTGGTCACTATTTTTGAAATTTCTCCACAACTATTTAGCAAAAATTAACCCGTAGCAACGCACAAACATGTTTCCTAGTTTAGTATATAGGTTCATTCAAATTTTGAAAAATCCAAGTCAAGTAATATGGGTCGGAGAAAGTATAATAAATCGTGTCGTAATTTACTTACATAACTGACTACAAGTGTAAACTAAATTGGAAAAGAGAATGTTTAATGGTGGTAACTACTATATGAGAATGAATGGTGGCAACTATATGGGAACCACTAGGGAACAATCTAGTACATCTCATTCAGATAAAGGACGGGGCGACGGTGTGGATGTGTGTCAAGTGTGTGCTTCATCGCAGCCACCATCCTCTTCATGTATTCAGGATTGACGTCTTCTCTCCTCCACGGCAGCAGTACAAGTACAACTTTCTGAAGCGAAGGGAGGTTCCCCAAGCTAGTAAAGTCACAGTCAAAGTTGGCCTCTTCCAATTCCCATACATCGACTTTGAACTCAAGGAATTCAAGCCGCGGCATAACTCCTAGATGAAACCTCAACATAGAACAAGACAAGTGCCTCAATTTGGGGAATGCACCACTACCCGTAACCGTAAGCCAGCTGATCATTGGGGCATGCAGTTTGAGAGTATGTAGTTCGGGCAACCTCCCAAGGATCTCTAGACAGCGTGCCTCCATTCTAAGCAAAATCAACTCAAGGAAGGAGAGGCTCGGAAGATGTGTTGAATCCATCCAAGGAGGGACACCACAAAATCCCACCCTCATGTTCATGCTATGAAGATGTCGAGGGGGAACAAAGCCTTCCCAAATGTCGTCATCAATGATATAAGAGCACTTCATGTTTAGGCTTTGGAGTTTTGTCAAATTCCCTATAGACTTCACCAAAGCTCGGTTCCCATTATCACCACTTGAAGGAAAAAACTGAATCTTGAGGTCTCTAAGCTCTTTCAGCTTGCTCAGCCCTTCTGCAAAGACAAGGGGCATTTTGACTCCCAGCAACAATAGGTCTTCTAGAGATGTCACGTCCACTATCCAATCAGGCACTTCAACTTGTGAAGCACGCAGACACTTTAGCTGTCTGAGAAGGCCAACACTACGCGGCAATTCCTTCATCTTGTCAGTTCCGTTCAGAATCAGTGTTTGCAGAAAAAGGAGACCTCCAATTTCTTCAGGGAGCTTACGAATAGGCATACTTCCTAGTCCAAGATACCTCAGCTGAAGTAGCTTACCAATATGTTCGAGATGATAAGGCTGATCTTCAATAAATCTACAGCTTTCCATAGATAGGACATGTAATACTTTAAAGCTTGAAAGTGGTGGCATCACAGAAATATAGCAGTCAATGGCATAAAATGATCTCAGCTGCACCATGCAATCTGGAGGGTCCAACTTCTCAATGCCTCTCTTTTGGACAGCTAGCCTACGAGCATTGTTTGTCGAAGATGTGTATTGCTCGTCTTTTTCAAATACAGTAACAAAAATTTTATCCTTTGACAACAAACAAATCATATCAAGCACCAAATCATGGATACGGAAACTCATTGTGCTGAATGGATCCACCACCAACTGGATCATGCTTCTACTGATGAGCTGATTGAAATATCTCTCCCCAACCTCAAATAAACCTCTCCCTGGTTCCTCATGAACAAAACCTTCGGCAACCCACATCCATATCGCCATGTCTTTGCTGATCAAACTGTCTTCTGGAAATATGCTTAGATGCAGTAAGCATGTCCTTAAATGACGTGGTAGATCACCATAGCTAAACAACAATATCTTCCTTGTGTTATCAGCATCTTCATTAACCTCAGGCCCAAAACCAATAGAGTTGTACACCTTAGGCCAATCATCCCTTTGTTTACTGGACAACAGACTAGCTATTGTGATGATAGCTAATGGCACACCACCACATTTTAATAAAATCTTTTTAATTACCCCATCTGTTACATCATACTCACATCTTCCTTCCTCAGGAGCCATTGTTGCATAGAATAGTTCTTCAGAGTAACCACGAGAAAGCGGGTCTAGCTTGTATACATCAGTAGCTATCGCGGCAACTTCAAATATACGTGTAGTTATGATTATTTTACTTCCACATTTGCTATCCACAAAAGCAAATTTGATTAGATCATGCCATACTTTTTTGTCCCACATATCATCGACAACAATGAGGTACCTATTCAAGTGAAATGCAAGAGCAGTGATTACTTATTGAATCAAAAGTACCCGTCGGAAAACAACATCATGTGTTGTTACTGACCAACAAGTTTCATCCAATCTACCACAAAGTGTTCCACCGAACATCTATGTTATAAGGAAACAGGTAAATGCAAAACAAAAGCCTTATTGATGTTATTTTAGCTGCGAACTATAGTAAAATAAATTTAGTTATGAACTCTGAGCTTCGATTCACATTATAGATCTATAAATAATTTGAACATGGGAGAACCATGAATCAATTGCTTAGGAATGTAATGGTAGCCAAGAATCAGGGCTATCTTCTATGTTAACACCATCAAAGGCTTTAAATTTGGATGAAAGACCAACAACTCCTTTCAATTTGATAAACATTCAACCATTTTTATTGAATTAGAAAAAATATAGTACACAATTTTTTTATGTCCTAATATCTATAGTATACAACTTCTTATCAAGTATTATGCTGCATGAATTTTGGGAGCTCAGAATCAAATAGACTCGTGGAAATTTGGCACAAACTTATCAGCCACTAAAACACCCTAAATAAATTATTATCTAGGCATTATAGACCAACTCATAATTCTCCTGAATATTGGTCTATAATGTCCATATATATATATATATATATATATTGCAAATTTAGTTATGCATGCACTTTAAATTATGGATGGAGACGTTCAAGATATAGATAGATATTGTTATCCCATATACTTCACTACATTTTCTAAAGTGAAAGTAAGACATAAAATGTGACTATATAGATAACAACGATACTGTACAGAGCGCATAGAAGAAAGACTATATAGACAAACCAATTTATATGCATTAAAATTTGGACAATATTAGTGAAAGTACAAACTGATTCGTACTAACTCCTAGATTTGTTTTACAGTTAATTAAAGATATACTATGATTTTCCCAAATCGAAGGAGATACTAACGACCCCGCAAATTTAATCATGTTAAATGGTCCACTATTGAGCCAGGGAGAATATTGATATCCTACAACTTTTTTGATTATCCTAGGCATATAGGGATTAAATTATGGACAAGAAAAACAATATTGGTAGTTATTATAAATATAAAAAACTAGGTCTCTAGGTGTCTTTCAGACTATGCTCTTTGTATAAATTTTGAAGAAAATATTGTTTAATCAATATTTGCCCACGCATAGGATGGGCCACGTTCTAGTTCACTTAAATTTCACAACAAAAGTGAAGCTTAATGACTGGAGAATGTGCACAGATATCTGGATCCCAATGTACATATTAAAAAATAGGCTACTTTTTGTGAATTATTTTGTAGTTCTAGTTTAATTACATGTCGATACTGAACGTGCTAATAATTTAGATGGATTGTGTAAAGAAGTACATGCAGGCTCGGGTGACACGTGGCATGATAACAATCGATAACTCCATATGGCATGCTTTGCTAAATATTTAATATCGTTTAGTGTATATGAACTTGAACAGGGTAGGTGGTGTGTACCTCTTGTTCTGGAGCAGCTCCGTTAGTACATTTATAAGTTGTCTTTCATCCAAATTTGCTGGCTTCAAGTTTATGTACCTTGGTTCGTTAAGTTCAAAGAGAATGTCATAGAAAAGTTTCTTGACATCAGGATTCCGACCCACTGGAACAAAAGCCGTTAAATGGAAGGACCATTTGAGCTGATTATACACAGCTCTAGCAAGTGTGGTCTTGCCCAGTCCTCCACTACCAAAGATGGAGTGTACCTTGAGATCCTTGGCATCTGCACCTCTTAACCTCTTGGTGAAGTCCTTCACTGCATTATCGCTGCCAACAAGCTTTTTTCTATCTTTGGTCAATGCAGATAGATGATGGGCATTAATTCTAGAAACTGTATTGGCGACCTTGCTCCGTTCAAAAGAAACAACCTCTTCGACCTTGTATTTTCCCTTCCAGTCAGCCTTACTTTGGACTTGGTTCTTGATGTCTTTGATCGCCCCACCAACCTGGTGACTTGTCCTTCCCAAGTTGAACAGGCTCATCATCTTATGTATGAGCTCCATCAACCATCCGGTACAGGTGGCAGGTTCTGTGCCCTCGTCGTGCATCGGGAAGCCGTCGACGACATCCTCTATTTTATATGACAGTTCCCTGACTTCGCCGGCCCAAAGCTTGACCAACTTGATCTGCTCATTATTGTTGTCCCACTGCACCTCTGACACATTGCAGAGGTCAGCACGCATGACTGTTAGATCTTGTATGAGACAATCCACATCGCTCCTAATGCTTGTCTCTAGATTGTACTGGTTGATGAGCTCACTCAGCTTCGGGAGCAGGCTTCCAATGGCTCCCGTTGCAAGATCCACAGTTCGGTTGCTTGTCAAGCTTGTAGCTAGATTCCGTGAAATGCTTTCGACTGGGTCAAAATACAAGAATGGTTGTGTAGTTAAGCTATGTCTTGTGCTATTATAGCTGCTAGACCCAATGTCCTTGCACAAAGAATGGGGAAGTTAGTTAGATTTTAAGTAAGGTCATCTATCATATATACTACAAGTAGCTGACATGCTCTCGGAAAAGATAGAAAAACTAGAAATTGTGTGGATAATAGGATTGAATGGAAATCAATGGACATGTATTTATAGTACAGTATTTAAGTGTCAATGATCGGTGTCTTTTATAACACAAATATATGAACGTTCTCATCTGATTACTAAAAACAATTAAATAGGAACTTCCACACTACATGACCTCTTTGATCCAAACTGTTTCCTGCACAACTGCAATCCAGCTCGCCCTGGACCAAACTCCAGACACAAGAACTATATAAAATCCAGTTAGCCACTGGGTGAAATGGTATCGTGAACACATGCTTTGAATGCAGGACGAAGCAATTTACTTAATTTCCTCTAGAGCTAGACATGAGCTTCACCAAGGTCAAGGTGACCTCTTGAATGCTTGAATACACACAAGTACAAAACCAAAATCATGTAGGCCTAGGTAGAAGAATTCCTAACCATGTTGTGACAAAATGAACAATAATAAAGGTAACGTGATACACTAACCAATTAATGATATGGGAACATATTCATTTTACCTTAATAAAAATTCATTCGCTCTTTTTATTAGGAATAAAATGCAAGAAATGTTGCCAGTTTCTATTCCAAAAAATCCATTCAGGATAAAAGAAAATTTTACACTTCTCCATATTCTAACTCTCGAGCCAACTGGATTTTCTATCCTTTCAACTTATTTTACAGAAACAATCGCACTGTGATTTCTCCATGCGAGGAAGTACCATACATTTTTAAGACAAGTAAATAAAAGGAACCATCAAGGTACAAGCCATTTTGGATCCTACTCCGACCATTTTTTTTCCACCATTTACTCTAACCATACTATAATGGCCATGTCAAAACAATTGTGTGGACCTGCCTTGCTAGTTTGAGTAAAGGTGCTATGTTGGATCAAGAGATGAAGCTCACCTTGGAGACTGCCTCTTCTTGCAGATTAAGTGATAGAACCACTTGGTATTTCTCAGGCTCACATACAACCATCAAATTGACTTCATCAACCACTCTACCTCCTTTGCAAATGAATATGTGGTCAGTAATATCCTCATCTGCTAGACCCTCCTTCACTTCTACGCTCTGCACGACGAACTTGTCAGCATTAGTAACTTGTGTTGCACTCTCCTGTGGTTGCAGTGTTATCTTCACATCACGCTTGTGTCTTGGCAGAACAACGCCTTTGTCAGGATGAGCAATGTACTGTTTGCTTGGCTTTCGTATGTTGAAGGCAATGGAATTACTTGTCTCGTTGGTTAGCTCAACTGAGCACGATGTCTGCTTGTTATGCTCCAAAGTGAAACGTAGCTTGAGTGGCTCAATCCCAAGCATGTCATCACACATATATAGGTCCGTCTGTGGGAAAAGCAACAGATATTTCATCCAAAAGATACATGCTCCCTCTTTGCCTAACATTTCAGAAAGTTGTATTTGGACTAAGGTAACCAATTTCATGTTTAGGTAGTTAAAGTGATGAAGGAAGTTCCTCCAAATTAAGTTTTCTCCGAGCCTTTTTGTTCTCAGTGTATTACTTTGATATAACAATGCAGGATGATGAAATATGTTACGAAGGGAAAAATGAATACTTATGCTGCAGACTGCCAAATAAAAGTTTATCCATGCTATTACTATAAATCTTGAACCCGGTATACCTATAGCATTATCATGTCCCTCAACATCATCTAAGAACAATTTTGGAAAATTCACTATGTGTATATGTAACTAATTTCTTCCCCTCTAGAGGCCCACTAGTCATCATATTAGTGCTCAGTGTATTGATCTAGCTCATTTCTCAATCCATGTCAAGAAAAAAATGATATCTTTCCAATGTAATTTTCTATTGCGTGTTAATAATAACTTCGCATCAATAGATTTATGTATCCAAACCGATTTCATTTATGTTTTAACTACTGTAGTTACAAGATAAATAAATAAAGAGACCCACCCACATGTGTGGCCTCACTAAAATTCCTACTCCCTCTCTTCCATATTAATATGTGCATTATTTTTTACTGAATTTTCGAATTCTAACGTGTATTTCCTTTTTTTGGCTACCATTCCACTGTTATCCTGTGCATGACAATAACAACATCGGTAGCCCACGCTGTGAAAGTAACCTTGTACACTTTTTATATATAGATACAATATGTACTTTACACAGCTGTACCTCCATTTGAGAACCAGGCACTAGCTTGGTGGCTAGAGCTACCCACCCGGGTTCGAATCAGATGGTGCGCGTTCAGTGGCGGAGCCACCTCCCGGCGACCCCGGGCAGCTGCCCGGGCTTGGCCGGTGACACTACACTGAAAACTGAGCTAGCTTGAGAGATCCACTTGCTGTTTCTTTAGGCAAAACTTTGCAAACGCAGGAGCAACAAAGGTTCTGCCCCGGCTCCAGCGTGCTGCTAGCTCCGCCACTGTGCGCGTTCGAATCAAAATGGGTGCTATCCACGTGAAAATCGCGGAGAGGTCTCATCTCCTCCTAACAACGTATTACCAAGGGAGGGATCATTCCCCCTTTAGTCATCTTTTTAAATGTACCATCATTAAGCGTATTGGCATTGTTTTCCCTTAATAGTTTTCATATACAGTTTAATACAGGCTTGTACTGATTAATGACAAAATCCATATTTTGCTAAAAAAAATAATGAAATTCACATTGTAGACCATGAAAATAAAATAGTAATAATTTCAATTGATGAACGAACCATGGTGCAAGTAATTTGCTAAGCAAATGGCGCCCTGAGATTGTATTAAGCATTCGAATACCTGGCCGATGGACCTACTGGTACTTCTTGTTTCGTTCAGATCGCAGATTATATCACCAATAGAAGGTCGACTTTTTGGTTCCTGTAAACTGCAGCGTACCGCAATTTCCATACATCTAATTACTTGGTGGTGTTGGTGTTGTGTCGCCGATTTATTCCACCTGTGTGTCCACCTTCGAAGTACCTATACATTTAACTGGCACATTAAGTAACTTATCATAGGTTTCAGGTTTTCTTATTGCAAACCATGTGCATAAAGTGGTGTGTGTGTGTGTATCTATGTGTTTAAGCAATACAATGTATCCATTAAGTTACAAATGACATTTGAAAGGCTAATACAGAAAAATAAGGGTGAAATGAAAAGGAAAAACTTGGGCATAATTGTGTGCCCTATTTAAAGAACTCTTACATGGGTTATATCTGGAATGTGCTTAGTTCCTGTCACCAGTTCTACGATAACAACACCTAAACTATATATATCAGCCATGTATGTCGTTTGGCCATATGTCCGGTATTCCGGAGCACAATATCCTCTGTGTCAAAACATGATAGGTTGATGCATGGTGGCACAAAGAAAATATTGGCATGTAAATGCTTGAAAATATTCAACTGGTTTCGTGGATGTAAATCTTACGGTGTACTAAAACGTTCACCCATAGTATGTGTATTTTCAGCGAATCTTGACTGACCGAAATCCGTAATTTTTGGTACCATATGATCATCAAGTAGTATGTTTGCTGGTTTCAGATCCATATGAATGATAGATTTATCCACATGAAGATAACGCAAACCCTCACAAATTCCTCCGATTATACCAAAACGAGTATCCCATGTGAGTCCGTGAAGTTCATCTACAACAAAATAAAATAAAAGGAGAATTATGGAACATTAGTTGTACATGCTCAACTGCGTACCAAACGATATAACACTTTTAATCGAGGACATGAGAGATGTAATCAGCTGCATCAAATGTGGCACATCTTACCAGTAATATGCTTATCAAGGCTTCCGTTGCTGATGTACTCGAAACAGAGTAATCTATCCATTATTTGGGGATAAATTGTTTCCTCTGATCCTGTCTTTTCTTTCACTGAACGGGTTGTATTGGAACAGAAGCCAAGAAACCGGACTAAGTTACGATGGTTATTTATCATCATCAGGCTTTCAACCTCACGACGAAATAGCCTGTCATCAACTGTGTATTTGTTCACAAAAATCTTCTTCACAGCAACTTTCTCGTTTCGGAGGACACCCTGTTGATCAGCATTCAAATATTCTCAGCCTAGAGGCGCTGGCAGTTTCTAATCAAGCTCTACAACAATCAAAACACAGTGGAAAAAAGACATATATGTGTTCTGCATCTGTTGTGGTATCAAAGTACTAGAGTTAAGGTCTTTGGTTACCATATACCAAATTTGCTACGAAAAGCATCATCTTACCATGTAGACTGTTCCGAACCCCCCTTCACCAATTTTTCTTTCTTCAGAAAAATGCTCCGTGATGTCCTCTAGAAGCGCTAGTGGTAGATCTCTCGGGCTCATAACTCCAGCAAGTATATCCTCCAGTATCTCATATTGTTTCTCAGTCCTGGCCCCCATTCTAAGCATATTGCAAAATTAGTTTGCAAGAGGCGTGCTTTCAAAAATCCTTAGCTGCCTCGTAAGGAATTACAGCGAGCTAGCAATCATAAAAGGATACGCATACCTACAGGAGATTTAGCCTGCAGACTCAAACTGCTCTGCAGATGTACTTCCAAATTCCAATCGCTTTTAACAGTAAGATGTGGAGAATGGGTATGAAATGGAAACCAATGTATCTAGAAGTAGTATATACAATACTTGCTGAGAAAACAACAACAAAAAGGTATAACTTTTAAAAGGTTTATAATTCGACGTAGAGCTGATGAACACATATACCTGAGAGAATCGGGGCCTCCTCGTAGGAAACTTTCTCAATGGAAGAGGCGATTTCCAAGTTGAAAATGGAGAGAAAGCAGCACCAGGCGGCTGGCTGATTAGTACTCTATGAAGATGTATAGCTGACAGAAGCTCCAAGAGGACAAAGGGGAATGGACAACGAGACCAACACAGATCAATAATACTAGATGACATTGTCTACACCTACCACTACTAGTTGGCATATTCTATTGCCATTATTTTGATGATGACATAAAAGGTTCAAGTGGGAGAAATAAAAAATGCAACGTCCTTATCATTTTTCGATCTTATCTTCTACTGGTAGAAGATGTACAGGACTGGAGCCAAGTTAATGTTCTGTGCGTTCTATGTGTGCAGCTGTGGAATCTTTGGTCGACAGGATGGGGGCTACCTTGTCCTGCCCAGATTCAGAGATATTTGTTAGCTAGCCGAGTTGACTTGACTCAAGTCTCCTCTACTGTAGTACACGGCAAGACTTTGCTTTTGCTTACTATGTACTACTAGTTTCCTGGAAGTTTCCTTTCCATTTCCTTTGTACGATTAGAGCAGCACAAAGCATTCAGTGTCTCCCTCTCTCTTCTCCTGTGTCTGTGTTTCTTGTATCGGCAACAACAAGATTTTCTTCCCCCATTGTCTCTGAATCTTGTCTTTGTGATTTGCTTCTCTCCCCTCCCCACACACACACACACCCCTCCCTCTCCTTCTCCTTCTCCAGGCTACTTGTTGTACCATTAAATCATAGGGCCACGGGCTGATTCGGAAGAAATTGCTTGAAGAACTCCCAAATTGCATGTTGTGGTACGTTTTCATATTCTTCTTCTTTTGCTCCTCTTTCCCACAAGATTTAATGGCTTTTGTACTGGATTTAAGCATATGCTCTCATCATCTTTTATGTTGCTAGATAGATAATAAGAGTCAGACATCTCGAAGATCCAAGATCAACAAGAGATACATAGCAGCATGGACATCAAATTCCATTTGCTTGAATCTATTACAAACAACTTTTCAGAGAAGGTCGGCAGTGGTGGGTACGGTGATGTTTTCAAGGTGTGAGTGGTTATTATTTATAGTACTCTCTACTTCTCAATTTCTGTCGCCCTGGTCTCTAGACTTTACAATTTCTGATGACTACATACCCCTGGTCCATACTAACAACATATCTTCACAGGGGGTCTATAACGGAAAGACGATTGCGGTGAAGAGGCTTCATCCCTTTCAAGGACTCGATGATAAGGCATTTGACAATGAGTTTCGCAACCTTAGCAAGGTCGAACATAAAAACATTGTTCAGTTATTCAGATACTGCTACGAAACAGTTAAAAAGTATGTTCCGTACAACGGAGAACTAGTTATGGCTACGGAAATGGAGAGAATTCTCTGCTTCGAATATATGGAGGGTGGGAGCCTCGACAAACATATTGAAGGTATGATCCGGTAGCTCCGTGCATATTGTAGACTAGATAAACCGATCTAGTAACTCAATATGTTCCTCCTTTCCTTTTTGCAGATGAATATTGTAGACTTGACTGGCACACATGTTACCAGATTATTAAAGGGACCTGCGACGGTCTAAATCACCTTCACGGAGCACATGAAAAACCCATTTTCCATCTCGACTTGAAACCATCTAATATATTACTGGATAAGAACAACAGGACGGCCAAGATCGCAGATCTTGGTTTGTCGAGACTTGTTGCTTCAACAGAAACACATAAAACACAGATGGTCAATGTCAAAGGAACGATGTAAGTTCATTGATCGTGTTTTAAATCAGTTAGCATGTTCTTGCTTGCAAACTTACTCCTGGTTGTATTACACTAATCGTGTCTTTGATGCTGATGATATGATGCAGCGGGTATATGCCGCCAGAATACATAGACGGTGGTTACATATCGAAGAGATATGACGTTTTTAGTCTGGGAGTTATAATTCTGAAAATAATGGCAGGAAACAAGGGCCACTCCCGTTGTTATGAAATGTCCCCAGAACAGTTCACTAAGCTTGTAAGAACTATTATCTTTTGTATGATTGACACTCTGTTATGTGGTAGTTCTAATTTTGGACTGACCTCTCATCTTTCCAAATTTATGTGCTAATATATTCTCTCAGGTAGTAGAGAAGTGGGGGAGAAGGCTGCAGGGAACACCGGGGTATTCATCACACGAAAAAGACATCCTACAAGTGACGAAATGTATTGAAATAGCAGTAAAATGTGTGGAGAAGGACCGATATAAAAGGCCCCTCATAAAGGATATTGCCCTTGAACTTGAGGAACTAGAAGCTAAGATCAAAGAAATGTCACTATATTCTGATGTGTCTGGTCAGGTATGATCATTCTGATGGAGGTTTTCTTCTAGATTCATAGTTTACTTCAGGTTCTTTTATTTCTTTGAGGGGATAAGCTCGCTTCAGTATTAACTTGGCAAGGGCATGGCAGCACCGTGTAGTGTGTATAAACTTGATGAGATACGACAAGCTGGATTAACCAATCTATTCTTCCTGGCAGACAAGTTGTACCTCCAGCATCCTTGCGGTCGATCCGGCGATAGAGCTGCGCTTCCTATTCGAACCGAGGAAGGACATATCGACGTGCCTGCAGCTAACCAACCAGACGGATGGCCCTGTAGCGTTTCGCGTCAAAACCAACCAAGCCAAGTACTGCGCACAACCAACCAAAGGGATAATGCCGCCATGTTCTAAGCGCTATGTCTCTGTGACCCTGCGAGCACGGGATGATGAGGTGCCACCGAGCATGCGGTGCGACGACATGTTCCTTGTGCAGAGCGCTCCTGTCAGCGATGGGGTTACCGAAGACGAAGCCATGGCAGGACCGGCGGCGGGTATGTTGAGACTGCCCATTGTTTATGTTGGGACTGACCAAGTTCGAGGCTGATAATAATCAGCAAGGGAGCAGACAGCCAAGGTATAAATTACATGACCCAGGTTGACATATTCCAGCCTGTGCATCATGCTAGACATGTAGTGACAAGCAACAGTTTATTGGATTAATAAATATGGTCTTTGCCCTTTTATCCGAAAGAATGCAGCACTGCTGCTATGTGAATGGCAACCTAAGAAGTCAGGCCTCCCCTGTTAGGAGTATATTATGATTCCGGATTTCTTGTTATGACATTTTTGATTTTTCTGATTTTGGTAAACTGTGCGCCTGCCTCAGAATAGCACACCGGTGATGAGCATGACTTGGGACAGCTACAACATATGACATTAGGACATACGAGATGTATATCGCTGGCAGTGTTCAAGTTGTGAATTGGGGTTTTCAGAATTCAAAGCAATATACCAAGTGCAATTCATAAGTGGGCCAAACCATCAGGGGGAATTTTTTTCTCACCTCAAGGATCCTGGCATGACCATCGACATCTGAACCTCCCAATGGAACGAACCTCCGTCGGTGGAGACCAGGCCTGTTGGCGCTGTCTCCAGAGAGGCCGTCCATCTCCGACCGTGAGCAGCTGGTTGATGGTCGAAATGCTCACTCCTTCTCTTCTCATCATTTCCCCCGCTCATCCCGACGGCGCCTTGGACTTGGCCTTCTCCGACACCGATGAATAGTTCAACGGACTCGGACGCGGACGCGGACGCGGCGCAGGAGAAGAAGGGCACCCCGGCCTGGGCGGTTGGGATGTACTACTTGACGACGTCCTGGAATCTGAAACCCGTCTCGACGAGCACCTTCTGGAACTTGCTCTTGGAGCGGACGACGAAGCAGAGACCCGCGGAAGTCGATGAAGGTTGCCGACGAAGGGGAGGAAAGCCCCCCTGCGGCGTCGCTCTCGGCCACGGAGATGTCGACGCCGTTGGTGGCCAGAGCGGTGAGGAGGGTGTGAGCGAAGGGGTTGGCCGCGGGCGTCGACGCCTCGGCCTGGAGCGTAGGATCGGGGGCCAGTGGGGATTCAACAGCGAGGGGATTGAAGGAGAGCGGGATGCGGGGGCGGGCGGAGGGAAGAGACTCGCTGGCGGTGGCAGAGGCCGGTTTTGGCGGCGGCCGGAGCACGGGGTAGAGACTGAAGGGCGGCGGCCGGAGCTCGTGGCGGAATTTTTTTTTTTTTTTTTGAGAGGTTCGGATTGGGTGCAGCCAGGCCTATTTTGGAACGAGAGGTTGACTCGGCCCGTTATTACGTGGGGCCCGTCCCAGTGTGCAGTTCTTTTCTTATTGCGGGTCCCAGGGTGCAGTTCAATCCTGCGGTTTTGGCTTCAAAAGAAAAGAAAAAACTAATTCAAATAATCAAGTTCCAAAGTAGTACCCCCTCGGCTTCAAAATATAAGATATTTTAGATTTAAAAACAAAATGTATCTAGATTTATTTTAATGTGTAGATTCACTCCAAACATGAGTGAACTTACATACTAAAAAAATGTTTAGATATATTTATTTCGCAAAGCTTAGAACATCTTATATTTTAAAACAGTACTATTGAGGCAAAGAATGAATGGTGAGGAAGGCTATCTTTAAAACACGACATATTCTTATTAGAACATGCGGTTTTATTTCCCTCATGAATTCAAATGATCCAGGACAAAATTGTGTTTTAATCCAACATGGACGACTTGATCACAAAAATGTGTTTTATTCCCACATGGACGACTTGATCAAAATGTACATCCGTACACGTGTTCTAATTTGTATTTACGTAACCACGAGCTTTCAGCGCAGAAACTTGAGCCAAGAAATGTGTTTATTTTACTTTAATAAGTATGGTAAGTAGGAACCTATCTAAACGTATTTTAGTGTATAGATACATACAAACCTAGACAATCTATGTGAGTTATTTCTGGACAGAGGGAGTATATGAATTTGGTAACTTCTCATGATTATTAATTATACATCAGAATACAGCCAGCACAGGCAAATCTGGAACTGTAAAGCGTTTCCTTAACTGTTGATCAACCTTTGGTATTTAGGCCATATATAACTTGTCTCATTATTCAGAATTGGCCGACCATAGGTTTTTCATTTTGGGCTCATAGTTTACTAATATTCAGTAAATAAAGGAAGCACAATAACAAACAGAGAAAATCCTAATTGGCATCAAGAGACTTCTTCTGCTGGCAACTGCTACATCAATATCTTCTCATCATCACGGCACAGCTCAAGCTCACAAATACAAAGATGTGTCAATGCAGACAGCATCAGTCGCTACATACTAACATCCGACGACACATCTTCGGTAAAGCAAAACATATGGACAGTAACAATGTTCAGTTAATGGAACAGGTGAAATTAACCTGGATAAACGACATTCTGGGAGTACAACATATATACACATTCTGAGCACAATCAGGTCACTTAAGATCCACCTACATGCTTTGGTATTTACCAGCTCCAGTTCCAGCCCCAGATGCTTTTTCTTTCCAAAGGCTGTTTCTTCAAAAAGGTTGGGAAGACTCCGGTTTCCCAACAGATTTGTCCGTCGAAGCACGTCAGCGTGCCTCCGGATACATACCATGGCTGCAAACAGACACCTCATGAGGGCACACTTTAAGACTTCAAGCTGGAACTGTAATTTAGATATGGCACACTACAATCTAGTTGTTCATGTTTAATAATGCATGCAACTGTAGGCTAAACAATTACCAGAATCTGCCGCATGGCCCTAGGACCTGGAGAGGAATCTATGAAACCGTTGTGCTTTTGCAGCATCGGCTGCCTTTGCAATATCGGCACTGCCAAGTGCGGTTCCGATAGATGAAACTCGCCTCCTCTTTCTTAAGCGGAATAAGAAATCTTCTGTATCAAGGACATATGAAGCCTGCAAATATGATGCCATACGTCACGAATCAATTAAGTAGCAAAACAGCGATGGGCAATTCAACGTTACATCCCACTAAAATATAGGTACCTTGGAGGATTTGCAGGATATCTTGTGTTCGAGGCCATTAGCGACCATGAAACCATCCATGGCCTCCAAGGAAGCTTGAATGTCCTCATTGCTGCCGTGCTTCCGCTTATTCCTGGGAAATTAAAATGAGGTCAGTCCATGAAAAGAACAAGATGAAACCAAGGGATCCGGTGCGGTGCCAAGAAAAGCACCTCTCGAGGAAGACATCATCAGATAACTTCGTATCCGAAATACTGGACAAGTAATCATCATAAAGGTAAGACGAAAAATTTGGATCGATTGAGACTGCAGTAACTTCAGGCTTTTCATGTCCATAATCCATGAGCTGCATAGATAATCTTGTAGGAGTTGAGCGCTGCAAATTACAACAGGAAGCCTGAGTGATCACATACAGCATGAATAGTCCTCTGCAGATGCATCCTTCTATTTGCTATCTCAAGGGAACTTGATTAAATAAACAAACTTACCCGTTCAAACCGATATATGCTCTCGTCATGGAGAAGAACCCGAGCATTTTCATGATAAACTAGATCAAAGAACCTTCCAGGAGACCTGGACTTCTCATATACATAAAGCTGGAGCAGCTTGTTATCCATTTCATCAGATGCTATTGCTTGAAGCTGTAGACGGATAGGAAAAATTAATATTGTAGGCACTATACAATACTAACAGATCCGATAGTTAAGGTAACTTGCCTGCTTAACAACTTTGTATATAAGCTTATCTAATGTAAAAAGAACATATGACTGAGTCCCGATGATCGAGCGGCAGTCATCCTCGAATTTGGTGTTGTCAGAAGAACCATCAAGCAAGTTATAAAGTGCACTCATAAATCTGCAAGCAGTGATAAACACATATATTAGTTATCCAATTGTGTGGAAACATACCAATGGAGCAGAGTGGCAGAGCAATGTTACTTCGAATACTGGTGTGGCGAGCTTGAATCCTTCGAAGTTCTCCACTTCTTTTCAGTTGTAGAAGAGTTTGTCTTAGCTGATAGGATTCTCTCATATAAGATCTGCAATTAATACAAGTTAGTCAAGGGGCATTGACCATATAGGCAAATAGCATGTACACAAATAACTAACCTGGTGTAGCCTGAAAAGAACATAAAATGAATCATTCCCATAAAATATGCGTGAAAACTTTTCCTCACGACCATTTAAAGCTGTGGGGACATGCTTGGCAAGTGGTTTAACTGTATTCTGCGAGCGTTCTGAAAATGGTAGTGGTATTCCTCCATCAGCATCATGTGCCTCTGTGTTTCCCTCTGCCTCGCCCTCACTTTCGGCCTTCGCGTCAGGATCATCATGATCAGCATCATCTTCATCCTCATGGTCTTCACGAGAACACTCCTCGCCATCACCAGATTCGCTACCAGAGGCGTCCTCACCAGCCTCAGATGCATTTTCACTGTCTTCTGTAGATCGCTGGGCACTTTCCTCACCTTCATCATCCACATCAGCATCATTCTCTCCAGCAAACACGGCTGCTCTAGGTCGGCCAGCAGAAACTACCTTATTCTCCTCTTCAAAATCCCCATTAGGAGATAATTCTCCCTCTTCTCTTTCAACCTTCGAATTCTTGTGAGGTCCAGTTTCTCCTCTCTGTTGACATGGAAATAGAAATTAACATAAGAAAAGCGTGAGTTTTCTTGAATTTGTTTCATGCTATATGCATCACCCCTGTATCCGATTTACATGGTTTTATTTGACCATGTAAAACTGCGCTTGGCATTAAAAAATTGTCACCAATAAGAATCAACTAAAACAAAATTTAAGCAAAGGCATGAAAATGAACACACAAAGATAACAGTCAGTGAGTCAGGTAAATGGATCCAGTTTACAAATGAACGTACCCCTATAGAAGGAATTGTCTCATTGCCACCCATAGCTTCAACCACAGCCTCACCTCCAGAGAAATTACTTCTAGAAGTACTAGTACCTAACAGGACAAATTTAACCACTGAGAATTAGCTAACAAAATCATATTAAATAAGCTGCTCTAAAATGTACCACAAAATGTAAGCTCCATATTTAAGAGATAGCACAAACCTGATGTAAGCTCCAAATTTGTTCTACGCTGATTCTGTTCACTCTGAGAAAGGTGAGTACTCTCCACTGATCTTTCAGTGGAAATGTTTTGTCCAGATGGCCCCTCACCTCTACGAACAGTTCGATCAGCATCATGGGAACCATTTTGAGCATCTTCTGTAACTCCATTTGCCAATAAAGCACGAGAAGATTGCGCTTGTTCCTTTGGAATGCTTTCATCTCCATCGGCTTGCTTAACAGCAACTTCATTATTTGCTGTTGCATTATTGTTTTCCCCAACACTAGCGGTAGGGGTTCGGCTCTTGAGTTTTACCACACCTGCATCTTCAGCACAACGAGCTCGGGGATGAACTCCCAAAATAGGTTCCACGAATGTTGTCCAGGTTCTCATCACTTTGTCAACCTGATCTGCCGAACTGCAGACTTCTCCGCAAGAGTACTTGATGATCTGATAAACATCTTCATGAATTTCTGAATCTACATACTCAAATGACATATTGGGAACTATTGGCCGCCTATTCCCAGCAGCAATAGCAAGAAGCACATCATCCTCCTTCCTTTTCTTCTCATTAATTTCTTTGATCTCAGACAATAGAGCTGCACAAGGAGAAAAGTAGTTCAAAAAACACAGCTGTAAAACAAGGATTCTAGACATACATGATGATTCAGTTGCAGTAGCAGGAATAACACGCATCCTAAATGCATACCTTTTGTGCTCAGATTCTTCGAATCCTGTTGTTTGAAATAGAAACTGCGATGGTCAAGGGACTTGTGATAATTCTTGGCATATATTTCAGCCCAAACTTTATTAAAATCTGACCGGCACCGTGACCATTCGTCCTGTTTTTGCTTAAGCCTAGTTAAAACAACTGGCAAAGCCACGCTAGCATTTTTGCGAAGAACATCCATGACATCAAGACCATGGTCACCATATAACCGTTCTATGCACCTCAAATTCAAAGCTGCCAAAAGTACAAAGAATTCAATGATATAAATGCTTTCCCAGCCATAAGGGAGCAAGTAAAAAAAACAGCAAAAGAACTACAATACATGTCCAATACATGCTGACAGATACTTACAAGTCAAATGTTCATCAATGCGTATAGGGCTGTCTGGTTTGATTGAATTGTCTTGCATCTTTTCTATCAACTCCTCAACACGCTTAATCGCCACATTAACAGATTCCAACAGCATGTCCAACTCAAACCTAAAAGGCATTTCAGAGAGTAACTATCATCCACAGGCTACTTAAAATGGAAAAATATGCTGTGGAGTAATGCTATTCTGGTTAATGAGTGATATAATGCCGGAGAAGAAGAAACACAATGTGTGGTGGTATAGCTGTTATGGACACATTTCTGGCCAAATATACTGAATATCGCAACAGCAATAGCAGCATATAGGCCGCCATTGTCAGGCCCAAAGCATTTATTTCAAAATATAGGATAGCCAAGTTTCTTAAGTTAACATCAGGTTGGTTCATGTTAATTACAGGACATCCCTCTATATAAGAGATTACGTCCATGGTTTGGAACAAATCTGGAAAATTTCCCAAGTCTTTTTTCCTCCTCGCGGGTTAAGAGCTACACTGAGATGGACGAGAACAAGTCTTGATGGTTGCACGGTAATCAAATAAAAGCACCAATAAAAGAATCGCCCAAGTGTTATGACATGACAGATGAACAAATGTGGGCGTGAATATAAATCGTGACATGCAGGCTCTGGTTAAGCACAATCATCTTATTTCTGATTGAAATTCAGATTTCTAATGCATATGAATTATGGAAGGGGTTTTATGCATGTTTAGTTGCTGTGTTGTTTCTATTGAACAACTATTTCTTCAGTGTCCTAAGGCTGTATTGGAGTGTGGACAATTGTACTCTCTAACTTCCTACCGTGCTGGATTTTGCATCTCTTTGGATAGTCAGCGGTATTTCGTTTTCTTTAGAACTGTGGGTGCATGACAATTCATAAAAGGAATATTCCTGTTTTCGAAGCAAAAAATTCATCACAATCGCGCAGTCAACAGGCATAGACGTTAGTCACTCGATTGACTTTTGAACTAATATGTAAGGAAGAGCCAAATTCTTCAATGGGGTAAAAGGGTCTGGTAAATGGTATATGAAGACTTCAAGGGCAATAGGATGGGCTCATGTGGTTTGCCACCTGAAGAACAGATGGCACCTAACATCATGATGGTGATGCTTGGTACGGAAATGAAGATGCGTGGAAGCTTTTGCTTTGTCTCTACTTGCCATGTCATGTTACAATTTTTCTTTTGTATAAGAAGTGTGTGCTTAGGCGACATATGTGCTAAGCAGAGGCAAAACTAGGAATTAACGTCTAGCACTTATTGAACCTTGGCTAACATGTATGATTGTGCGTTCTGCTAATATGTACCAACAGTTATTAGATACAATCAAACACGAAACGTAGTCCAGAACCTGTCATCTTCACATCTAAACAAGCTTTCTTCATACTGATTCTTCCGCATGTGTTTAAATGAATAATCCTCACTTCCTGAGGTCACGGATACCCAATGATCGTTGAGCACAGAGACTCCAAGGTCAGTTCTGGAACTTGAAGAAGGTATGGGGTACTGAAATAAGAAAGGAAACATGAGACAGAAATGACAGGGAGTAAAAAAGGAAGAAGATATTACAATAAAGTTGAACGAACTTACGTTTTTAGGCAAAAGTCGGTAACTAGGAGTACACCGCTGACAATTTGAGAGGTCAAGCTCTGATATTGGCTTGCATAGGTACTTCTCTTTGCCAGAGAATGCAGGAGCTTTGTGGGCAGCGCCATCCTTAGACACCTTATCAAGCCTTTCTCGCTCATTTTCGCTCGGTTTTTCATTATCTCTCTCCCTATCCTCCCCTGCACGCCCTTTATCTCTCTCTTTTTCCAATGCCTTTGATGCTCTTGATGTTTGCCCTTCATTAAAGAAAACTAGTATAAAGAACATCTACAAAGAGTAGAACCAATGAAAGTGTAAACTTAAGAGTAAGAGATCGCTTACTTTTATTGATGACTCCATCCAGAAAGCCATCTACAGAGTAAAAGAACTCTTTAGAAATGAAAAATAAACACAACATAATAAAATATGGTACAGAGAAAGTGCATTCAGCAAACTGAAATACAGAAGTGAATAAATAAATGTGTTCTACCTATATTTTCACAATGATCCAAGAACTCGCTAAATCCATCCATAAGATCTGGAGTGCGCTGAAGTATGTCATTTACCTGAAGGATATCCATGTCAGAAACGTAACATGAGGTTTATCCACTGGTCCGGTATCTCACAAACTCTTCAGATCATTAGCTAAAATTTGGAATTGGTCTTTAGAACAGAACGATTTATAGCTTACCAAATTTTTCAATTCGCTTCTTGTAATTATTTCCTGGCTGTATATGTGAAGGCATTTCAAGAACTCCTGGTAAGCTCCAGGCTCTAACTTCTCCTTCACTTTCTCGCAGAAATTGAACTCTTGCGTGTACACACCTGATTTAATGATACAAATGAATCAATAAATCAAAGAGGAAGGACTGTGTAGGACATTATTTATTAGGAGTCAGATGCTACATGCAAAAGCTAGATGATTCTGAACTTAATAGAAACCAACAGAACTGCAAGGCACTAACGATGCCACAATGTAGATATATCCACAAGAATTGGCATCTTTATAGTATTCAACATGGCCAGGGACTCACTTTTACGTGCATCGTTATCGTTGTATGAGGAAGCAGAGATGCTAGCCGCTCCTTGGTGCGTGTCAGCCTCCAGCTTCTTCGGGAAAACTTTGCGCTTGGGCCCATCCAAATCTTTGCTGTCATATTCACCATCCTTCTCGTGATCTCTTCTATCCCGCTCAATCTTACGGCCCTTTTCCTTTTCGATACGCTTTCTATCAGGTTCATGCTCAAGATCAGGGCGATCGACACTGGTGTCACGTTCAGCAGTTGACGGATGAGGCCTCTCCCTCTGGAGAAAGAGAAAACCACAAGTCAGTATAGAGTTTTTGTGGCCGATGAATTAGTGAATTATTACAGAATCAATATCCAGGAGTATATGCGGTGAATGAGATGCTGAGAGTTGTTGTTTCCACTTCCAATTTGGTAATTTTACTACCTACATCTGTCAAGGCATTGAGGAGCCAATGCCAGCTACTAATATCCCAGTGATCCTAAAGCCCATGTAAATACTCAAATCCATCATCGGTATATTTCATTGAGGTATATACAAGGAAATTGTCCCACACAAAAAAAGCATAATTACCCAAGCATTCAGAGTTGAACACAGATAACGACAAGAGTTGTCCGTGTCTATATTTACCTTAATGCTCTGTACTTTCCTATCAGGAGGCATTACTTGGGTCTTGTCGTCATCCTGTTTGACGGTAACAGCCTTGGGAACAGTGAGCACTTGCGGAGCGGTAGACGTATCCGGCAAGAAATGCTTGAACTCCTCAAGCAAGTCTGGATGGTCGCGGAAGAGCGCCGCGACCTAGGGAAAGACATTTAGTCAGCTGTCTGTCAGCACATACATATCCATATGTGGCGTGAAACGCAAGGTAGCTATAGTACCTCCTCGTATACATCCTGGATGGACTTGTTGTGCATGCGGTACATGTTGAGGATCCCCAGGAACGACTTGTAGACGGTCTCCTCATGCTGGAAGCGGGCCTTGATCTTGTTGACGAAGCTGATGGCCTCAGTGAAGTCGACGGGCTTCTTGTCGCTGTCTAGGTCCTGGAGCTTGATGGCGAAGCCCTTGGGCAGGAAGGCGTTGAAGCCGAGGATGAGCTCCGGGTAGCCGTTGAAGAGGGTCTTGACCCGGATGATGACGCCGGCGGTGTCGATCCTGGGCAGAAAAAATCGGAATTACATACAGGATTGGATGAATATATGTCTGTTTGGTCGTTTCCTTTTTGATGACGAAGGAAATCGGTGGTGGTGGTGGTGACCATGGGAGCAAGAGCTAGTTGCGGTACTACTAATACTAGGAGATTCGAAACGGTGGGAGGGATAAGGGACGGGGGTAGTGGATACAGACCTAGCGGATTTGAAGTCGCGCATGACCTCGAGGAACTCGTCGTACTTGGCGCGGTTGTCGGTGAACTTGTCCTTGACGGCCTTGAGGTAGGTGAGGGCGTCGTTGGTGGTGAGCTTCTGCGCCGACGCCGGCGACGGCGGCGACATCCTGGAGCTGCGGCGGCGGGACGGGAGGAGCGGAGCGGGGTCAGATCAGGGAGAGCGCGCTTACGGGGAAACGGAATGGAAAGGAGCCACGGATAAGGAAGGCGGGTACTCACGGATCGGATCGCGGGACGACGTTGTTGGGGCGCTTGAGCTGGGACCCCATGGGCCGGGCGGGGTCGCGGCGGCCGAGCGAGTGGTGCCGGGGCTGGTCAGCTCATCCGGCGGCGGTGGCTGCGCCGGCCGGATCCGCTCGCCGCAAACCCTAGGCGGCAGGGGCGAGCGAGGGAAACGAGGGACGCGCGAGGGGAGGGGGGAGAGGAGGATGGGGAACCAAATACGAACTGATGCGATCCGTGGCCGCGGTGCTTCCTTTTCTCTTCTCTGTTTTGTGAGATGATGGAGTGAGCGAGCAAGCACACCGGTCACCGCCCGCTGATCTGGACCGTCCGATCCGGCGACCAAAGCTCACCGCCGGATATGTCTGTCAGCCAGGCCCAACCCTACCCTTGATGTAGTGGAGGGTGAAACCATAGTGGAATCGATGAATAGCACACATATCATATTCATTCAATGTTTTTATGTTCATCTCTGGATTCAAGACAAAGCGGATAGCGATCGTCCCGATGTAGATATGTTCAAGCTGGACGTGGAGCGGCGGTGTATGAAGTGAACGGACACTTGGCGCCTTCATTGATCTTGGTCGACCGATCGACCAACATCCCACGAAGTAAGCACACCTGGAGTGAGTTATGTGCAACTTGTTCGGTTAGCGGGTAGGAAGGGACCCTCCCATAAGTTGTCGCCACGCGCTACATACGACAAAAATGGAAGGGAAATGTCGGTGTTGACGAAATGATTGAGCTAACTATTGATTGCCCACCACTCCACGTGTCCTACATTGGCCCCTCTCCTCCCTCTCTAGCTCTTGAAGCAGCAGACTCTCACTCTCTCTTATTAGGATTTGAAACAACACAATGGATGCACACTCCCTCTATCTATCTATCAAGCTCATGAAGCAACATAGACTCTATTCTCTCTATATATTTAGCTCTTAAAGAAACAAAGACAAAATAGCAGTGGTCAACAACCAACCGACATGTGAGAGATTTGCCAAATCTAGAGGGTTTTCATGGAAGGCTTGATCCATAAACAATAGTGGCAACAAAAATATCTTACTATACAATACATTCTTTCTAGGTTCATAAATGAGCATATAGCAATTGGATCCAGCATAAATTCTTTATTATGTTGGAGTTGGACATGGAATGACGGCATACCAAGTAAACGAGCATTGCTTCCCTAAGAGATATGGGTCGTGCAATCAACAAACATCCCACATAAGTGTGTCTAGAATGAGTTATTTGTAACTTATTATTTCATTAACGAGTAGGAAGGCACTGATGTTTACGCACTTCTATACTTGTAGACAGTTGTTGGGCCTCTAAGTGAAGAGGTTTGTAGAACAGCAGCAAGTTTCTCTTAAGTGGTCAAACTAAAATAAATATACAAGAAGTCTCTTGTGTCTCCAACACACCCAATACACTTGTCAGGTGTATAGGTGCACTATTTCGGCGAAGAGATAATAAAATACAAGTAGTATGGATGATTATAAGACAACGGTGCCAGAAAAGAGCTTTGATGGAGCTTGACGTGGAGGAAGAGACTAAAGGAAAACTAAGATAAAGATGTAAGCAAGCAAACATGTAACAAATCTAGTTGTAAACGGTGTTTCAATGCTTAGAAACAAGGCCTAGAGATCATACTTTTACTAGTGAACACTCTCATATATATATCTTCTCTTTATTAATCTACTCTGAACTACTCTCCGGTTGGACAACTCTAATCCACGGTAGGGCTACAAAAGCACTCTTTAAAGTTTGCAATCCCCATCTAGATAACCCTACACTGTCACCTTGAGCGCTAGATGGTTCCTTCAAACACCACAATTTCATAAAGACATCCAACTCCAAATATAACTCATGATAAATATTTATGTAATCTTTAGCCTAAGTGCCACACGGTGTGCACGCTGTCACTTTCACACACGTGGGGATAGCCGAAGATTGATTTAAGCACTTGAGTAGCAGAGTAGATCTACTTGATTACAAAGCTCATGATCAAAATACGATCACGCACACACACAGAGAGAGAGAGAGTGAGAGAGAGAGAGTGAACACATAGCTACCAGTAGAGCCCTTAGCTTCGAGGAAGAACTACTCCCTCCTCGTCATGGGAGTTAGCAACTGCGATGGAGATGGTGGTGGAGATCGATGGAGATGGATCCGAGGGCAATTCCCCATCCCGGCAGGGTGCCAGAATAGAGACTTATGTCCCTTGAATCTCTCCTTCGGTGGTGGCGGCGCTGCAGAACTTTTTGTGGATGTATGCTGGATGATTTAGGGTTTCTGCATCGGGGGCTTCTTATAGGCGAAGAGGCGAGGCGAGGAGGCATCCAGGGGGCACACCCCCTCCAGGCGCGGCCAGGGGGTGTGGGCCCCTCGTGGCCCTTCTCTTCCCCATCTTTTGGCTCCGTGAGTCTTCAGAAAAAATAGGCAGATTGCCTTTTGTCTCGTCAAATTCCGAGAATATTCATTTTTTAGCTTTTCTAAAACCAAAAACAGTAGAAAACAGACAACTGGGACTGCGGCATCTTGTCAATAGGTTAGTTCCAGAAAATATATAAAAATGCCTCAAAGTATAGACAAAACATAAGACAAATGATATAAAACAAGCATGGAGAATCAAAAATTATAGATACGTTTACAACGTATCAAGCATCCCCAAGCTTAACTCCTACTCGTCCTCGAGTAGGTAAGTGATAAGAAGAAGAATTTTTTAGGTGACATGCACCATCACAATCTTGATCAAAATATTTGTAAAGTATTGATAGTTGAGATCAAAGTACATCTAAACATGAGCATGAAAGATGAAGTTCTAACAATAAGACATAGTAACTATGTTGCAACATGAAAGGATGCAAACAAAGATCATGAATAACAATGCATTGAAAGACGTTTGTTTGTTTCACATATAGAAAACATAGCATAGTGGCATTCAGCTTGTCCCTCATGGAATAGCAAAACATAAATGCATAGGACACCTTCAAAGTTCATAAGGGTGACTAGATACAAATAGTTTAAGAACAAGAAATATCAACATTATGAATCAATCAATAAGTTTTGGGACAATGCACATAGAACTAAGAATGACAACTATGTTCTCTCAATTGGTGCCTAAGGATAGAAGGTGGAGACTCAATATAAAAGTGGAAGAAAAGCCCTTCAAAGGGAAGCAGGGATTTTAAGTTTTAGAAAGAGATTTCAAAAATTATGGTACTTGTTAGCTTTCAGCTCTCATTGCCCCTATCATAAGCATATTAAAGTGATTAAGGTTAAAGTGAACAAAATATGGAGTATATGCTTGAAAAAGTATAAGTTGGCAATCTCATGTCCCTTGAGTACGAGGGTCGTTCCTCATGCTACTCAGCTTTAGTCACAAGCAAGTTCTTGTTATAGTAAGTATATGTGTATCATAGAGAACCGCTAACAGGGTACCCCTTGCCCCATGACACGGGATTTATCACATATCAAAATGACAAGGCAACAGACAATGAGCATCTCAGCAATCTTGTTATTTACCATGGGAAAATGGTGTTTTTTCTCTTCTTTCCTATTTTTCTCTTTTTTCCGTCTCTCTTTTTTATAAGACGAATGCTTTATAAATTGCTCACTATGATTATGCTGCAAGTTTCCACCATGATTAAGCATGGCTTAGACTAGTCGCACAGGCGTTTCTCTGACACATATACAATACTCCATGGACTTACAAGCTCCCCTTTTATTTCACACCACCGACATCTATAAACAAAAGAGCATGATATCAACTGGGTAGATATTTATAGGTGTTGAAAGTGTTCCCCATGACAGCATGGTTCTGCTAATTCTCAACTTATAAGTGCAAGCATATACAACATAGATGACACAATGGTTCAAGTTTATTATGGGTAAGAAAAATAAAGTGTGCCATCAAGTTTGTGAGATCTTTAATCACTAATTTTCACATAACAAAGTGACTTTTTAATTGGAAGGTGGATAAAAACATGAATATACTTGGAATGGTGTAACACACCATGCATAGGAATTTATAGTGGACTCTTTGGAATAACTTGGTTTCTTGGGAGTTGGATGCATGAGTAGAGCTTACTCAATACAAATGGAGGCTAGCAAAAGACTGGGAGCGACCAACTAAGAGATCAATAATGGCCATAATCATGCAGAGCGACAAACATTATCAATCAAAGCATAAAGTGGTACCACAAGTCAAAAACTGCATGATCATAGAGGCTAAGGTGACTGGTTAATAGTCATAACATGGTGTGAGCATGTGCCAAGTCAACCCAAACAAAGCATTAAAGGAGAATACCACAATATTATGCTTTTGTATGCTAAAACAACGCATGATTCTTTCAAGCACATTAAGCAATCTCAATTGTTTGGAACAAGTCATGCTAAAACAATAATCACTAAGCATATGGTCAAAGCAACATCTAGCATGACATGATAAAGTCTAAGCAACAGTCAAAACAAGCTCCCTTTTGTACCACTATAAGCATGAAACTTCATACTCTTTTCCAACACCAATCGACTTATTTGAAACAACTCACAAAGATAATAATCAATAAAGATCAATGAGCATGTCTCACAAATCCTCAAAAAAGAACTAAACAGTTCTAAGCTGAAAGCATAAGAAAACTAAGGCTAAACGCAGTGCTAGCAAAAGAGAACACTCACAGAATAATAAGAGTGAAAACTAGAGTGTTCTAGGCAATGAAAACAGAGTGTGTCTCTCTCCAAAAGAAGTGTGATGGGATCCAACTAACTTATTGCAGCAAACCAAGCAAAATAAAACTAAAAACAAAAACAAAGATGCTCCAAGAACAACACAATAGTGCATGAAGCAATAAAATGAAGTGTTTTGAAAGAAAACATGAGATTTTTATTGATGAAGAAGGGGATGCCTTGGGCATCCCCAAGTTTTGACGATTGTACCTCTTGAATATTTCTTGGGGTGACACGGGTGGCATCCCCAAGCTTGAGCTTTTGTCCATGAAGGGTTCGCAGCATAGAAAACAAAAAAATTCCTACGATGGGAACTAAGTACCAAGATCTATCTACTAGATACAAACAACGAGCGGATGTATATCCATAGAGAACATACCCTTGAAGACCGACAAAGCTTAACGAGTTGAACTCGTGGTTGATGTAGACGATCTCTTGCCGATCTCAAGATCGAGAGGAAGTCCTAGCGCCGCAAAGCAGCAGCGCATCCTTGCTCGCACACACGTACAAGACACCGAGCAACCTCCGCCTCCTCGCTCCAGCAATGCAGCGGAAGCACAACCCTTTCTTGCCGAATAGCCACCGGGAACATGTATCTCGCTAGTTCGAGACCATGGGGGATAAATTCTATAGGGGGAGAGAGAGATCCTTCACGAGGAGGTGAGAGAGAGAGGGAGAGGGGTGCCTTTTATAGGAGAGGGGGGACCCCAAGGGGGTGGCCGGCGCATGGGGGCTTCCCCCTTGCCCTCCCCTCATTCATGTGGGTGGACACTCTACTCACAAAATTCCTTTAAATTCCCTCCACTCAAAATTGCTATTAAAGTTCCACCAAATTTAATGCAAACTCTCATTAAATAAAACACTTTTTATTTATTCAGAATTTTGTCAATTACTTTAATGACAAACATTCACATATAACCCCTTGCTAGAATTATATTTCACATGCAAAAACACTTTCTGCAATTTCACCCAAAAACATGTTTCGATATCTAGTGAAATAAATTCCTGCGCTTGTTATTCTTTCCGGCATGAAACTTTTGCTCCAATTGGATGTCAGTGTCCCTTAAGTGTGTCACCCTACGGTTCGCGAATAATGCGTACATGATTGAGACCCTTCTCCGATCAATAATCAGAAGCGGGACCTGGAGATCCATACTGACTCCCACACATTCAATGATGACTTTCCTATGATCGTCAGAACCTTTTACTCTAGTATCTTAATCCCTTTGTTTCACGATATATTACATATCTGAGATTCGATCATCAGTATCTCCATACCTAGTTTGATCTCGTTACCGACATACACTCTTTTCTCGTTCCCGTGATATAACATTCTAGTGATCAAATCACTTGCTTGCAAGCTAACCAATGTGATATCACCGAGAGGGACCTGAGTATATCTATCCGTTATTGGGATGAACAAATTCCACTCTTGATCCATGAGTCTCAACATAACACTTTAGTAGTTTTGAAGCCATCTTTATAATCACTCAGTTACGGTGTGACATTTGATGTCATCAAGAAACTCTTCCGTGTTAGTGATTGACATGATCTCATGGTCTAAGGATTAGGATCACTTCGTAAGTTGTTTATAGCAATATAAACTCAATGACTTTAATCGTAATGCTATACTTCGGATGAATGTTTATCACATCATTACACTAATGTTGTGATCTCGTTATTAACAACATCCAATGTCTATGATCAGGAAACTGTGATCATCTTGTTAATCAACGAGCTAGTTTATGAGAGAGGCATAACTAGGAACTTTCTGTTTGTTTATTAAACACACATGTATTAATGTTTCCGTATTAATACAATTATAGCATGCAAAATAAACATCTATCATATACTTGGAATACATATAATAAACACTTTATTATTGCCTCTCAGGGCATATTCCCTTCAGTCTCCCACTTGCACTAGAGACAATAATCTAGTTACATAGTGATGTATCTAACACCCATGGAGTTTTGGTGTATATCATGTTTTGCTCTAGGGAGAGTTTTAGTCAACAGATCTGCTACATTGAGATCCGTATGTACTTTAGAAATCTTTATATCTCCATCCTTGACATGCTCGCGGATGGAGTGAAACCGGCGATTAATATGCTTGGAATGCTTGCCAGACCTTGGTTCTTTGGTTTTGGCAATGGCACCATTGTTGTCACAATAGATCACCATTGGGTCCAACGCGTTTGCAACCACACCTAGTTCGGATATGAACTCCTTTATCCAAACTGCTTCCTGAGTCTCTTCCGAAGCAGCAACATATTCGGCCTCCATTGTTGATCCCGCCACCACAGGTTGTTTGGATCTCCTCCAACTAAACACTCCGCCATTCATGAGAAACACGTATCCGGATTGAGACTTAGTCATCCGGATCGTTGTCAAATCTAGTGTCGACATAACACTTGGTGACGAGCTCTTCTTCACCTCCGTATACAAGAAACATATCCTTAGTTCTTCGCAAGTACTTAAGGATATTCTTAACTGCTTTCTAGTGTTTCGAACCTGGATCCGATTGGTATCTACTAGTCAAACTAATAGCATGTGCCACATCCGGTCTTGTACATAGCATGGCGTACATTATAGAGCCTATGGCTGAAGCATAGGGGACTTTTTCCATTATCTCTATTTCTTCCGCCGTAGACGGACTTTGAGTCTTACTCAATGTCGTGCCTTGTGTCATAGGTAAGAACCCCTTCTTACTTTCGTCCATTCTAAACTTCTTGAAAATCTTATCAAGGTATGTACTTTGCGATAGCCCTATTAGGCGCCTAGATATATCTCTATATATCTTTATGCCTAATGTGTATGACGCTTCACCTAGGTCCTTCATTGAAAATTTGCTGTTTAGATAACTTTTAACACTGTTTAAAAGATCTATATCATTTCCGATCAATAATATGTCATCCACATATAGTATCAGAAATGCCACATTGCTCCCACTCACTTTCTTGTAAATACAAGCTTCTCCATAAGTTTGGACAAATCCAAACTCTTTGATCACCTCATCAAAGCGGAGATTCCAACTTCGTGATGCTTGCTTTAATCCATAGATGGATCGCTGAAGCTTACATACCTTGTTAGCATCCTTAGGATCGACAAAACCTTTTGGTTGTATCATATACAACTCTTCTTCAATATTACCATTGAGAAACGCGGTTTTGACATCCATCTGTCATATCTCATAATCAAAATATGTAGCAATTGCTAACATAATCCTAACTGATTTTAGCTTCGCTACGGGAGAGAATGTCTCATCGTAGTCAACTCCTTGAATTTGTCGAAACCCCTTTGCGACAAGTCGAGCTTTATAGACGGTCACATTACCATCAGCATCAGTTTTCCTTTTGAAAATCCATTTATTATCCACGGCCTTTCGGTCGTGAGGTAAGTCCACCAAGTTCCAAACTTGATTTTCATACATGGATTCCATCTCGGATTTCATGGCTTCTAACCATTTGTTGGAATCCGGGCTCATCATCGCTTCTTCATACGTCGCAGGGTCATCATTTTCATCAACCATAAAATTCATGACAGGATTTCCGTACAACTCGGGAGCTGCACGAGTCTCTCTAGACCTGCGAGGTTTGGTAATACTCTCTTTCGAAGTTTCATGATCATTATCATTAGTTCCCTCTTCAACTGGTGAAGGCAACTCCGGAACGACTTCCGGCGCTGCGCTACTCGCCATCCTTTGAAGAGAAGGTTCAATAACCTCTTCGAGTTCTACCTTCCGACTACTCACACCTTTCATGAGAAACTCTTTCTCTAGAAAGGATCCATTCTTGGCAACAAAAACCTTGCCCTCGGATCTGTGATAGAAGGAATACCCAATAGTTTCCTTAGGGTATCCTATGAAGACGCATTTTTCCGCTTTGGGTTCGAGTTTATCCGGTTGAAGTTTCTTCACATAAACATCGCATCCCAAACTTTAAGAATGACTTAGGTTTGTTTCAAACCATAATTCATCAAAGGTCTTTTCAACGGATTTAGATGGTGCCCGATTTAAAGTGAATGCAAAGTTTCTAGTGCATAACCCCAAAATGACAACGGCAAGTCCGTCGGAGACATCATAGATCGAACCATATCCAATAAATTATGATTACGATGTTCACACACCATTTATTTGTGGTGTTCGGCGGTGTGAGTTGTGAAACAATTCCACACTCTTTCATGTGAGTGCTAAACTCGTAACTTAGATACTCACCTCCACGGTCAGACCGTAGAAATTTGATCTTTCTATTACGATGATTTTCCGCTTCATTCTGAAATTCCTTGAACTTTTCAAAGGTTTCAGACTTGTGCTTCGTCAAGTAGATATAACCGTATCTACTCAAATCATCTGTGAAAGTAACAAAATAACGATATCCACCTCGTGCCGACACACTCATTGTACCGCATACATCAGAATGTATGATTTCCAATAAATCTGTCGCCCGTTCCATTGAACCGGAAAACGGTGTTCAAGTCATCTTGCCCATAAGGCATGGCTCACATGTATCAAATGATTCAAAATCAAGTGATTCCAAAAGTCCATCCAAATGGAGCTTCTTCATGTGTTTAACGCCAATATGACCTAGACGGTAGTGCCACATATATGTGGATATATCATCATTAAGTTTAATCCTTTTAGCATCAACATTATGAATATGTGTAACATTATTATCGACATTCAATAGAAATAAACCATTCATCATCGGTGCATGACCATAAAAGATTTCATTCATATAAATAGAACAACCATTGTTCTTGGATTTAAATGAATAACCACTTCGCATCAAACACGATCCAGTTACAATGCTCATGCTCAGTGCTGGCATCAGATAACAATTATTCAAGTTTATTACTAATCCCGACGGCAAGTGTAGAGGTAGCGTTCCGATGGCGATCACATCAACACTTGATCCATTGCCGACACGCATTTTGACCTCACCCCTTGCTAGCGGTCGCTTGTTCCGCAACCCCTAATTCGAGTTTCAAATATTAGCAACTGAACCGATATCAAATACCCAAGTGCTACTGTGATCACTAGTCAAGTACACATCAATAACATTTATACCATATATACCTTTGTTTGCCTTGCCGACCTTCTTGTCTGCCAAATACTTGGGGCAGTTGCGCTTCTAGTGGTCTGTCCCCTTACAATAGTAGCACTCGGTATCAGACTTAGGGCCAACTCGGGGTTTCTTTCCAGGCACGGCAACCGGCTTGCCGTCCTTACTTCCCTTCCGTTTTCCCTTCTTGTCTTTCTTGAAATCAGTGTTCTTATTGATCATCAACACTTGATGTTCCTTTTTTATCTCCACTTCTGCAGTTTTAAGCATTGACAGAAGCTCGGGGAGAGACTTCTTCATGCCTTGCATATTATAGTTCATGACGAAGATCTTATAGCTAGGTGGCAGAGACTGCAAAAGACGATGGATGCCTAAGTCAATGGGAATCGATATTCCCAAGGACACAAGCTTATTGGCGTAACCTGACATCTTGAGTACATGCTCACTAATGGAGTTGTGCTCTTCCATCATGCAGCTAAAGAACTTTTCTGAAGCATTGTAGCTCTCTATAGCAGCATGTGTGTCGAAAATCATTTTCAACTCACCCATTGTATCAAATGCATTGCCGTTTTCAAAACGCTTTCGAAGTTCCGGATCTAGCCCATACGATATGCCGCAATGAACTAAGTTGTGGTCCTCCTGACGAGTCTAATAAACATACTTCTCCTCGTCAGGGGCATCCTCAAAAGGTGGGGGGCCTAGCGGCGCTTCTAGCACATATTGCTTTTGTGCAGCAGAGAGGAGAATCCTCAAATTCATGGCCCATTCGGTAAAGTTGCTACCGTTCGTTGCAAGTTTCTCTTTCTCCATGAACACATTGAAATTAAAAGCAGGTGGTGCCATCTACAACATAATTTGTAAAGTTTAGACTAAGTTTATGATAGATTGAGTTCAACCAATCCACATTACGATTGAACTCCCACTCAAAACGACATCCCTCATGCCTTTTTGGTGATTACATGAATCAAATCCACTACACCAAGTCCGATCATCACGTGAGTTGGTGTAGCTTCAAAGGCGAGCATCAAATGGGCATCATATCTACTATATGACTCATGATTAACCTTTCGGTCCGTGTTCCGAGGCCATGTCTGTACATGCTAGGCTCGTCAAGTTAGAACCTTAGTACTCGCGTGTGTAACTGTCTTACACCCGAAATATGGTCGTGGATCCAAGAACACCCGATCATCACGTGATGCCTTGGAGCGACGAAAACATAATCAGTGCATACTAAAGGAAGAACACATTCTTATCTTAATATTTAAATGAGGTATCATCTTATTATGCTAATAAAGCGCTAAACAAGCAATATAAGATGCTATCAAACATCACATGTTTATTAGTGAAATGAAATGGTTCCCGCATATGATCTCTATCATGTGCATCGTGGTATGATCACTATCATACATTTATGTGTAAGGCCAAGGTCTATGGAACTTACACGTTATGTGTGTTGTAAGAGTATCATCTCATACTTCTACTTACAACAACACCATATCATAACACTAGCCCATCAACAATCTAAACTAGACACCTCTAATTTATCCATTGCAAGTTTTACGTGGCTTAGGGCTTTCGAATATAGAACCGTTCTTACCTACGAACATGCACCACAACGAGGATAACCAATTTTTTGACAACTCGTTGCAAAATAGATATTAAATATAGTAGGAGAGACAGACACCCGCTAGCCACTTATGCAAACTAGTTGCATGTCAAGCGTGGAACAGGTCTCTTGTGCGAGGACATGTAAAGTTTGTCCGGGCCGCTTCATCCCACTATGCCACCAATATCCAAAATTACAACTAAGAAGAAATAACATGATCATCATCGCCCACATACTCATATGTGTACTACCCGTGTAAAGCATCTACGCATAGATCCGACTCTGATACCACTGAAGGGTTCGTAGCATAGAAAACAAAAAATTTCCTACGATGGAAACTAAGTACCAAGATCTATCTACTAGATACAAACAACGGGCGGATGTATATCCGTAGAGAACATACCCTTGAAGACCGACAAAGCTTAACGAGTTGAACTCGTGGTTTATGTAGACGATCTCTTGCCGATCTCAAGATCGAGAGGAAGTCCTAGCGCCGCAAAGCAGCAGCGCATCCGTGCTCGCACACATGTACAAGACACCGAGAAACCTCCGCCTCCTCGCTCCAGTGATGCAGCGGAAGCACAACCCTTTCTTTCCGAATAGCCACCGGGAACATGTATCTCGCTAGTCTGAGACCAAGGGGGATAAATTCTAGAGGGGGAGAGAGATCCTTCACGAGGAGGTGTGAGTGAGAGAGAGGGAGAGGGGTGCCTTTTATAGGAGAGGGGGGGACCCCAAGGTGGTGGCCGACGCATGGAGGCTTCCCCCTTGCCCTCCCCTCATTCATGTGGGTGGACACTCCACTCACAAAATTCCTTTAAATTCCCTCCACTCAAAATCCCACTCAAAATTGCTATTAAATTTCCACCAAATTTAATGCAAACTCTCATTAAATAAAACTCTTTTTATTTATTCAGAATTTTGTCAATTACTTTAATGACAAACATTCACATATAACCCCTTGCTAGAATTCTATTTCACATGCAAAAACACTTTCTGCAATTTCGCCCGAAAACCTGTTTCGATACATAAATCTGTTTCGGGACAGCAACTTCCCCAAATCTTACTTTTCTCTCATTAGAGATTATTCTTGGCATAAAAATTGAACAAAAAGGATTAAGAGAGGTTATTACATAAGTAATAACTTCGAAGACTCAATAAAACTTTTGGTTTATATCCCAAGAAGTATTTTTCTTTAACGCCTTTAAGTTAGGCATAGAAAGTTTGAGAAGATGCTCACATAAGAAATATGAATTGAAGTAAAAGAGAGCATCAAGAAGCAAATATAAAACAAGTTTAAGTCTAACCAACTTCCTATACATAGGAATCTTGTATGCAAATAAATTCACAAAGAACAAAGTGATAGACATAGGAAGATAAAACAAGAGTAACTTCAAAACTTCCAGCACATAGAGAGGTGTTTTTGTACTATGAAAACCTCTACAACCATATTTTCCTCTCTCATAATAACTTTCAGTAGCATCATGAATAAAATTAACAATATAACTATCACATAAAACATTCTTATCGTGAGCCACATGCATATAATAATTATTACTCTCCACATAAGTATAGTTATTCTTATTAATAATAGTGGGAGCAAATTCAACAAAATAGCTATCATTATTATTGTCATCACCATAGTCATCAAATATATGAGGCACGTTGTAATCACAATTAATTTTCTCCTCAATAGTAGGTGGTCTAAAAATATCATATTCAACAAAATAGCTATCATTATTATTCTCATCACCATAATCATCAAATATAGGAGGCATATTGTAATCATAATTAATTTTCTCCTTAATAGTAGGTGGACTGAAAATATCATATTCATCATTGTAATCATCATATATTGGAGGTATAGTATCATCAAAGTAAATTTTCTCCTCCGTGATTGGGGGACTAAAAAGATCATTTTCATAAAAACTAGCTTCCCCAAGATTAGACGTTTCCATAGCATTAGCAATAATGGTGTTCAAAGAATTCATACTAACATTGCGTATGCCAATAAAGTTCCATAGGTTTTTTAATTTTCTCTTCAAACACTTCATGTCCTAACTCAAGATAAATACTATAAAGCTCTCTAATTTTGTTGTTGTTTTCCATTAAGCCTAACTAGTGAAAATAAAAACAAGAAACAAAAAAATATAATTGCAGAATCTAATAGCTCATGAAAACGGCCTTAAAATGCATAAATGACGAGTTTTTGGTCTTAACTCTCAAAAATTTATCTGGTCTTACGGTCGTCGTAAATCGCACTAGAACCCAAAACCGAGGGCAATAGCTCATGAAAACAGCCATCAAGGCGAAAACGACGAGTTTTTGTCGTAACTCTCAAGCACATATCGAGCCTTACGATCATTGTAAATATCCTTGGAACCCCAAAATGTGCGCAATAGCTCATGAAAACGGCCATAAAACAAGAAAACGATGAGTTTTTTGGTCATATCTCTCAAACATGTATCGGGTCTTACGATCGTTCTAAATCGCCCTTTTACCCCAAAACTGTGGGTAATAGCTCATGAAAACGGCCAAAAAACGAGAAAATAACAATTTTTTGGTCGTATCTCTCAAACATGTATCAGGTCTTACGGTCATTTTAAATTCCCCGGAACCCCAAACCCGTTGGCAATAGCTCATGAAACGGTCATAAAACGTGAAAACGACGATTTTTTGGTCATAGCTCTCAAAAAATTCTCTAGTCTTATGGACGTCGTAAATCACACTTGAACCCCATAACTATGGGCAACAACTCATTAAACCACCATAAACACGAAAACAATGAGTTTTTCGTCTTACCTCTCAAACATGTATCGAGTCTTAACTCTTAAATGTTTATCTAGTCTTATGGTTATCGTCAATCGCACTGGCACCCCAAAAGTGTGGGCAATAGCTCATGAAAACGGTTATAAAACACGAAAACGATGAGTTTTTGGTCATTACTCTCAAACATGTATTAGGTATTACTATCGTTGTAAATTGCACTAGGGCCCCAAAACCATGGGAAATAACTCGTGAAAACGGCCATAAAACAAGAAAATGACAATTTTTTGGTCATAACTCTCAAAACTGTATCAGGTCTTATGGTTATTGTAAATCTCCATGGAACGCCAAAATCGTGGGCAATAGCTCAAGAAAACGGTCGTAAAACGCGTAAACGACGAGTTTTTGGTCATAACTCTCAAACATGTATCTGGTCTTACGGTCGTTATAAATCTCCATGGAACCCCAAAATTGTAGGCTATAGCTCATGAAAACGGCATTAAATGCAAAAAACGACGAGTTTGGGTCATAACTCTCAAACAATTGTCTGGTGTTACAGTCATCATAAATCGCACTAGAACGCAAAATCGTGGGCAAAAACTCATGAAAACAGCCATAAACGCAAAAACGACGAGTTTTTCGTCTTAACTCAAAAACATGTATCGAGTGTTACGGTCGTTGTAAATCTCCCTGGAACCCCAAAACAGTGGGCAATAGCTAATGTAAACAACCATAAAGCGAGAAAACGCTGAGCTTTTGGTTTTATCTCTAAAACATGTATCGGTCTTACGGGTCATGTAAATCGCTCTGGAACCCCAAAACCGAGGGCAATAGCTCATGAAAACGGTGGTAAAACGCGAAAACAATGAGTGTTTGGTCATAACTCTCAAACATGTATCAGGTCTTACAATCATTGTAAATAGCCCTTTTACCCTGAAACCGTGGGCAATAGCTTTAGAAAACAACCATAAAACAAGAAAACAACAAGGTTTTGGTTGTAACTGTTTAACATTTATCTGGTCTTATGGCCATTTTAAATCTCCCTATAACGCCAAAATCGTGGGCAATTGCTCATGAAAACGGCCGTGAAACGCGATAATGACGTGTATTTGGTCACAATATTCAAACATGTATCTGGTCTTACGGTCGTTGTAAATCTCCATGGAACCGCAAAATTATAGGCAATAGCTCATGAAAACGGCCTTAAAATGCATAAATGACCAGTTTTTAGTCTTAACTCTCAAAAATTTATCTAGTCTTACGGTCGTCGTAAATCGCACTAGAACCCAAAACCGAGGGCAATAGCTCATGAAAACAGCCATCAAGGCGAAAACGACGAGTTTTTTGTCGTTACTCTTAAGCACATATCGAGCCTTACGATTATTGTAAATCTCCTTGGAACCCCAAAATGTGCGCAATAGCTCATGAAAATGGCCATAAAACAAAAAACAATGAGTTTTTTTGGTCATATCTGTCAAACATGTATCGGGTCTTACGGTCGTTCTAAATCGCCCTTTTACCCCAAAACTGTGGGCAATAGCTCATGAAAACGGCCAAAAACGAGAAAATAACAATTTTTTGGTCGTATCTCTCAAACATGTATCAGGTCCTGCGGTCATTTTAAATTCCCCGGAACCCCAAACCCGTGGGCAATAGCTCATGGAAATAGTCATAAAACGTGAAAACGACGAGTTTTTGGTCATAACTCTCAAAAAATTGTAAATCAGACTTGAACCCCACAACTATGGGCAACAACTCATTAAAACAACCATAAACATGAAAACGATGAGTTTTTCGCCTTACCTCTCAATGTATCGAGTCTTAACTCTCAAACATTTATCTGGTCATATGGTTATCGTCAACCGCATTAGCACCCCAAAAGTGTGGGCAATAGCTCATGAAAACGGTCATAAAACACAAAAACGACGAGTTTTTGGTCATTACTCTTAAACATGTATTAGGTCTTACTATCGTTGTAAATTGCACTAGAACCCCAAAACCATGGGAAATAACTCGTGAAAACGACCGTAAAACAAGAAAATGACAAGTTTTTGGTCATAACTCTCAAAATTGTATCAAGTCTTATGGTTATTGTAAATCTCCCTGGAACGCCAAAACCATGGGCAATAGCTCAAGAAAACAGTCATAAAACGCGTAAACGACGAGTTTTTGGTCATAACTCTCAAACATGTATCTGATCTTACGGTCGTTATAAATCTCCCTGGAACCCCAAAATTGTAGGCTATAGCTCATGAAAACGGTCTTAAAATGCATAAAACGACGAGTTTTGGGTCATAACTCTCAAACATTTGTCTGGTGTTCATGTCGTCATAAATCACACTCGAACGCAAAACCGTGGGCAAAAATTCATGAAAATAGCCATAAACGCGAAAACGACGAGTTTTTCGTCTTAACTCAAAAACATGTATCGAGTGTTACGGTCATTGTAAATCTCCATGGACCCCCCAAACAGTGGGCAACAGCTAATGTAAATGACCATAAAGCGAGAAAATGCTGAGCTTTTGGTCTTATCTCTGAAACATGTATCGGTCTTACGGGCCATGTAAATCGCTCCGGAACCCCAAAACCGAGGGCAATAGCTCATGAAAACGGTGGTAAAATGCGAAAACAATGAGTTTTTGGTCATAACTCCCAAACATGTATCAGGTCTTACAATCATTGTAAATCGCCCTTTTACCCCAAAACTGTGGGAAATAGCTTAATAAAACAACCATAAAACAAGAAAACGACAAGTTTTTGGTCGTAACTCTTAAACATTTATTGAGTCTTATGTCATTTTAAATTTCCCTAGAACGCCAAAATCGTGGGGGCTCATGAAAACGGTCGGAAAACATGAAAATGACGTGTATTTGTCATAACTTTCAAACATGTATCTGGTCTTATGATCGTTGTAAATCTCCAAGGAACCCCAAAATTATAGGCAATAGCTCATGAAAACGGCCTTAAAATGCATAAACGACGAGTTTTTGGTCATAACTCTCAAAAATTTATTTGGTCTTATAGTTGTCGTAAATCGCACTAGAACCCAAATCCGAGGGCAATAGCTTATGAAAACAGACATCAAGGTGAAAACAACGAGTTTTTTGTCTTAAATCTCAAGCACGTATCGAGCCTTACGGTCATTATAAATCTCCTTGGAACCCCAAAATGTGGGCAATAGCCACTAGTGCATAACACACCCTTTAACACCGGTTCATGAGACCCTCTAACAGCGGTTCTAAAAAACCGCTATTGGGATTTGGTGTTAGAGGGGGCCCCCCCTTTAACACCGGTTCTTATATGAACCGGTGTTAAAGGGTGGCGCACGTGGGGCTGCCGCAGGGCTCAGCCCCAACCGGCCGGTGTTAAGGTTCTGCCGCGGCAGAAAACGCCTAAATCTTCGCGGCAGAAAACGGCCTAAATCCGCCATGCGTAGTTCCTCTGCCCGCTTTTGGGCGATTGCGGGAGGGGGAATTGATCGGGAACGGTATACACATACATCGTCATTGGTGCATACGAGTACATGAATAATTAAGCAACTATTATTATACACAAACATCGTCATTGTGTGGTATTCTCCGTAAACATTGAAGCATCAAGTACAAGACAAACACGTTAAAGCATATATACAACATTCATTTTGGTGGATATCTAAAGAGTTCTCCGCCAGGCGTGACGACCTCATCAAGTATGAACCCCGCCAATTCCTCTTGAATGGATCGTATGCGGTCAAATGGTAGGAGTTGGCCCCGCATCCGTTCAATCGGAATATATATGAAGAATGGGGTCAATATATATATATATAAGAATAAAACTCAACACAATTGATGGTAATAAAATAATGTTATGGACTTTGTTTACTTACTCTAAGTTATTCTAGTGCGGCTTGGCCCGTCGCACATATCGTGTTGCGAATGAACTCGCAAACATAGTATCCACATAAGTTATTATCGGGTCCCTGATGCGCGCACTTTACGAGAATAGAGAGTCCAATCAAAATAATAATCAATAAAGCATGATATAATGGAATTGGAAGCAGAATCAAAGAGATACGCAGACCTAGCTAGCTAGTATTACTTACATTTAGGTCTACAAATTTTAGTTCTTCTGACCATTCACCCACGGCCCTGCCCGTGAACCTTTTCCAAACCCTGTCCGGCAAAGAAAATGGATAAAGGAGTAATTAATTACTTGTTATCACGAAAGTTGCCGATCTAGTGCGATAATATGATTGAAATTACCTCTGGAGCATCTCTCTAAAGTCTGCCCATAGCTCTTTTTTTTTCGTAACGAGTCCATGACAAGGACTTTTCCTGAGTCGGGTTGAATGACTAGCGAATAAAGTGGAACCTCACGCATAACTCATCATCGATTACACTTAACATCGAGTAAGTCAAATGAATGTGTACAAGAGAGAGGGTAACATACTCAAGAAGTTGTAAGGCAATAGTATTTACCTTTTGGTTTGTTGTCTCAGTAAAGACCTTAGCAAGTAATCTTCTGTTTGCCCGGGTTTGGTTCTTACCACTTCTTCATGAACTCTATTTGGGTCAACGAACCCAATGTCAAAATGGCCTCCTTTCATGCATTCCATAACCTTTTTCCTGCATAATAGTATATACATATATGGTGAGCATATATATATATACATGCAATTAATGAAGTGAATGAGATGAGATATAAATTACAGAAATAGTACTTACACACAATAAAGGCTGATGGCAGCTTTGTTGAGTTCCTTCTGATTGAATAGAAAATGCAAGTCTTAAATGTTGAAGTCGATCGTGCCGTCTCCGCACAAGAAAATCTGATCTCTTATATGCGCCGTGATCCATTCTTCATTTCTCGTCTTGCAGAAATCAAGGTACCACTTGTGCAATCTTCGCATCTTTGTTGGTAGATTCTTGAGCTCCTCTTTCTTGACGAGATTCTTCCCATACTTCCATGGTTGTATGGGGTTGGCATCACATTTGGGCTAGTTGTCTCCCATGATGCTCAAGTATGCAATGTAAGTCATCCCCATCTCATTGGCCTTTCTTTGTAGCTCTGCCTCGTAATCATTTACGGGAGGAGCGTCCCGTGTGTCGAACACTTGGAGCGGGGCGCATGATTGGTTTTCCTTCTCTCCGAGCATGGGAACTGTTTCGGGATGCCGCACGATGCTACTTTCAGCCTCCCTACGCGCTTGCATCCCCTTCAAAATCTGGCGCTCGTAGTCCGGCACAAGTGGGGTTTCAGGTTTCAAAAGATTATTGTAAAACTTCTCCACCACCGCCGGATCTATTTTCTCCTTTGGCTTGGCCCGTCTAGGTGCAAAGTATTTCTTGACCTCTTCTTCCGAGATCCTATTGGTCTCCTCGTCGCTGCGATTCCACGGTAAAACCAGCAATGGCTTGGCGGAAGGCTGCGAGACGTAGTTTTTTGAACTCTTTGGCGTACGGTTTCCTGCGGATTTCTTTGTGGCAGTGCTAGTGATGCTCTTCGTGGCAGTGCTCTTCCGCTTCTGTTGAGGAGATGGTCAAGCACCGGAGATGGTCGATGGCAGGAGATGGTCTGGCGTCGGAGATGGGCTGCCAGAGAGATGGTCAAGCGCGGAGATGGCTGCGCAGAGATATAGCCGGCTCAGATCACGCCGCGGAGACGCGGGGGTGCAGTGGCCTCAATTTGGAAGCACGATGTGTTCCTTCTTCCAAAGAATGGTTGTTTTCACCGCAAATTTGAGTTGAGTTTCTCCTTCACCGTAGCATGGTCAAGCTATGCTTCCTCATATTCCTTCACAACCTCATCCACCCGACAATAGCATAGCCATCTGAATCGGTCGGCAGTGGTAAGTTCCACCAGCTACAGGAGGTAAGGCATAGCCGACAACCACCTTAATCGATAAGCCCATTAATATCACATGCAGCTCAGCGTGTTCGCTCTCCGTGATCTCATCCACGGGGTATCGAGGACCCGCCATTTCAAGCGTGGGCTGCACGTTCTCCGTGGAAGCCACGCGCTTCCGCCAGAGTCCGGCGGCAGCTTCCAATGCAGGCTCTTCGTGCCGCTGAGATAGGCCGTTATCTTGATTGCTTTGTTGTGCATTCACTTGCGCCTGCAGCGCCACAAGTGCATGTTCTATCTGTGTCATCCGCTCTTTTCTTTTTCTGCGCCATCTGTAAGAGTCGCTCCACTCGGCAAACCCATCCTTCCACGCCATACCCCCGTGCCTCGTGCATGTCCGGTGTTGTTTTTACCGATGGCGCGTGTGAGCTGGTCATTCTCTGTCGGGATGGAAGGTCCTGGCGGCTGTTTCATCGTATGCCGTGATGAGTTCAGTGACGGGTTTGGCAAGGAGGGTTGGGAAGATACACAATCCTGTTTCTGGGTCTAACCTTGCCCCGATTCCGTAGAACCAAGTCTTTGCACGTAGGTCCCACCCATCTATCTGGGGTGTGATCCCTCTAGCGCGCAGGGCCTTCTCAGCTTCCTCCCACTTAGGCCTCTGAGATATGTAGCCACCTGACCCCGTCCTCTGGTGATATTCCTTCTTCTGGGCATTTAGCGTATTGGTTTCTGACCTCTTTTTAGCTATAGCACCTTCCTTATATGCCACAAATTCGGGCTAGTGAGGTCTTATCTTGGCATAATATGCATCTTCGAAATTTGGAGTCTCGCGAGCTTTGACAAATTTGTTCAATTTTTTCTTCCAGTTGCGGAAAGCGTCAGCCATCTTCTTTAGAGTCCACTCTTTGACCTTTTCCTTTATAACCGGGTTGTTTTCATCTTCCTCTGGCGGAAGGGTGAAATTTACCAACAACGAATTCCAAAGCGTTTCTTTGGATCTTTCATCGACAAAGGTACCGTCGCCCTTCTTTGGCTTATTCCAATATTCAATTATGATTGGGATTTGGTCCCTAACAAGAACTCCAGCCTGAAGTACAAATTTGTCTGCGACCTTCTTGGGCTCCATCGGCCTGCCATCAACACAGACGTCTTCGATCGTGAACTTTGCACGATTTTTCAACCGATGGCTCGCACCTCGCTTGCTCTTTTTCGTAGAAGAAGATGGTTGCTGGCTGGTCGATCCAGAGGGCTAAAAGAAGAAAGAAGCGTTAATTAATACATGTAGAAGAAGATTGTTGGTGGAAGTCAGCAGAGGCTTAATCAATGCATATACCTCGCCGGACTTTGTAATCACTAAATTGCGTTCACCGGAGTCTTCATCTTCTCCATGACTACTTGAGCTGTCATCATGTCCCTCCAAGTTCAGATATTGTGAGGTGTCCTCATCAATAATGTTCTCCATTATTTCTTCTTCTTCAAGGTTTCTACTAAGTGGATCCATAGTTTCTAAAACAATAATATTATCTAGAGCAAGTGAGTAAACATTCAAGTGGACTTGGATTCATACACAAATATACATATTATTCATACAAAAATACACAAATAAATACACAAATGAAATTAAAACCCTAAGGATGCTTGATCATTTTAAACGAGTTCCGAGGGGTCCAAACCCTAATTCGGAGAAATCCCGGATGCATATGAGAGGGGCTAGCTACAGTGGCTGACCGGAGGCTGGCGACATTGGAGAGTGACCTAGGGCGCGCGAGGTAGCGTGATACGGCCTACCTAAAACGGGCGTTGTTCGAAAGAGGAGGCCGAGGCAAGCATTATGGTGTCCACGCCTCGGTATGGTCACCGAGGGACAATGACGACAAACAACTTGGCGTAATCGGCCCGAGACCTATGGTAAAGGGTTTTCCCGTCTTACCGCCTGCCTGTCCCCAAGATAGGCCCCAGACCGAGGGGAGAAGCCACGACGCTCGCCAAAGAGCTGCCTACACAGTCCACCTTCTTCTAAGGCCGCCACCGACATTCGCGAACTCTAGCCACCACTCCGACGACCAACGACACATCGCATCACAATTGAGGCTAGGATTTCAAAAGACCACCAAAAAATTTCTAACGATGAATCTGACTGGTGGGACCCGGTGGTCAGGCCGACTTGGACGCGTTTATTTACCAAAACACCTCCACATATTATAAATTCTAATCTTAGGTCCTTTTTTTCTATTTTTCAATTCCTTTTTTATTTATCTATTTTTTTTCAACAGGGCCGCCACGGGTGAGCGTCGGACGGCGGCGCCGAGCCGGACTAGCGGCGCGGCGCAGACTCCACTGGCGGTGCTGCCCACGCCCGTTGGCTAGAGGAGAGGACGGCAGCGAGGTCACGTGCGGGCGGAGGCCGAGAGGCATGGGCGCTCACATGACCACCGGCCGAGCTGGCGGAGCTCGCCGCCCACTGGCTAGAGGAGAGGAGGACGGGGCGGCGGCCAACGAGCTAGGTCTCGAGCGGGTGGAGGCCGAGAAGCACGGGCGCGACGTACCTGTCCGGAGCTGGCTGGAGCTCGCCGGCAGGGAGCGATGGTGGCGACAGGCGTGGAAGGCGGCGACGGAGGCGATGGAGGACGCGACGGCGAGCTCCTCTGCTTGTTCCTGTTTGATTGATCTGGCTGGGGGAAGAGAGGAAGGGGAAGGCGCGCATTTAATACCCCCTTTAACACCGGTTCGGGGCTGGAACCGGTGTTAAAGGGGATTGTTACAAGATTTCTTTAACACCGGTTCTAGCCATGAACCGGTGTTAAAGGGAGAATCTTGAACGAATAAATCGCCCTTTTCTTTAACACCGGTTCGTGTCTGGAACCGGTGTTAAAGGGGGGAGGCATTTATTTCATGCATTAAAGGGGCATTTTTAATTCAAAAAATAGGATATGAATTTAGAAAATTCATATCTTTTTCATTTCAACTCAGAAAAATATGAATATTATATCATAATTTTCAGAAAAATAATATCTATCCATTCATGTAAAAACATTTTATATTTACTTTAGATGAAAATTTTCAAAATGATTAAAACACTTACATATAAATTTTGATTATTCAATTCAAACAAAAATAAATTGTCAAATCCTAAAACTTTGAACATAAGAAATATTAAGCATCTAAAAAGGAATCTAACCCTAATTTATTAGAGCAAATCATATTTTAATGCTGCATCTTTTGTATTAACTTTTTTGAATTGATTGGATATTTAAATGCCGCATCTTTTGTATACACTTGAATCTGACCAAGTCTCGCTCAACTTGCATTGGATTTTTGATAAAATAGCATATTGTGAACCTAAAAATGATTTTTGTAAAAAATCATGAGCATCGTATCATGTACCTGTAGTTCATATCCGACCCACTTCCTACCGATTCGGCAGGAATTTGTCTTTTTCACCAGAGGTGGACGGAAAGGTTTCAGATCCCCCTGTTGGTACATTGTCCATATAAGGTGGTCTAGTATTTTTGTAAAATGTGTTGGTGGTTTTTTGAATTAACCATTTGGTGGTTGCTTCACAAAACCGTCCGTTTTTTATGCTCGGAAAATGGAAAATGCCTTTTTTGTGCGATAAAAAGGAAAACTTCCTCTTGCAACATTGTTTTCCATGCCATGATGCACATGTATGCACAATATGGCCATATTATCACAAACTATGCCTTGATTCTAGCCATAACATTGGTCATTTGACCCGAAAGCCAAGAAACCTCGAATGAGATAGGTCATTTTGTGAAGGTTTTTTTGAGACATAATCAATATACCAAGTTTGAGATTTTTCCTTCTAACTATGTCACATAATATAACACCACGCGAAGGTTTCACACTGTTTCGATCTTTTTTTATTTTTTTATCCCCGTTTTAAACTATCGTCAAACTTTGTCGAACAACGGACATGAAGATTCTTAGCTCGGGGCCAAGCCTCGCTCAACTTGCATTTGATTTTTGATAAAATAGCATATTGTGAACCTAAAAATGATTTTTGTAAAAAATCATGAGCATCGTATCATGTACCTGTAGTTCATATCTGACCCACTTCCTTCCGATTCGGCAGGAATTTGTCTTTTTCACCAGAGGTGGATGGAAAGGTTTCAAATCCCCCTGTTGGTACATTGTCCATATAAGGTGGTCTAGTATTTTTGTAAAATGTGTTGGTGGTTTTTTGAATTAACCATTTGGTGGTTGCTTCACAAAACCGTCCGTTTTTATGCTCGGAAATGGAAAATGCCTTTTTGGTGCGATAAAAAGGAAAACTTCCTCTTGCAACATTGTTTGCCATGCCATGATGCACATGTATGCACAATATGGCCATATTATCACAAACTATGCGTTTATTCTAGCCATAACATTGGTCATTTGACCCAAAAGCCAAGAAACCTCGAATGAGATAGGTCATTTTGTGAAGGAGATAGAACTGGAATTAAAATACAGAATGCAACTAATAGTAAGTTACATAAAGCACGACTGAAAATTAAGATACATAAAAGAACTGAAAATTAAGATACATGGCCAGATTAAGTAACAATCGTAGAACTTGTTTGAATGTTGGAGTGATTCGGTCATGCTCTGCCTACACACTGTAATACTCGCCATCATTGTAGTCGTCGTACCGCCCGTCATCATCATCTTCGTCGGGGTCAGTAATTGAACCTTGAAGACCGGCGTGGGCTAGACTTGAGGGTAGCCTTGACGGGGTTTAGAGTCGGCGGCGGTGTCATAGGCCATGACGCTCAAGAGTCCGAGCGCCACCATAGCCGACGGCCGGCCTCGTTGAAGTTAGGAGGAGGTGGGCGTCCTCCTCATGCTGGCGGCGCCCTCTCATGCCGATCCATGAAGAAGGCTTCCCAAGTAGGGAAATAGTCGGGATGCCATCGGGATTCTCCGCTGCTCGGCGTGAGCTCAGTAGTAGTGGTTCGTGATGGCCATCCGACGCCACACCTAGAGGACGGGAGGAGCACGCCTCGGCGCTCATCATCCGGACGGGACACGGTGGCCCGGCAGGGGTCCGCCTCCCTGGGGGATAGTGCTACGGTGGAAGCCATGGGAAAGAGTGATGAGGTTGCAGATATGAGTCTAGAGATGTGCAATGACAATGGAGGCCAAACCTACATATATATATGTATAGTGAACTGGCGGGAAGAACTGGAGGGAAGAACTGGCGGGAAGAAAAATGGCGGGAAAAAATGACGGGAAGAAAAATGGAGGGAAGAAATAGAAGGAATAAAAATGGCTCATTTAATACATATACTGTTAACAGAAGAAATATGAAATTGTTCTAAAAATGGGACGGTTGGAGGGATTTCAGACTGGGCCAGGCAGCACTAATGATAGGGGTGAGTGTCGACATTATGTCGTACGACGTGTACCTTGTCCCGGATGGTGTCACCAACCGGGACTAAAGGTTCATCTTTAGTCCCGATTGGTGCACCAACCGGGACAAAACACGAGTCAGCACTAATAATAGGGGTGAGTGTCGACATTATTTCGTAAGTGTCGACACTATGCCGAGCTGCTTGTACTATAAATAGGCATCCTTGTGAGTCCAGTCCTCCAGCCAGTTTGAGGCATCTCCAAGATGGTTTTCGAGAGCAGGGACACCACTGCGGCCAGTTTCAGGATATACTGAGCCGGTCCTCGGCATCTCCGAAAACTGGTCATAGAGGCACTCCTAATATGTGAAATTAGTTAGCTCCTGTGTATTGATCTAGTTAGAGAAGTTACAAGCTGCAAGATGGTTTTCGAGCGAGGACACCACTACGGCGATTTGGAGATGCCGGAGCCCGATCCTCCGGCATCTCAAGAAACTGGTCATAGAGGCACTCTAATATGTGACTGCTGCGTTTGGAGATCGAGATCTTAATGGTAAGTACGAATCGGGACAACTTCTTCTCATAGTCCCGGTCCATCCACAAAACAAGACTAACACTCAAGACATTTATTAATATTAAAAACATGAACTAGAGTTACATAATATGAGCATGAACTTCTTGGCATATGTCCTTCCTTATGATCGCTTGACGTAACCATGGAGCATCTTCTTTACTTACCGAATGCTTGGGTGATTTCATTGTGAAGGGAATTTCATCAAACTTATTATAATCTTGACATATACATCTTGTCCTTGATTCCCACGATGTTTCTTTTCCACGAAGAACTATGTGGCTTTGGCTCATCGTATGATGTATTCGTTTGCATATTTTTTCTTTTTTTTGGTCCGGAGGACATGTCCTTCACATAGAAAACTGAGCCACATCATTGGCTAGGGCCTAATGGTTTCTAAGTTCTTGTCTACCTTTATAAGATTGTTGAGATCCACCGTTGTCATTCCGTACTTCTTGTCTACCTCAACCCTCCTCCTGTTAGCTTGACCCATTTGCATCGAAACAATGGGACCTTAAAATTAGGTCCATAGTCAAGTTCCCATATCTCCTCTATAAACCCATAATACGTGGTCTTCGCCCATTATCTTCTTTGCGAGCGGACACCACTATTTTGGTTGGTGCTCTTTTATCTTGGCCTATCGTGTAAAATGTATTCCCATTTATCTCGTACCCTTGGAAAGTACATACAACGAAGATGGTGTCCTGGCCAACAAGTCTGGTGATCCCCAACAGTGGTGTTATTCGTGAGAAGTCTTTGCGACCGCCAAAACTCGCCATGTGTTCACTTATAATCCATTCATCGATTTATCCGGGTGTTTGAGGCGTATTAAATTCTTGTGTTCATTGATATACGGGCAACCAAGATAGATCTTTGTAAAACCGTGTAGTGTGCTTGATTGAGAGAATGCCCGTCCCTACATATCATTGCTTTACATCCTAGGGTGCCTTTTCCACGATCTCCCTCATGTCGTGATTACGGAACACCAATCGCCTTAAGATCGGGAATAAAATCAACACGAACTCAATGACCTCCTCTTACATAGCCCTTGGAGATGATTCCTTCGCCTAGCGGTTATGAACATATTTCTTTAAGACTCCCATGTACCTCTCAAAGGGAACATATTGTGTAGAAATCTGAGACCGAGAATGGCAATCTCTTCTACTAGGTGAACCAGGAGATGCGTCATAATATTGAAGAAGGATGGTGGGAAACCAACTCAAAGTTGACAAGACATTGGGCCACATCTTTGTAACCTCGGTAGGCTTTACGGATATTGCATTGAGGAATGCACATAGCTTCACAATGGGTACTCGAACATTTTCGGTAGAAGCCCCTCAATGCAATCGGAAGCAATTGTGTCATAATCACGTGGCGTCATGAGACTTCAGGTTTTGGAATTTTTTCCGCCATATTTATTATTCCCTTTATATTGACGAGAAGCCGACGAGACCTTGATCTGCTCGAGACATTCAAAAGATTTCCTTCTCTACTTTGGTAAGAGCGTATGGCGGAGTTAAGTGGCATCGTTTACCCTTCGTTCTCGGGATGCATAGGCTCTTGAGGGCTTTCAGACGTTCTGGTCCCAAGTGCTTCGGTGTATCTTTTGTCTTCCCATACACTCCTAGAAAGCCTAGCAGTTCACACAAACATTCTTCACGTGCATCACGTCGATTGAAGAGCGGACCTCTAAGACTTTCCAATAGGGTAGGTCCCAAAATATAGATTGCTTCTTCCACATGGGAGCGTGTCAAGCATCGTCATTGAACGATAGATAGACCGCCGGACCTTTTCCAAAGATTACTTCTAGGTCCTTGACCATACCAAATACCTCCTCACCGGTACGGAGGACAGGCTTCCTCCGGGGTTCTTCTAGATGTTTGAAATGCTTGCCTTTCTTTCTTACTGGATGCAGGTTCGGAAGAAATTGGCGATACCCTAGGTACACAACCTTCTTATATTTATCCAAATATACACTTTCAGTCTCATCTAAACAGTGTGTGCATGCATTGTATCCCTTGTTTGTCTGCCCTGAAATGTTACTAAGAGCAGGCCATTCATTGATGGTTACGAAAAGAAATGCTCATAGGTCAAATGGCTCCCCTTTGTGCTCATCCCACATACACACTGGTTTGGCCCACATTGTAAAATTTCTTCAACTAATGGCCTTAGGTACACATCAATGTCGTTCGGGTTGCCTCGGGCCTTGGATGAGCACGCATCATAATGAACTTCCTCTTCATACACAACCAAGGAGGAAGGTTATAGATACATAGAGTCACAGCCAGTCTGTGATCGCAGCTCTGCTCACCAAAAGGATTCATGCCGTCTGTACTTAGACCAAACCTTAAGTTCCTTGCATCACGTGCAAAGTCCGGATACTCTCGCTCGACTTTTCTCCACTGTGACCCATCAGCGGGGTGTCTCAACATCGCGTCTTTATTACGGTCTTCCATGTGCCATCGCAACAACTTGGCATGCTCTTTATTTCTGAAGAGACGTTTTAACAGTGGTATTATAGGAGCATACCACATAACCTTGGCAGGAACCTTCTTCCTAGGGGCCTCGCCCTCAACATCGCGGATCGTCTCGTCGATCTTATCTGCAGTCAAGTGCATACCGGACATGCATCCAAATTCTCGCTTCTCACCGCGATAGAGGATGCGATCATTAATGCAGCATGTATCTTACCGACGTCTAATCCTAGAGGCGACAACCTTCTTTGCTTGGTATGTCTTGGGCAACTCATTATTTCTTGGAAGAAGATTCTTCATTTTACCAACAACTTTGAAAATGCTTGTCTGTCACACCGTTCTCTGCCTTCCATTGCAGCAAATCCATGTGGTACCTAGCTTTTTGGCCATCTTCGCAAGTTGGATACAACAATGTTTTGTGATCCTTTAACATCTGCTCCAGCTTCTCCTTCTCCTTTTCGGTTTCACATTCTTCCTTTGCATCGGTAATGCCGACCAAGATCGTCATCGGGCCCATCTCGCCTCTTGATCTTCATTATCTACCCCGTTGCGGTATCATCATATTCAGGATACATATTATGACAGTTGTCATCATCCTCTTCTTCTTCGTTGTCTTCCATCACAACCCCTTTTCTCCGTGCTTGGTCCAACAATTATAGTGGGCATGAAACCGGATCAAGCGGTGGGCGTGAATGGTTACGGTATTTGAGTAGTCTTTCTTGTTACGGTGAACACACGGACATCACATCACATAAAACCGTTGTGACCACGGTTTGCATTAGCCACAACGATGAAATTTTGGAGGCCGTAATGTACTCGGAAGTGCGGCATCAGACATCCATTGCCGGTTCATCTGCATTAATATGTAGAATATATCAAAAATTAATAGGAAGATGACCATTTATATATATAGTACATCAATGACACATGAAAGGATAGTTTCCGACCTTGACCGAGAAGGAAAGAGCAACGAGAAAACTTATTTTGAGCTCTCGGGCATTTCACCGAACACCTCTTGTGCATATGAAAAAAACACAAACTAGCACTCTTCACACCCTCTTGCTAGGCTCCAAAATGAGATAGTGAAAAAATGGAAGAGTGGGGTGTGGGCTGCGGTGTCTTATATAGCCCCCCCTTTAACACCGGTTCGTGGCCCTTTAACACCGGTTCAAGCCACGAACCAGTGTTAAAGGGGGGGGGGCTGCATGGGCCACTGTTGCAGGGTCCTTTAACACCGGTTCGTGGCACGAACCGGTGTTAAAGGGGGGCTCCTTTTTTGCCGCACGGGCCACGCTGGTACGGCCCCCCTTTAACACCGGTTCGTAGAACCGGTGTTAAAGCCCTTTTCCAGGATCAACAAAAAGCCTCGTTTCCACTAGTGATCTCATGAAAACGGCTATAAAACAAGAAAACGATGCGTTTTTTGGTCATATCTCTCAAACATGTATCGGGTCTTATGAGCATTCTAAATCACCCTTTTACCGCAAAACTGTGGGTCATGAGAACGACCAAAAAACAAGAAAATGAAATTTTTTTAGTCGTATCTCTAAAACATGTATCGGGTCTTGCGGTCATTTTAAATTTCTGTAGAACACCAAACTCATGGGCAATAGCTCATGAAAATGGTCATAAAACATGAAAACGACGAGTTTTTGGTTATAACTCTCAAACATTTCTCTAGTATTATGGACATCGTAAATCACACTTCAACCCCACAACTATGGGCAACCGCTCATTAAAACAACCATAAACGTGAAAACGATGAGTTTTTTATCTTACATCTCAAACATGTATCGAGTCTTAACTCTCAAATATTTATCTAGTCTTACGGTCATTGTAAATCTCCCTAGAACGCCAAAACCGTGGGCAATAGCTCATGAAAACAATCAAAAAACACAAAAACGATGAGTTTTTGGTCATAACTCTCAAAAATGTATCAGGTCTTACGGTCATTGTAAATTCCCTGGAATGCCAAAACAGTGGGTAATAGCTCAAGAAAACGGTCATAAAACGCGAAAACGACGATTTTTTGGTCATAACTCTCAAAGATGTACCTGGTCTTATGGTCATTATAAATCTCCATGGAACCCCAAAATTGTAGGCTATAGCTCATGAAAACGGCCTTAAAATGCAAAAACGACGAGTTTATGGGTCATAACTGTCAAACATTTATCTGGTGTTCTAGTCGTCGTAAATCGCACCGGAATGCAAAACTGTGGGCAATAACTCATGAAAACATCCATAAAACACGGAAACGACGAGTTTCTTATCTTAATTCAAAAATATGTATGGAGTCTTACGGTCGTTGTAAATATCCCTGGAACCCCAAAACTAGGGGCAATAGCTCATCAAAACGGCCATAAAACGAGAAAACAATGAGTTTTTGGTCATATCTCTCAAACATGTATCGGGACTTGCGGTCGTCGTAAATTGCATTGGAACCCCAAAACCGTATGCTATAGCTCATGAAACCAGCCATCAATGCGAAGATGACGAGTTTTTGGTCTTAACTCTCAAACACATATCGAGTGTTGCGGCCGTTATAAATCTCCCTGGAACCCCCAAACAGTGGGCAATAGCTAATGTAAACGACCATAAAACGAGAAACTGCTAAGCTTTTGGTCTTATCTCTGAAACATGTATCGGGTCTTATAGGCCATGCAAATCGCCCTAGCACCCCAAAACCGAGGGCAATAGCTCATGAAAATGGTGGTAAGCACGAAAACGGTGAGTGTTTGGTCAGAACTCTCAAACATGTATCGGGTCTTACAGTCATTGTAAATCGCACTTTTACCCAACTATGGGCAATAGCTCAAGAAAATAGCCATAAAACAAGAAAACAACAAGTTTTTGGTCGTAACTCTCAAACATGTATCGGGTCTTATGGTCATTTTAAATCTCCCTAGAACGCCAAAATCATGGGCAATAGCTCATGAAAACGGTCGTGAAACGCGAAAACGACGTGTATTTGGTCATAACTTTCAAACATGTATCTGGTCCTAAGGTCGTTGTAAATCTCCATGGAACCCTAAAATTATAAGCAATAGCTCATGAAAACGGCCTTAAAATGAATAAACGATGAGTTTTTGGTCATAACTCTCAAAAAATTATCTGGTCTTACAGTCGTCGTAAATCGCACTAGAACCCAAAACGAGGCAATAGCTCATGAAACGAAATCAAGGTGAAAGCACGAGTTTTTGTCTTACCTCTCAAGCACGTATCGAACCTTACGGTCATTGTAAATCTCCCTGGAACCCCAAAATGTGGGCAATAGCTCATTAAAACGGCCATAAAACAAGAAAACGATGAGTTTTTTGGTCATATCTCTCAAACATGTATCGGGTCTTACGGTCGTTCTCAATCGCCCTTTTACCCCAAAACTGTGGGTAATAGGTCATGAAAACGACCAAAAACGAGAAAATGACAATTTTTTGGTCGTATCTCTGAAACATGTATCGGGTCTTGCGGTCATTTCAAATTTCAGTAGAACACCAAACCCATGGGCAATAGCTCACGAAACGGTCAAACGTGAAAGCACGAGTTTTAGTCATAAATCTCAAACATGTATCTAGTTCTTATGGACGTTGTAAATCACACTTGAACCCCACAACTATGGGCAACTCATTAAAACAACCATACACACGAAAACGATGAATTTTTCGTCTTATCTCTCAAACATGTATCGAGTCTTAACTCTCAAACATTTATCTAGTCTCATGGTTATCGTCAATTGCATTGGCACCCCAAAAGTGTGGGCAATAGCTCATGAAAATGGTCATAAAACACGAAAACGATGAGTTTTTGGTCATAACTCTCAAACATGTATTGGGTCTTACCGTCGTTGTAAATTGCCCTAGAGCCCCAAAACCATGGACAATAACTAGTGAAAACGGACATAAACCAAGAAAATGACAAGTTTTTTGTCATAACTCTCAAAACTGTATCAGGTCTTACGGTCATTGTAAATATCCCCGGAACACCAAAACTGTGGGCAATAGTTCAAGAAAATGGCCATAAAATGCGAAAACAACGAGCTTTTGGTCATAACTATCAAACATGTATCTGGTCTTACGGTCGTTATAAATCTCCATGGAACCCCCAAATTGTAGGCTATATCTCATGAAAACGGCCTTAAAATGCAAAAAATTACGATTTTTTGGGTTAGAACTCTCAAACATTTATCTGGTGTTACGGTCGTAATAAATCGCACTGGAACACAAAATCGTGGGAAAAAACTCATGAAAATAGCCATAAACGTGAAAACGACGAGTTTTTTTGTCTTAACTCAAAAACATGTATCGAGGGTTACGGTCGTTGTAAATCTCCTTGGTACCCCAAAACTGGGGGCAATAGCTCATCAAAACTACAATAAAATGAGAAAACAATGATCTTTTGGTCATATCTCTCAAACATGTATTGGGACTTGCCGTCGTCGTAAATCGCACTGGAACCCCGAAACCGTACGCTATAGCTCATGAAACCAACCATCAACACGAAAAAGACGAGTTTTTGGTCTTAACTCTCAAACACATATCGAGTCTTGCGGTCGTTGTAAATCTTCGTGGAACCCCAAAACAGTGGGCAATAGGCAATGTAAAAGTCCATAAAGCGATAAAACATCGAGCTTTTGGTCTTATCTCTAAAATATGTATCGGGTTTTACGGGCCATGCAAATCGCTCCGAAACACAAAAACCGAGGGAAATAGCTCATGAAAACGGTGGTAAAACACGAAAACGATGAGTGTTTGGTCATAACTCTCAAACATGTATCGGGTCCTACAATCATTGTAAATCGTCCTATTACCCGACAACTGTGGGCAATAGCTCAACAGAACAACCATAAAACTAGAAAATGACAAGATTTTGGTCGAAACTCTCAAACATTTATCGGGTCTTATGGTCATTTTAAATCTCCCTAGAATGCCAAAATCGTGGGCAATTTCTTATGAAAACGGTCGTAAAACGCGAAAACGACGTGTATTTGGTCATAACTTTCAAACATGTATCTGGTCTTACGATCATTGTAAATATCCATGGAACCCCCAAATTATAGATAATAGATCATGAAAACGGCATTAAAATGCATAAACGATGAGTTTTTAGTCATAACTCTCAAAAATTTATCTGGTCTTACAATCGTCGTAAATCGCACTAGAACCCAAAACCGAGGGCAATAGCTCATGAAAAACGTATCGAGCCGTACGGTCATTGTAAATCTTCTTGGAACCCCAAAATGTGGGCAATAGCTCGTGAAACGGCCATAAACCAAGAAAATGATGAGTTTTTTGGTCATATCTCTCAAATATGTATCGGGTCTTATGGTCATTCTAAATCGCCCTTTTACCCCAAAACTGTGGTTAATTGATCATGAAACGGCCAAAAAACGAGAAAATGACAATTTTTTTGGTCGTATCTCTAAAACATGTATCGGGTATTGCGGTCATTTTAAATTTCAGTAGAACACCAAACCCGTGGGCAATAGCTCATGAAAATGGTCATAAAATGTGAAAACGACGAGTTTTTGGTCATAACTCTCAAACATGTATCTAGTTCTTATGGACGTTGTAAATCACACTTGAACCCCACAACTATGGGCAAAAACTCATTAAAACAACCATACACGCGAAAACGATGAGTTTTTCATCTTACCTCTCAAACATGTATCGAGTCTTAACTCTCAAACATTTATCTGGTCTTATGGTTATCGTCAATCGTACTGGCACCCCACAAGTGTGGGCAATAGCTCATGAAAATGGTCATAAACCACGAAAACGACGAGTTTTTGCTCATAACTCTCAAACATGTATTGGGCCTTACCATCGTTGTAAATCGCCCTAGAGCCCCCAAACCATGGGCAATAGCTCATGAAAACAACCATAAAACAAGAAAATGACAAGTTTTTGGTCATAACTCTCAAAACTGTATCAGGTCTTACGGTCATTGTAAATCTCCTGGGAACACCCAAACTATGGGCAATAGCTCAAGAAAACGGTCGTAAAACACGAAAACAACGAGTTTTTGGTCATAACTCTCAAACATGTATCTAGTCTTACGATCGTTATATATCTCCATGGAACCCCAAAATTGTAGGCTATAACTCATGAAAACGGCCTTAAAATGCATAAAACGACGAGTTTTTGGGTTAGAACTCTCAAACATTTATCTGGTGTTATGGTCATCATAAATTGCACTAGGACACAAAACCGTGGGTAAAAACTCAAGAAAACAGCCATAAACGTGAAAACGACGAGTTTTTTTGTCTTAAATCAAAAACATGTATCGAGTGTTACCGTCGTTGTAAATCTCCTTAGTACCCCCAAACTGGGGGAAATAGCTTATCAAAACTATAATAAAACGAGAAAACAATTAGCTTTTGGTCATATCTCTCAAACATGTATCGGGACTTGTGGTCGTCGTAAAATCGCATTGGAACCCCGAAACCGTACGCTATAGCTCATGAAACCTACCATCAACGCGAAAATGACGAGTTTTTGGTCTTAACTCTCAAACACATATCGAGTCTTGCGGTTGTTGTAAATCTCCGTGGAACCCCAAAACAGTGGGCGATAGATAATGTAAACGACCATAAAGCGAGAAAACGCCGAGTTTTTGGTCTTATCTCTGAAACATGTATCAGGTCTTACAGGCCATGCAAATCGCTCCGAAACCCCAAAACCGGGGGCAATAGCTCATGAAAACGGTGGTAAAACACAAAAACAGTGAGTGTTTGGTCATAACTCTCAAACATGTTTCAGGACTTACAGTCATTGTAAATCGCCCTATTACCCCACAACTCTAGGCAATAGCTCAAGAAAAATAGCCATAAAACAAGAAAACGACAAGTTTTTGGTCGAAACTCTCAAACATCGGGTCTTATGGTCATTTTAAATCTCCCTAGAACGCCAAAATCGTGGGTAATTGCTCATGAAGATGGTCGTAAAACGCGAAAACGACGTGTATTTGGTCATAACTTTCAAACATGTATCTGGTCTTACGATCACTGTAAATCTTCATGGAACCCCAAAATTATGGGCAATAGCTCATGAAAACGGCCTTAAAATGCATAAACGACGAGTTTTTAGTCATAATTCTCAAAAATTTATCTTGTCTTACAATCGTCGTAAATCGCACTAGAACCCAAAACCGAGGACAATAGCTCATGAAAACAGAAATCAAGGCGAAAACGCGCACGTATCGATCCTTACAGTCATTGTAAATCTTCTTGGAACCCCAAAATTTTGGCAATAGCTCATGAAAACGACCATAAAACAAGAAAATGATGAGTTTTTTTGGTCATATCTCTCAAACATGTATCGGGTCTTACAGTCGTTCTAAATCGCCCTTTTACCCTAAAAATGTGGGTAATAGCTCATGAAAACGGTCAAAAACGAGAAAATGACAATTTTTTGGTCGTATCTCTGAAACATGTATCGGGTCTTGCGGTCATTTTAAATTTCCATAGAACACCAAACCTGTGGGTGATAGCTCATGAAAACAGTCGTAGAACGTGAAAACGACGAGTTTTTGGTCATAACTCTCAAACATTTCTCTAGTCTTATGGACATCATAAATCACATTTGAACCCCATAACTATAGGCAACAACTCATTTAAACAACCATAAACGCAAAAACGATGAGTTTTTATCTTACATCTCAAACATGTATCGAGTCTTAACTCCCAAACATTTTTCTGGTCTTTTTGAGGGTAAAACAGTAGGGTAAAGAACCCCACTGCAATTTTTATAAATCATACAAAGTTACAAATAAGTATTTACAAGTTTTAGGCCACCTCAAAAGAGGGATAACATTCTGAGCAGCTATTTTCTGTCTAAATTATTGCTAATCCAATCTTTGAGGCCCTGATAATTCTTTTTCTTAATTCTACACAGGACCCATCTTAATTCCTGAGCGACAATAGCCCTCCATTCCTCAAGGGAAGCATGCTTGTTGTTGAAAATTTCATTGTTTCTGCACATCCATATGCCCCAAGCTCCTAGGATAATAATTTCCATTGCAAAAGGGACTTTAAGACCTTTTTTAATACTGGACAAAGCTTCAAAAAGATTGTGATCAGCCACTTGGACATGGGAAATTTCAGCCCAGCAAGCTTTTGCAAAAGGACAACCCCAAAATAAGTGTAGAATAGTTTCCTCACTAGTGCAGCCATGAAACACACATTCATATGAAGCCAGAGTAAATCGTTTCCTTTTCAGAAGGTTCCGTGGTTTAGCCTATCAAGGAGCAAGAGCCAGAAGAAGAACTTATGCTTTTGTTGACAGGAGGATTTCAACAACTAGGAAAAATGTGGCTGTACAGGCTGATAACCAGATAACGAACAGTAATCCTTTTGAACTGAGAAAATATTACTGCCCCAAATATAACTCCAGTTGTCTGTTTCTCCCTGCATGCCATCACTGAGTATTTGCTCAAGGCTTTGATATTCATGGTAAGCTTGCTGTGACAGAGGGAGAATAAAGTGATCTTTTGTAGGGTTTGCAGCATAGAAAACAAAAATTTTCCTACGATGTGAACTATGTACCAAGATCTATCTACTAGATACAAACAACGGGCGGATGTATATCCGTAGAGAACATACCCTTGAAGACCGACAAAGCTTAACGAGTTCAACTCGTGGTTCATGTAGACGTTCTCTTGCCGATCTCAAGATCGAGAGGAAGTCCTAAGCAAATCGGCCAGCGCATCCGTGCTCGCACACACGTTCGAGGCACCGAGCAACCTCCGCCTCCTCGCTCCAGTGATGCGTGAAGCACAACTCTTTCTTGCCGAAAAGCCACCGAGAACATGTATCTCGCTAGTCGAGACCATGGGGATAAATTCTAGAGGGAGAGAGATCCTTCACGAGGAGGTGTGTGTGAGAGAGAGGAGAGGGGGGCCTTTTATAGGGGAGAGGGGGGCACCCAAGGGGCATGGCGCCCAGCCATGGGGGCTCCCCCACCTCTTCCACATTCATGTGGGTGGAGCTCCCACTCAAAATGAAAAATCCTCCACTCCCATTAAAAAGCCTCCACTCAAAAATCCACTCACATGCATTAAATTTCCACCAAATTTAATGCAAGCTCTCATTTAAATAAAACTCTTTTATTTATTTATTGAGAATTTTCTTAATTACTTTAATTAACAAACATTCACATAAAACCCCTTGCTAGTATTCCATTTCACATGCAGAACCAGTTTCAGCAATTTCAACCGAAACAGTTTCGGTGTCTAGTGAAATAAATTCCTGCGCTTTCCTTTTATTTTCGGCATGAAACTTTTGCTCCAATTGGATGTCGGTGTCTCTTAAGTGTGTCACCCTACAGTTCGTGAATAATGCGGACATGATCGAGACCCCTCTCGGATCAATAATCAGAAGCGGGATCTGGAGACCCATACCGACTCCCACACTTTCAACGATGACTTTCTTATGATCGTCGGAACCTTTTACGCTAGTATCTTAATCCTTTTGTTTCGCGATATATTACATGTTCGAGATTCGATCATCGGTATCTCCATACCTAGTTTGATCTCGTTACCGACATGCACTCTTTTCTCTTTCCCGTGATATAACATTCTAGTGATCAAATCACTTGCTTGCAAGCTAACCAATGTGATATCACCGAGAGGGCCCAGAGTATATCTATCCGTCATCGGGATGAACAAATTCCACTCTCGATCCATGGGCCTCAACATAACACTTTATTAGTTCTGAATACATATTTATAATCACCCTGTTACGGTGTGACGTTTGATGTTATCAAGAAACTCTTCCGGTGTTAGTGATTGACATGATCTCATGGTCTAAGGATTAGGATCACTTCGTAAGTTGTTATAGCAATATAAAATCATTGACTTTTATCATAATGCTATACTTCAGATGAATGTTCATCACACCATTACACTAATGTTGTGACCCCGTTATTAACAACATCCAATGTCCATGATCAGGAAACCTTGATCATCTTGTTAATCAACGAGCTAGTTTATGAGAGAGGCATAACTAGGAACTTTCTGTTTGTTTATTAAACACACATGTATTAACGTTTTCGTATTAATACAATTATAGCATGCAAAATAAGCATTTATCATAAACAAGGAATACGATAATAACCACTTTATTATTGCCTCTCGGGCATATTCCTTGATCTCCACTTGCACTAGAGACAATAATCTAGTTTGAAAACTTCTGCGTATTGAACACCTATGGCTTTCCGGTGTTCCATATACGCAATTGCAAGTGGTTAACATAATCTACGGATCGGCGCCAGTCCGTGTGTATTTGCATGTCTTTACGTCTTCACGCATCACTCATTCTCCACTGAGATGGCATTGTATAAATTTGGTCTTTCGGTGAGACCTTTAGTTCCTTGGGGTTAAATCATGTCGATACTATTGTCATACAATATATCTTTAGTGTTAGCCCATTGCGAACCACACCTTAGTTTGATAACAAACTACTTGACACAAATTCCTCCTTTCTTTGCTACTATAGCAGTCATATACTTAGCCTTTTGTTGTAGTATCCGTCACAATGTCTTAACTTTGGAACTCTTCCAAATCCATCATGGAATCTCCTTTCCATTACATTGTGCCACCCATAGTTTAAATTGAGATAAACTTAATTTGTATCTTGTGACAAAACTAGTATCAATGTAACGCTTTACAATGAACTATTTGTAATTGTTTGTCACCTCTACACAAATATATTCTTAGTTCTTCCAAAAGATCATAAGAATATCCTCACTATCGTCCAATGATCATTTTATGATTCATTCTGGTATATGCTCATAACACTTAGAGCATAGGACATATCTGGATGTGTACATATCATGGTATGATTGATCAAGACATTCTTGTGATTTTACTCATCAAGTGTCAAAGCACTTGAATCTTGTTTCACTTATCAAGTGTCGATACACTTGAATCTTGATTCAATTCCTTTCCATGCAACAAGAACTGTTTCTTGTTGTTTCTATATTGAACTCCTTCAATATCTCATATATATGCGTTTGGCACAACCATATTAGCGTCCGCGATCATCCACTATAGACATTCACGCTAAATATTCGGGTTTTGCCTAAGTATTTCATCGAAATGAAATTCTTTAACCTTTGTCAATAAATAATACATTATTTCTAATCAACAAGATGTGTTCACATAATGTATTAGAAATATGTCTCGGCTCCACTTAATTTCTTGCAAATGCAAGCATCTTCATCGTCTCTTGATGAAAACTCCTTTTCATCACGGTGAAGATTCCAACTCCGCGATGCTTACTTCAACCATTGAAGTTTGCATGCCCTTTTTAGCATCCTTTTAATTAACAAAACCCTTTGGATCGTGTCATGTACACGTCCTAGGTAACCATTCTATTAGAAGAACTTTGTTTTGTTTATTCATCTACCATATAACAGATTATATGTAGTGGTTGCTACTTTAATCCGTCCAGACTAAATATCGCTATGAAAGATCAAATCTTGTCATAGTCAACTCCTTGAACATTGTCATAAAATACTTTATGACATGTCTACTATTTCATAGATGTGAAACATCCATGTCTGTTTCTTTATAGATCCAAATACGACTGATAGGTTTTTACACCTTTCCGGAGGGTCTTCCAAGTTCAAAACTTGACTTCTCGTGTATGGAACTATCACGGATTTTATGGCTTCAAGCCATTTGACGGAGTTAGGGCCCATCATCGCTTCTTTGTATGTATTCGGTTCATTATTGTCAAACAATAATGATTTACTCTCAAATCTTAGCATTTGATTGTTTAACCGACCTACTTGGTTCAATAGGAACTTAGATCTCCGTGACCACAACCTTTGAGGCACATAAGCTATGAGCATTATGGCAGCCTCCAGAACATTTTCCGGCGCTGCGCAACTCAGCACATATAGCTAAGGTTCGTTAACCTTATCAAAGTTCTATTGTCCTCCCACTTAACATTTATGAAAAATTCCTTCTTCAAGAAACTTCACGTTTCAAGCGACAAACCCTTTTGTCCTTGGTGTTATGAAGGAATAACCAATTGTTATTCGAAATAACCTACAAAGACATGCTCATCCGACTTCGGTTGTAAACATCTTACTTATATTTAGCGTACGAAAATTTAAGAAATGACAACTTGGGTTTTACCCCAAACCATAACTTCCATGGTGTCATTTCAACGGATCAAGATGGAGCTCTTTTCAGTGTAAAAGCGGTAGTCTCTAAAGGTTTAATCTTTTAAAACATAATGGCAGTTTTATAAATAACACCTTTGATCCAACCATGTCAAACAAGGTTTCATTACAAATCTCAAACACTCCATACTCCTATGGTGTTTCGGGAGATGTAAATCTAGGTGTTTTGCTAAACTTGCAGCTCAAATAAATCCCTTTATGATAAAATCATAATTCATTTATTTTCTTGTTACACTTGTAACTCAAACAAATCCCTTATGATAAAATAATAAACCATTTATTTTCTTGTTACAATGATTTTGCACTTCATCTTGAAAGTCTTTGAAACGTTTTCAAAATATTTCATACTTCTTTCTCATTAAGTGAACATTCACTCAAATTTCTGGAGAAAGCATATGAAGTTGAAATCCATAAACTACGACTATACATAATGGACTACATACATCGATATGTATAAATTCCAATAATTTAGTCGTTCGTTCTTCTTTGGCCTTTGAACGAAGTTTTAATTATCATGTGGAAAGTCTCACAAGCGTCAGTTGATCAAATCAAAGACTCAAAAAATCCATGAATATGGAGATTCTTCATGTTTTCTTTCCAATATAATTTAAACGGCGATGTCACTTCGTAAGTGATCTTCCAATCATTTGTCTTGCGACATTTTAGCATTAGATTTTATGGATGTGATTTCTCCAACTAGATTTGTAAATCATCCATCTTATATGGAATACGGTAATTATATGAACAACCTTTGTTCTTATAATACCTGATTCAAATAACAATTATTAAAACAAATCTTGAAGTCAAGCTTTGATGTCAACGAGAAATACAAACAACGGTTTGTTTGTTTTCGATGAACATCATCACATATTCTCTTGCTAGTTACTTAGGCCATTGTGGTTCATGAATTGCGTCATTGTATGAAATTTCATACCAACCAATTCGGTATCCAATACCCAAGAACCACATTGTTTAACAAGCAAAGAATACAACCATAACATGTATATCATCCATATACCTAAATTGGATATTTCCAATCTTTTCTTTTCTGCCAAATATATTTTATAGATTCTCTTTCAGCATTTCCTTTTCCTTTTAAAAGAATCTATCAACATCAAAAGTGGCGCCATATACATGACACATAGTCCAAAGCGTGTAAATTCAAATAATAATACCTTTGGACTTGCACTTTGAAGTAGATCACCATCATCAAAATGATCGGTATTCTTTCAAAATCCATTCTTTAGTAATCTTTTAGTGTAGTAAACACTTTACATACATCTTCTATTCATCCTTATCATGACGACTTTCATGATCAAGCCAATTTAGCTTATAAAGGAGAATCGTGAGTATAACATTACTTTCCAAAACCCTTTTGGATGATTAGGATGTCTAGCATCTCCAACCTTCGTAAATTCTCATCCAATATGAGAACATATATTATACTCTATCATATTGCAACCAAAACATTGTTTCAGATATCGTTATATCGCCACACATGATGGTTTCTGAAACAATTCTTTCAGCTCCTAGATAAACTTGATATTAAAACAATCAAGAATCGTGGAGGCAAACATGATACTTAAGATACTAACACTGGAATTGTTACTCTCGATTTAATACCAATTATTAAATTTCACGGAGTAAATAGAGTTTGCTGAAAGTTTGCAATAGGACTTTAAACTTTGATTGACACTCAACACAATACGATACCAGTTCGTAAAGTAAATATCCAGAATTCTATAGTTCTATTATCTCAATTACAACTATGCATAAGGTGGTGAACGAATGCCAATGACTACAACAAATTATGCAAATTCACTTTGATTTAATTTATGATAAATTGAGTTCTACTAATCCAAATTAGAAATGAACTCCCACTCAAAACGACATCCTCGTGTCTTTTGGTGATTACATGAACCAAATTCACTACACCAAGTCCGATCATCACGTGAGTCGGCGTAGCTTCAAAGGCGAGCATCCATATGGTCATCATATCAAAACATATGACTCATGCTTAACCTTTCGGTCCGTGTTCCGAGGCCATGTCTGTACATGCTAGGCTCGCCAAGTAAGAACCTTAGTATTCGCGTGTGTATCTGTCTTACACCCGAGATATGCTCGTGGATTCAAGTACACCCGATCATCACGTGATGTCTTGAAGTGACGAAACATTGTCGGTGCATACTTAAGGAAGAACACATTTTTATCTTGATATCTAAATGAGGGATCATCTAATTATGCTAATAAAACGCCAAACAAGCAATATAAGATGCAATCAAACATCACATGTTTATTAGTGGAATGATATGGTTCTCGCATATGATCTCTATCATGTGCACCGTGGTATGATCACTATCATACCTTTATGTGTAAATCCAAGGTCTATGGAGTTTACGTTATGTATGTTGTAAGAGTATCATCTCATACTTCTTACAACATCACCATATCATAACACTAGCCCAAAGAACAATCTAAACTAGACGCCTCTAATTTGTCCATTGCAAGTTTTACGTGGCTTAGGGCTTTCGAAGATAGAACCGTTCTTACCTACGAACATGAACCACAACGAGGATAACCAAATTGTTGACAACTCATGGCAAATTAGATATTGACTATAGTAGGAGAGCAGACACCGCTAGCCACTTATGCAAAACTAGTTGCATGTTAAGCGTGGACAGGTCTCATGTGTGAGGACATGTAAAGTTTGTCCGGGCCGCTTCATCCCACTATGCCACCAATATCCAAAGTCCAACTAAGAAGCAATCAAATGACTTTCATCGCCCACATACTCATATGTGTACTACCCGCGCAAAGTATCTACGCATAGATCCGGCTCGATACCCTTTGAGGGTTCGCAGCATAGAAACAAAAATTTTCCTACGATGTGAACTATGTACCAAGATCTATCTACTAGATACAAACAACGGCGGATGTATATCCGTAGAGAACATACCCTTGAAGACCGACAAAGCTTAACGAGTTCAACTCGTGGTTGATGTAGACGTTCTCTTGCCGATCTCAAGATCGAGAGGAAGTCCTAAGCGCCAAATCGGCAGCGCATCCGCACACCTGCGTTCGAGGCACCGAGCAACCTCGCCTCCTCGCTCCAGCGATGCAGCGGAAGCACAACTCTTTCTTGCCGAAAAGCCAGGGAACATGTATCTCGCTAGTCCGAGACCATGGGGATAAATTCTAGAGGGAGAGAGATCCTTCACGAGGAGGTGTGTGTGAGAGAGAGAGAGGGGACCTTTTATAGGGGAGGGGGCACCCAAGGGCATGGCGCCCAGCCATGGGGCTGCCCCACCTCTTCCACATTCATGTGGGTGGAGCTCCACTCAAAATGAAAAGCCTCCACTCCCATTAAAAGCCTCCACTCAAAAATCCACTCACATGCATTAAATTTCCACCAAATTTAATGCAAGCTCTCATTAAATAAAACTCTTTTATTTATTTATTGAATTTTGTTAATTACTTTAATTAACAAACATTCACATAAAACCCTTGCTAGTATTCCATTTCACATGCAGAACCAGTTTCAATTTCAACCAAAGCAGCTTTGGTGTCTAGTGAAATAAATTCCTGCTTTCCTTTTCTTTTCGGCATGAAACTTTTGCTCCAATTGGATGTCGGTGTCTCTTAAGTGTGTCACCCTACGGTTCGTGAATAATGCGGACATGATCGAGACCCTCTCGGATCAATAATCGAGCGGGATCTGGAGACCCATCGACTCCCACACTTTCAACGATGACTTTCTTGTGATCGTCGGAACCTTTTACGCTAGTATCTTAATCCTTTTGTTTCGCGATATATTACATGTCCGAGATTCGATCATCGGTATCTCCATACCTAGTTTGATCTCGTTACTGACATGCACTCTTTTCTTGTTCTCGTGATATAACATTCTAGTGATCAAATCACTTGCTTGCAAGCTAACCAATGTGATATCACCGAGAGGCCCAGTATATCTATCCGTCATCGGGATGAACAAATTCCACTCTCGATCCATGGGCCTCAACATAACACTTTATTAGTTCGAATCCATCTTTATAATCACCTTTACGGTGTGATGTTTGATGTTATCAAGAAACTCTTAGGTGTTAGTGATTGACATGATCTCATGGTCTAAGGATTAGGATCACTTCGTAAGTTGTTATAGCAATATAAACTCAATGACTTTGATCGTAATGCTATACTTCAGATGAATGTTCATCACACCATTACACTAATGTTGTGACCCCGTTATTAACAACATCCAATGTCCATGATCAGGAAACCTTGATCATCTTGTTAATCAACGAGCTAGTTTATGAGAGAGGCATAACTAGGAACTTTCTGTTTGTTTATTAAAGACACATGTATTAACGTTTCCGTATTAAAACAATTATAGCATGCAAAATAAACATTTATCATAAACAAGGAATACGATAATAACCACTCTATTATTGCCTCTCGGGCATATTCCCTTCATCTTGCATGTTAGTTGTCTGTAAAAACTCATGGACATAGATGTGTGGGTTTTTTGCATAAGAAAGAAGATGAGGAAGCTTATGCTGTAGACATCCATCATTCCACATATCAGACCAGAGAAGGGTGGATTTTCCATCACCCACCGAGCACTTTGCAATTCCTTTAAATATGTCAACCAATTTCAGATGAGCTTTCCACCAAAAAGATCCCTCCAGACTTCGTCCAGGTAGTTTACCATTGCAATAATAAGTGTTCCAGACAAGGTGAACCCATGGGATATCCTTATGATTGTAAAATTTATCCAAATTCTTCAAAAGAAGTGCTGAGTTTTGAACATTAAGGTCAAGCACCCCCAATCCCCCATGGTTCTTTGGTCTACAAACTTTATTCCATGCAACAAGAGCTTGCCCCTAGCTTGAACATCAGATGTTTTCTTCCTCCACAAGCATTGTCTCATATACTTAATCAGCTGATCTTTGATAGTGATAGGAAGATCAAAACATCTCATATAATATATGGGAAGGGAAGATAAAACAGATTTAACTATCTGCAATTTCCCCCCATAATTTATAAAATCAGCAATCCCACACATTCTTCTCTCAACTCTCTGAAAAATAGGCAGAAAATGTTCCACTGCAGGCTTATTAATGCTTAAAGGAAGTCCAAGGTAGGTGAATGGCAATGAGCCAGGGAGGCATGAGAGTGTATTGGCAAAGTGCTCAAGCCTCACAGTGTCCATGTTAATTGGCATTATACTAGATTTAGAATAATTGACTTTGAGTCTAGTGGAGATAGCAAAAGTATGAAGGAGAGCCTTGAGGCACAATAATTGCTCTGAGTCAGCCTTAAGGATTAATAAGGTGTCATCTGCATACTACACAACAGGGAAATCAGGACAGAACACACCCTTAAGGGGAAGGGAGAGAAGACCGAGACTCATTGCTTTATTGAGGATGCTTTGAAGAAGATCAGCAGCCAAGACAAACAAGAGAGGAGATAAAGGATCTCCTTGTCTTACACCTCTTCTGCACTAAAATTTCTTTCCAGGCACTCCATTTAACAGAACAGAGGAGGAAGCCAAACCAAAGATTAACTGAATCCAAGAAATCCATTTTTCACCAAAACCTTTGGCTTTGAGAATATTGATAATTGTTGAATGCTCAATTCTATCAAAAGCTTTTTCAAAGTCAAGCTTAAGAATTAAAATTTCTTCACTGGACTTGTGGCATTGATCAAGGAATTCAAATTCCCAACCTAAATAGTCTTACGGTCATTGTAAATATCGATGGAACGCCAAAATCGTGGGCAATACCTCATGAAATGGTCATAAAACTCGAAAATGACGAGTTTTTGGTCATAACTCTCAAACATGTATTAGGTATTACTATCGTTGTAAATCGCCCTAGAGCCCCAAAACCATGGGCAATGACTCGTGAAAATGGCCATAAAACAAGAAAATGACAAGTTTTTGGTCATAACTCTCAAAAATGTATCAGGTCTTACGGTCATTGTAAATCTCCCTAGAACGCGAAAACCGTGGGAAATAGCTCAAGAAAACGGTCGTACAACGCGAAAACGACGAGTCTTTGGTCATAACTCTCAAACATGTATCTAGTCTTACGGTAATTTTAAATCTCCATGGAACCCCAAAATTGTAGGCTATAGCTTATGAAAAAGGCCTTAAAATGCAAAAACGACGAGTTTTTGGGTCATAACTCTCAAACATTTATCTGGTGTTACGATCGTTGTAAATCGCACTGGAACGCAAAAATGTGGGCAATAACTCATGAAAACAGCCATATACGTGAAAACGACGAGTTTTTCATTTTAACTCAAAAACATGTATCGAGTTTTACGGTCGTTGTAAATCTCATTGGAACCACAAAACTGGGGGCAATAGCTCATGAAAACGGCCATCAAACGAGAAAAATGAGTTTTTGGTCATATCTCTCAAACATGTATCAGGACTTGCGGTCGTCGTAAATCACATTGGAACCTCGAAAACGTACGCTATAGCTCATGAAACTAGCCATCAACGCGAAAATGACGAGTTTTTGGTCTTAACTCTCAAATACATATCGAATCCTGCGGTCGTTGTCAATCTCCCTGGAACCCCAAAAAGTGGGCAATAGCTAATGTAAACGACCATAAAACGAGAAAACGCTGAGTTTTCGGTCTTATCTCTGCAACATGTATCGGGTCTTACGGTCCATGCAAATCGCCCCGGAACACCAAAATTGAGGGCAATAGCTCATGAAAACGGTGGTAAAACGCGAAAACGATGAGTGTTTGGTCATAACTCTCAAACATTTATTAGGTCTTACAATCATTGTAAATCACCCTTTTACCCCGAAACTGTGGGCAATAGCTCAAGAAAACAACCATATAACAAGAAAACGACAAGTTTTTGGTTGAAACTCTCAAACATTTATCGCGTCTTATGGTCATTTTAAATCTCCCTAGAACGCCAAAATCGTGGGCAATTGCTCATGAAAACGGCCATGAAACGCGAAAACGACGTGTATTTGGTCATAACTTTCAAACATGTATCTGGTCTTACGATCATTGTAAATCTCCGTGGAACCCCAAAATTATAGGCAATAGCTCATGAAAACGGCCTTAAAATGCATAAACGATGAGGTTTTAGTCATAACTCTCAAAAATTTATCTAGACTTATGGTCGTTGTAAATCGCACTAGAACCCAAAACCGAGGGCAATAGGTCATGAAAACAGCCATCAAGGTGAAAATGACGAGTTTTTTGTCGTAACTCACAAGCACGTATCGAGCCTTACAGTCGTTGTAAATCTCCTTGGAACCCCTAAAATGTGGACAATAGCTCATGAAAACGCCCATAAAAGAAGAAAATTATGAGTTTTTGGTCATATCTCTCAAACATGTATCGGGTCCTACGGTCATTCTAAATCACCTGTTACCTCAAAACTGTGGGTAATAGCTCATGAAAATGGCCAAAAAACGAGAAAATGGCAATTTTTTGGTCGTATCTCTAAAACATGTATCGGGTCTTGCGGTCATTTTAAATTTCCATAGAACACCAAACCCGTGGGCAATAGCTCATGAAAACAGTCGTAAAACGTGAAAACAACGAGTTTTTGGTCATAACTCTCAAACATTTCTCTAGTCTTATGGACGTTGTGAATCACACTTGAACCCCACAATTATGGGCAACAACTCATTAAAACAACCATAAACACGAAAACAAAGAGTTTTTTGTCTTATCACTCAAACATGTATCGAGTCTTAACTATCAAACATTTATCTAGTCTTATGGTTATCGTCAATCGCACATGCACCCCAAAATTGTGGGCAATAGCTCATGAAAACGGTCATAAAACACGAAAAAGACGAGTTTTTGGTCATAACTCTCAAACATGTATTGGCTCTTATTGTCGTTGTAAATCGCCCTAGAGCCCCAAATCCATGGGCAATAACTCGTGAAAACGGCCATAAAACAAGAAAATGACAAGTTTTTGGTCATAACTCTCAAAAATGTATCAGGTCTTACGGTCATTCTAAATCTCCCTAGAACGCCAAAATCGTTGGCAATAGCTCAAGAAAACGGTCGTAAAACGCTTAAACGACGAGTTTTTGGTCATAACTCTCAAACATGTATCTGGTCTTACGGTCGTTATAAATCTCCATGGAACCCCAAAATTGTAAGCTATAGCTCATGAAAATGGCCTTAAAATGCAAAAACGACGAGTTTTTGGGTCATAACTCTCAAAAATATATTTAGTGTTACGTTCGTCGTAAGTCGCACTAGAACGGAAAACTGTGGGCAATAACTCATGAAAATAGCCATAAACGCGAAAACAATGAGTTTTTTGTTTTAACTCAAAAACATGTATCGAGTCTTACGGTCGTTGTAAATCTCCCTGAAACACCAAAAATGGGGGCAATAGCTCATCAAAACGGCCATAAAACAAGAAAACAATGAGTTTTTGGTTATATCTCTCAAACATGTATTAGGACTTGCGGCCGTCGTAAATCGCATTGGAACCCTAAAACGCTATAGGTCATGAAACCAGCCATCAACGCGAAAATGACGAGTTTTTGGTCTTAACTCTCAAACACACATCGAGTCTTGCCGCCGTTGTAAATCTCCCCGGAACCCCAAAACAGTGGGCAATAGATAATGTAAACGACCATAAAACGATAAAACGCGAAGCTTTTGGTATTATCTTTAAAACATGTATCGGGTCTTACGGGCCATGCAAATCGCCCCGGAACCCCAAAACCGAGGGAAATAGCTCATGAAAATGGTGGTAAAAAGTGAAAACGATGAGTGTTTGGTCATAACTCTCAAAAATGTATCGGGTATTAAAGTCATTGTAAATCGCCCTTTTACCTCGAAACTATGGGCAATAGCTCAACAAAATAACCATAAAACAAGAAAACGACAAGTTGGTCTTAACTCTCAAACATTTATCTAGTCTTATAGTCATTTTAAATCTCCCTAGGACGCCAAAATCATGGGAAATATCTCATGAAAACGGTCGTAAAACATGAGAACGTGTATTTTGTCATAACTTTCAAACATGTATCTGGTCTTACGATCGTTGTAAATCTACATGGAACCCCAAAATTATAGGCAGTAGCTCATGAAAACGGCCTGAAAATGCATAACCGACGAGTTTTTGGTCATAATTCTCAAAAATTTATCTGGTTTCTGATGCCGTAAATCGACCTGGAACCCAAAGCGAGGGCAATAGCTAATGAAAGCAGACATCAAGGTGAAAGCACGAGTTTTTTCTTAACTCTCAAGCGTGTCGAACCTTACGGTCGTTGTAAATCTCCTTGGAACCCCAACATGTGGGTAATAGGTCATGAAACGGCCATAAAACAAGAAAACGATGAGTTTTTGGTCATATCTCTCAAACATGTATCGGGTCTTACGGTCATTGTAAATCACCCTTTTACCCCAAAATTGTGGGTAATAGCTCATGCAAACGGCCATAAAGCAGAAAATGACATTTATTTGGTCGTATCTCAAACATGTATCGGGTCTTGCGGTCATTTTAAATTTGTAGAACACACCAAACCCGTGGGCAATAGCTCATGAAACGGTCATAAACGTGAAAACAACGAGTTTTGGTCATAACTCTCAAACATGTATCTAGTTCTTATGGACGTTGTAAATCACACTTGACCCCACAACTATGGGCAATATCTCATTAAAAACCATATCTGTGAAAACGATGAGTTTTGTCTTACCTCTAAAACATGTTTGAGTCTTAACTATCAAACATTTATCTAGTCTTATTATTAATCAATTGCTGGCACTCCAAAAATATGGGCAATAGCTCATGAAAACGGTCATAAAACACGAAAATGACGAGTTTTTGGTCATAATTCTCAAACATGTATTGGGTCTTACCGTCGTTGTAAATCACCCCAGAGCCCCAAAACCATGGGCAATAACTAGTGAAAACGGCCATAAATCAAGAAAATGACAAGTTTTTGGTCATAACTCTCAAAACTGTATCAGGTCTTACGGTCATTGTAAATCTCCCTAGAACACCAAAACTATGGGCAATAGCTCAAGAAAACGGTCGTAAAACGCGAAAACAACGAGTTTTTGGTCATAACTCTCAAACATGTATCTGGTCTTATGGTCGTTATAAATCTCCAGGGAACCCCAAAATTGTAGGATATAGCTCATGAAAACGGCCTTAAAATGTAAAAAACGACGAGTTTTTGGGTCATAACTATCAAACATTTATCTGGTGTTATGGTCATAAAAAATCGCACTGGAATACAAAACCGTGGGCAAAAAATCATGAAAACAGCCATAAACGTGAAAATGACGAGGTTTTTATCTTAACTCAAAAACATGTATCGAGTGTTACGGTCGTTGTAAATCTCCTTTTTACCCCCAAACTGGGGCAATAGCTCATCAAAACAACAATAAAACGAGAAAACAATGAGCTTTTGGTCATATCTCTCAAACATGTATCGGGACTTGCGGTCGTTGTAAATCGCATTGGAACCTCGAAACCGTATGCTATAGCTCATGAAACCAACCATCAACGTGAAAATGACGAGTTTTTGGTCTTAACTCTGAAGGACATATCGAGTCTTGCTTTCGTTGTAAATCTCCGTGTAACCCCAGTGGGCAATAGCTAATGTAAACGACCATAAAGCGAGAAAACACCGAAGTTTTGGTCTTATCTCCGAAACATGTATCGGGTCTTACGGGCGATGCAAATCGCTCCGAAATTCCAAAACCGAGGGCAATAGCTCATGCAAATGGTGGTAAAACACGAAAATGATGAGTTTTTGGTCATATCTCTCAAACATGTATTGGTTCATACGGTCGTTCTAATCTCCCTTTTACCCTAAAACTGTGGGTAATAGCTCACGAAAACAACCATAAAACAAGAAAATGACAATTTTTTGGTCGTATCTCTGAAACATGTATCGGGCCTTGCGGTCATTTTAAATTTCCATAGAACACCAAACCCGTGGGCAATAGCTCATGAAAACGGTCGTAAAACGTGAAAGCAACGAGTTTTTGGTCATAACTCTCAAACATTTCTCTAGTATTATGGTCGTCGTAAATCGCACTTGAACCCCACAACTATGGGCAACAGCTCATTAAAACAACCATAAACGCAAAAACGATGAGTTTTTGTCTTACCTCTAGAACATGTATCAAGTCTTAACTCTCAAACATTTATCTGCTCTTATGGTTATCGTTAATCGCACCCCCCAAATTGTGGGCAATAGCTCATGAAAATGGCAATAAAACATGAAAAAGACGAGTTTTTGGTCATAACTCTCAAACATGTATTGGGTCTTACTATCGTTGGAAATCGCCCTAGAGCCCCAAAACCATGGGCAATAACTTGTGAAAACGGCCATAAAACAAGAAAATGACAAGTTTTTGGTCATAACTCTCAAAAATGTTTCAGGTCTTACAGTCATTGTAAATCTCCCTGGAAAGCCAACACAGTTGACAATAGCTCAAGAAAACAGTCGTAAAACGGGAAAACGATGAGTTTTTGGTCATAACTCTCAAACATGTATTTGGTCTTACGGTCGTTATAAATCTCCATTGGACCCCAAAATTGTAGACTATAGCTCATGAAAACGGCCTTGAATTGCAAAAACGACGAGTTTTTGGGTCATAACTCTCAAACATTTATCTGGTGTTACGTTCGTGATAAATCGCACTAGAACGCAAAACTGTGGGCAATAACTCATGAAAACATCCATATACACGAAAAGATGAGTTTTTCGTCTTAACTCAAAAACATGTATCGAGTCTTACGGTCGTTGTAAATCTCCCTGGAACCTCAAAATGGGGGTAATACCTCATCAAAGCGGCCATAAACGAGAAAATAATGAGTTTTTGGTCATATCTCTCAAACATGTATCGGGACTTGTGGTCGTCGTAAATCGCATTGGAACCCCGAAACCGTACGCTATAGCTCATGAAACCAGCCATCAACGCGAAAATGACGAGTTTTTGGTCTTAACTCTCAAACACATATCGAGTCTTGCGGCCGTTGTAAATCTCCCTAAAACCCCAAAACAGTGGGCAATAGCTAATGTAAACGACCATAAAATGAGAAAACGCTAAGCTTTTGGTATTATCTGTAAAACATGTATCGGGTCTTACAGGCCATGCAAATCGCCCCGGAACCCCAAAACCGATGGAAATAACTCATGAAAACGGTGGTAAAACGCGAAAACGATGAGTGTTTGGTCATAACTCGCAAACATGTATCGAGTCTTATAGTCATTGTAAATCGCCCTTTTACCCCGAAACTATGGGCAATATCTCAAGAAAAAAGCCATAAAACAAGAAAAACAACAATTTTTTCGTAACTCTCAAACATTTATCGGGTCTTATAGTCATTTTAAATCTCCCTAGAACGCCAAAATCATGGGCAATAGCTCATGAAAACGGTCGTAAAACGTGAAAACGACGTGTATTTCGTCATAACTTTCAAACATGTATCTGGTCTTACGGTCGCTGTAAATCTCCATAAAACCCCAAAATTATAGGCAATAGCTCATGAAAACGGCCTTAAAATGCATAAACGACGAGATTTTGGTTATAACTCTCAAAAATTTATCTGGTCTTACGGTCGTCGTAAATCGCACTAGAACCCAAAACCGAGGGCAATAGCTCATGAAAACAGCTATCAAGGTGAAATTGACGAGTTTTTTTTGTCTTAACTCTCAAGCACGTATCGAGCCTTACGGTCATTGTAAATCTCCTTGGAACCCCAAAAACGGGGGCAATACCTCATGAAAACGGCCATAAAAAAAGAAAACAATGAGTTTTTTGGTCATATCTCTTAAAATTGTATCGGGTCTTACCCTCGGTCTAAATCACCCTTTTACCCCAAAACTGTGGGTAATATCTCATGAAAACGGACAAAAAACGAGAAAATGACAATATGTTGGTCGTAACTCTAAAACATATATCGGGTTTTGCGGTCATTTTAAATTTCCCTAGAACACAAAACCCGTGGGCAATAGCTCATGAAAATGGTCATAAAATTTGAAAACGACGATTTTTGGTCATAACTCTCAAACATTTCTTTTCTTCTGGTCGTCGTAAATCGCACTTGAACCCCACAACTATGGGCAAAAGCTCATTAAAACAACCATAAACGCAAAAACGATGAGTTTTTCGTCTTACCTCTCAAACATGTATCGAGTCTTAACTCTCAAACATTTATCTGCTCTTATGGTTATCATTAATCGCACTGCCCCCCCCAAATTGTGGGCAATAGCTCATGAAAACGGTAATGAAACACGAAAACGACGTGTTTTTGGTCATAACTCTCAAACATGTATTGCGTCTTACTGTCGTTGTAAATCGCCCTAGAGCCCCAAAACCATGGGCGATAACTCGTGAAAACGGCCATAAAACAAGAAAATGACAAGTTTTTGGTCACAACTGTCAAAAATGGATCAAGTCTTATGGTTATTGTAAATCTCCAAGGAACGCCAAAACCATGGGCAATACCTCAAGAAAAAGGTCGTAAAACATGAAAACGACGAGTTTTTGGTCATAACTCTCAAACATGTATCTGGTCTTACGATCGTTATAAATCTCCGTCGAACCCCAAAATTGTAGGGTATATCTCATGAAAACGGCCTTAAAATGCAAAAACAACGAGATTCTAGGTCATAAATCTCAAACTTTTATCTGGTGTTACGGTCGTCGTAAATCGCACTTGAATGCAAAGCTGTGGGCAATAACACATAAAAACAACCATAAACGCGAAAGCGACAAGTTTTTCGTCTTAACTCAAAAACATGTATCAAGTCTTACGGTCGTTGTAAATCTCCCTGGAACCCCAAAACTACGGGCAATAGCTCATCAAAACGGCCATAAAATGAGAAAACGATGAGATTTTAGTCATATCTTTCAAACATGTATCGGGACTTGTGGTCATCGTAAATTGCATTGGAACCCCGGAACCGTACACTAGCTCATGAAACTAGCCATCAACGCGAAAATGGCGAGTTTTTGGTCTTAACTCTCAAACACATACTGAGTCTTGCGTTCATTGTAAATCTCCCTAGAACGCCAAAATAGTGGGCAATAGCTAATGTAAACGACCATAAAACAAGAAAACGCTGAGATTTTGGTCTTTTCTCCGAAACATGTATCGGGTCTTACGGGCAATGCAAATCGCCCTGGTACCCCAATACCGAGGGCTATAGGTCATGAAAACAGTGGTAAAACACGAAAACAATGAGTGTTTGGTCATAACTCTGAAACATGTATTAGGTCTTACAGTCATTGTAAATCACCCTTTTACCCCGAAACTACAGGCAATATCTCAAGAAAACAACCATAAAACAAGAAAACGACAAGTTTTTGATCGTAACTCTCAAACATGTATTGGGTCTTATGTTCATTTTAAACTCCCTAGAACGCCAAAATCATGGGCAATAGGTCATGAAACGCGAGAACGACGTGTATATTGTCATAACTTTCAAACATGTATCTGGTCTTACGGTCGTTGTAAATCTCCATGGAACCCCAAAATTATAGGCAAAAGCTCATGAAAACGGACTTAAAATGCATAAACGACGAGTTTTTGGTTATAACTCTCAAAAATATATCTGGTCATACGATCGTCGTAAATCGCACTGGAACCCAAAACCGAGGGCAATAGCTCATGAAAACAGCTATCAAGGCGAAAATGACGAGTTTTTTTCTTAACTCTCAAGTACGTATCGAGCCTTACGGTCATTGTAAATCTCCTTGGAACCCCAAAAATGTGGGCAATACCTCATGAAAACGGCCATAAAACAAGAAAACGATGAGTTTTTTGGTCATATCTCTTAAAATTGTATCGGGTCTTACCCTCGGTCTAAATCACCCTTTTACCACAAAACCGTGGGTAATATCTCATGAAAACGGCCAAAAAACGAGAAAATGACAATATTTTGGTCGTAACTCTAAAACATGTATCGGGTATTGCGGTCATTTTAAATTTCCATAGAACACCAAACCCGTGGGCAATAGCTCATGAAAACGGTCATAAATTTGAAAGTGGCGATTTTTGGTCATAACTCTCAAACATTTCTCGTCTTATGGTCGTCATAAATCGCACTTGAACCCCACAACTATGGGCAACAACTCATTAAAACAACCATAAACGCAAAAACGATGAGTTTTTGTCTTACCTCTCAAACATGTATCGAGTCTTAACTCTCAAACATTTATCTGCTCTTATGGTTATCGTTAATCGCACCCCCCCCCGAAATTGTGGGCAATAGCTCATGAAAATGGCAATAAAACACGAAAAAGACGAGTTTTTGGTCATAACTCTCAAACATGTATTCGGTCTTACTGTCGTTGGAAATCGCCCTAGAGCCCCAAAACCATGGGCAATAACTTGTGAAAACGGCCATAAAACAAGAAAATGACAAGTTTTTGGTCATAACTCTCAAAACTGTATCAGGTCTTACGGTCATTGTAAATCTCCCTAGAACGCCAACATAGTTGACAATAGCTCAAGAAAACAGTCGTAAAACGGGAAAACGATGAGTTTTTGGTCATAACTCTCAAACATGTATTTGGTCTTACGGTCGTTATAAATCTCCATTGAACCCCAAAATTGTAGGCTATAGCTCATGAAAACGGCCTTGAATTGCAAAAACGATCAGTTTTTGGGTCATAACTCTCAAACATTTATCTGGTGTTACGTTCGTGATAAATCGCCCCGGAACCCCAAAATCGAGGGCAATAGCTCATGAAAACGGTGGTAAAACACGTAAAAGATGAGTATTTGGTCATAACTCTCAAGTATTGGGTCTTACTGTCGTTGTAAATCGCCCTAGAGCCCCAAAACCATGTGCAATAACTCGTGAAAACGGCCATAAAACAAGAAAATGACAAGTTTTTGGTCACAACTCTAAAAAATGTATCAGGTTTTACGGTCATTGTAAATCTCAGTGGGACGCCAGAACCGTGGGCAATAGCTCAAGGAAACGGTCAGAAAACGCAAAAATGACGAGTTTTTGATCATAACTCTCAAACATGTATCTGGTCTTACGGTCGTTATAAATCTACATGGAACCCCAAAATTTTAGGCCATAGCTCATGAAGTTCGTCTTAAAATGCAAAAACGCGAGTTTTTTGGTCATTACTCTCAAACATTTATCTGGTGTTACTTTCGTTGTAAATCGCACTAGAACGCAAAACTGTGAGCACTAGCTCATGAAAAAGCTTGAAAAGCGGCAACGACGAGTTTCTCTTCTTAACTCAAAATGAAGTATCGAGTATTACGGTCGTTGTAAATCTCCCTGGAACCCCAAAACTGGAGGCAATATCTCATCAAAACGGCCCTAAAACGAGAAAACAATGAGTTTTTGGTCATATCTCTCAAACATGTATCGGGACTTGCGGTCATCGTAAATCGCATTAGAACCCCGAAACCGTACACTATAGCTCATGAAACCAACCATCAAAGTGAAAATGACGAGTTTTTGGTCTTAACTTTCAAACATGTATCAGGTCTTACGGTCGTTATAAAACTCCATGGAACCCCAAAATTGTAGGGTATATCTCATGAAAACGGCCTTAAAATGCAAAAACAACGAGATTCTGGGTCATAAATCTCAAACATTTATCTAGTGTTACGGTTGTCGTAAATCGCACTAAAACGCAAGGCTGTGGGCAATAACACATAAAAACAGCCATAAACGCGAAAGAGACGAGTTTTTCGTCTTAACTCAAAAACATGTATCGAGTCTTACGGTCATTATAAATCTCCCTGGAACCCCAAAACTGGGGGCAATAGCTCATCAAAACGGCCATAAAACGAGAAAACGATGAGATTTTGGTCATATCTCTCAAACATGTTTCGGGACTTATGGTCGTCGTAAATCGCATTGGAACCCTGGAACCGTACACTATAGCTCATGAAACCAGCCATCAACGCGAAAAAGACAAGTTTTTGGTGTTAACTCTCAAACACATATCGAGTCTTGCGGTCATTGTAAATCTCCTTAGAACCCCAAAATAGTGGGCAATAGCTAATGTAAACGACCATAAAACAAGAAAACACTGAGATTTTGGTCTTTTCTCCGAAACATGTATCGGGTCTTACGGGCCATGCAAATCGCCCCGGAACCCTAATACCGAGGGCAATAGGTCATAAAAACGGTGGTAAAACACGAAAACAATGAGTGTTTGGTCATAACGCTCAAAAATGTATCAGGTCTTACAGTCATTGTAAATCACCCTTTTACCCTGAAACTGTGGGCAATAGCTCAAGAAAACAACCATAAAACAAGAAAACGACAAAATTTTGGTCGTAACTCTCAAACATGTATCGGGTCTTATGGTCATTTTAAACTCCCTAGAACGCCAAAATCATGGGCAATAGCTCATGAAAACGGTCATGAAACGCGAAAACGACATGTATATTGTCATAACTTTCAAACATGTATCTGGTCTTACGGTCGTTGTAAATCTCCATGGAACCCCAAAATTATAGGGAATAGCTCATGAAAACGGCCTTAAAATGCATAAACGACGAGTTTTTGGTCATAATTCTCAAAAATTTATCTGGTCTTACGGTCGTCGTAAATCGCATTGGAACCCAAAACCGAGGGCAATAGCTCATGAAAACATCTATCAAGGCGAAAATGACGAGTTTTTTTGTCTTAACTCTCAAGCACGTATCGAGCCTTACGGTCGTTGTAAATCTCCTTGCAACCCCAAAAATGTGGGCAATAGCTCATGAAAACGGCCATAAAACAAGAAAACGATGAGTTTTTTGGTCATATGTCTTAAAATTGTATCGGGTCTTACCCTCGTTCTAAATCACCCTTTTACCCCAAACTGTGGGGTAATATCTCATGAAAACGGCCAAAAAACGAGAATATGACAATATTTTGGTCGTAACTCTAAAACATGTATCGGGTCTTGCGGTCATTTTAAATTTCCCTAGAACACCAAACCCGTGGGCAATAGCTCATGAAAACGGTCATAAAATTTGAAAACGACGATTTTTGGTCATAACTCTCAAACATTTCTCGTCTTATGGTCGTCGTAAATCGCACTTGAACCCCACAACTATGGGCAACAGCTCATTAAAACAACCATAAACACAAAAACGATGAGTTTTTGTCTTACCTCTCAAACATGTATTGAGTCTTAACTCTCAAACATTTATCTGCTCTTATGGTTATCGTTAATCGCACTGCCCCCCAATTATGGGCAATAGCTCATGAAAACGGTAATAAAACATGAAAACGACGTGTTTTTGGTCATAACTCTCAAACATGTATTGGGTCTTACTGTCGTTGTAAATCGCCCTAGAGCCCCAGAACCATGGGCGATAACTCGTGAAAATGGCCATAAAACAAGAAAATGACAAGTTTTTGGTCACAACTCTCAAAAATGTATCAGGTCTTATGGTCATTGTAAATCTCCATGGAACGCCAAAACTGTGGGCAATACCTCAAGAAAACGGTCGTAAAACGTGAAAACGACGAGTTTTTGGTCATAACTCTCAAACATGTATCTGGTCTTACGGTCGTTATAAATCTCCGTGGAACCCCAAAATTGTAAGCTATATCTCATGAAAACGGCCTTAAAATGCAAAACAACAAGATTTTGGGTCATAAATCTCAAAAATTTATCTAGTGTTACGGTCGTTGTAAATCGCACTAGAACGCAAAGCTGTGGGCAATAACACATAAAAATAGCCATAAACACGAAAGAGATGAGTTTTTCGTCTTAACTAAAAACATGTATCGATTCTTACGATCATTGTAAATCTCCCTGGAACCCCCAAACTGGGGGCAATAGCTCATCAAGACGGCCATAAAACAAGAAAACGATGAGTTCTTGGTCATATCACTCAAACATGTATCAGGACTTGCAGTCGTCGTAAATCGCATTGCAACCCCAAAACTGTACGCTATAGCTCATGAAACTAGCCATCAATGCGAAAATGACGAGTTTTTGGTCTTAAATCTCAACAACATATCGAGTCTTGCGGTCATTGTACATCTCCCTGGAACCCCAAAACGGTGGGCAATAGCAAATGTAAACGAACAGAAAATGAGAAACACTGATTTTTTGGTCTTATCTCTGAAACATGTATCGCGTCTTACGGGCCATCCAAATCGCCCTGGAACCCCAAAACCGAGGGCAGTAGTACATGAAAACAGTGGTAAAACACGAAAAAGATGAGTATTTGGTCATAACTCTCAAGTATTGGGTCTTACTGTCATTGTAAATCGCCCTAGAGCCCCAAAACCATGGGCAATAACTCGTGAAAACAGCTATAAAAGAATAAAATCACAAGTTTTTGGTCACAACTCTAAAAAATGTATCAGGTTTTATGGTCATTGTAAAACTCAGTGGAACGCCAGAACCGTGGGCAATAGCTCAAGAAAACGGTCAGAAAACGTAAAAACGACGACTTTTTGGTCATAACTCTCAAACATGTATCTGGTATTACGGTCGTTATAAATTTACATGGAACCCCAAAATTGTAGGCCATAGCTCATGAAACGGCCTTAAAATGCAAAAACACGAGTTTTTGGTCATTACTCTGAAACATTTATCTGGTGTTACGTTCGTTGTAAATCGCACTAGAAGGCAAAACTGTGAGCACTAGCTCATGAAAAAGCTATAAAAGCGACAACGAGTTTTTCTTCTTAACTCAAAATGAAGTATCGAGTCTTACGGTCGTTGTAATCTCCCTGGAACCCCAAAACCGGGGGCAATAGCTCATCAAAACGGCTATAAAACGAGAAAACAATGAGTTTTTAGTCATATCTCTCAAACATGTATCGGGACTTGCGGTCGTCGTAAATCGCATTAGAACCCCGAAACCGTACACTACAGCTCATGAAACCAACCATCAACGCGAAAATGACGAGTTTTTGGTCTTAACTTTCAAACATATATCTGGTCTTACGATCGTTATGAAACTCCGTGGAACCCCAAAATTGTAGGGTATATCTCATGAAAACGGCCTTAAAATGCGAAAACAACGAGATTCTGGGTCATAAATCTCAAACATTTATCTGGTGTTACGGTTGTCGTAAATCGCACTGGAACGCAAAGCTGTGGGCAATAACACATAAAAACAGCCATAAACGCGAAAGGGACGAGTTTTTCGTCTTAACTCAAAAACATGCATCGAGTCTTACGGTCGTTGTAAATCTCCCTCGAACCCCAAAACTGGGGGCAATAGCTCATCAAAACGGCCATAAAACGAGAAAACGATGAGATTTTGGTCATATCTCTCAAACATGTATCGGGACTTGTGGTCGTCGTAAATCGCATTGGAACCCTGGAACCGTACACTATAGCTCATGAAACCAGCCATCAACGCGAAAATGACGAGTTTTTGGTCTTAAATCTGAAACACATATCGAGTCTTGCGGTCGTTGTAAATCTCCCTTGAACCCCAAAATAGTGGGCAATAGCTAATGTAAACGACCATAAAACAAGAAAACGCTGAGATTTTGGTCTTTTCTCCGAAACATGTATCGGATCATACGGGCCATGCAAATCGCCCCGAAACCCCAATACCGAGGGCAATAGGTCATGAAAACGGTGGTAAAACACGAAAACAATGAGTATTTGGTCATAACTCTCAAATATTTATCTAGTCTTACGGTCATTGTAAATCTCCCTAGAACGCCAAAACCGTGGGCAATAGCTCAGGAAAACAATCAAAAAACACGAAAACGATGAGTTTTTGGTCATAACTCTCGAAAATGTATCAGGTCTTATGGTCATTGTAAATTCCCTGGAATGCCAAAACAGTGGGTAATAGCTCAAGAAAACGGTCATAAAACGCGAAAACGACGAGTTTTTGGTCATAACTCTCAAAGATGTACCTGGTTTTATGGTCATTATAAATATCATGAAAACGGCCTTAAAATGCAAAAACGACGAGTTTATGGGTCATAACTGTCAAACATTTATCTGGTGTTCTGGTCGTCGTAAATCGCACTGGAACGCAAAACTGTGGGCAATAACTCATGAAAACATCCATAAAACACGGAAACGACGAGTTTCTTATCTTAACTCAAAAATATGTATGGAGTCTTACGGTCGTTTTAAATATCCCTGGAACCCCAAAACTAGGGGCAATAGCTCATCAAAACGGCCATAAAACGAGAAAACAATGAGTTTTTGGTCATATCTCTCAAACATGTATCGGGACTTGCGGTCGTCGTAAATTGCATTGGAACCCCGAAACAGTATGCTATAGCTCATGAAACCAGCCATCAATGCGAAGATGACGAGTTTTTGGTCTTAACTCTCAAACACATATCGAGTGTTGCGGCCGTTATAAATCTCCATGGAACCCCCCAAACAGTGGGCAATAGCTAATATAAACGACCATAAAACGAGAAAATGCTGAGCTTTTGGTCTTATCTCTGAAACATGTATCGGGTCTTATAGGCCATGCAAATCGCCCTGGAACCCCAAAACCGAGGGCAATAGCTCATGAAAACGGTGGTAAACGCGAAAACGGTGAGTGTTTGGTCATAACTCTCAAACATGTATCGGGTCTTACAGTCATTATAAATCACACTTTTACCCAACTATGGGCAATAGCTCAAGAAAATAGCCATAAAACAAGAAAACAACAAGTTTTTGGTCGTAACTCTCAAACATGTATCGGGTCTTATGGTCATTTTAAATCTCCCTAGAATGCCAAAATCATGGGCAATAGCTCATGAAAACGGTCGTGAAACGCGAAAACGACGTGTATTTGGTCATAACTTTCAAACATGTATCTGGACCCACGGTCGTTGTAAATCTCCATGGAACCCTAAAATTATAAGCAATAGCTCATGAAAACGGCCTTAAAATGAATAAACGATGAGTTTTTGGTCATAACTCTCAAAAAATTATCTGGTCTTACAGTCGTCGTAAATCGCACTAGAACCCAAAACTGAGGGCAATAGCTCATGAAAACAGACATCAAGGTGAAAACGACGAGTTTTTTGTCTTAACTCTCAAGCACGTATCGAACCTTACGGTCATTGTAAATCTCCCTGGAACCCCAAAATGTGGGCAATAGCTCATTAAAACGGCCATAAAACAAGAAAACGATGAGTTTTTTGGTCATATCTCTCAAACATGTATCGGGTCTTACGGTCGTTCTCAATCGCCCTTTTACCCCAAAACTGTGGGTAATAGCTCATGAAAACGACCAAAAACGAGAAAATGACAATTTTTTGGTCGTATCTCTGAAACATGTATCGGGTCTTGCGGTCATTTCAAATTTCAGTAGAACACCAAACCCATGGGCAATAGCTCCTGAAAACGGTCAAAACGTGAAAACGACGAGTTTTTAGTCATAAATCTCAAACATGTATCTAGTTCTTATGGACGTTGTAAATCACACTTGAACCCCACAACTATGGGCAACAACTCATTAAAACAACCATACACACGAAAACGATGAGTTTTTCGTCTTATCTCTCAAACATGTATCGAGTCTTAACTCTCAAACATTTATCTAGTCTCATGGTTATCGTCAATTGCATTGGCACCCCAAAAGTGTGGGCAATAGCTCATGAAAATGGTCATAAAACACGAAAACGATGAGTTTTTGGTCATAACTCTCAAACATGTATTGGGTCTTACCGTCGTTGTAAATTGCCCTAGAGCCCCAAAACCATGGACAATAACTAGTGAAAACGGACATAAACCAATAAAATGACAAGTTTTTGGTCATAACTCTCAAAACTGTATCAGGTCTTACGGTCATTGTAAATATCCCCGGAACACCAAAACTGTGGGCAATAGTTCAAGAAAATGGTCATAAAATGCGAAAACAACGAGATTTTGGTCATAACTCTCAAACATGTATCTGGTCTTACGGTCGTTATAAATCTCCATGGAACCCCCAAATTGTAGGCTATAGCTCATGAAAACGGCCTTAAAATGCAAAAAAATACGAGTTTTTGGGTCAGAACTCTGAAACATTTATCTGGTGTTACGGTCGTAATAAATCGCACTGGAACACAAAACTGTGGGCAAAAACTCATGAAAATAGCCATAAACGTGAAAACGACGAGTTTTTTTTGTCTTAACTCAAAAACATGTATCGAGGGTTACAGTCGTTGTAAATCTCCTTGGTACCCCAAAACTGGGGGCAATAGCTCATCAAAACTACAATAAAATGAGAAAACAATGATCTTTTGGTCATATCTCTCAAACATGTATTGGGACTTGCCGTCGTCGTAAATCGCAATGGAACCCCGAAACCGTACGCTATAGCTCATGAAACCAACCATCAACGCGAAAATGACGATTTTTTGGTCTTAACTCTCAAACACATATCGAGTCTTGCGGTCGTTGTAAATCTTCGTGGAACCCCAAAACAGTGGGCAATAGGTAATGTAGAAGTCCATAAAGCGATAAAACTTCGAGCTTTTGGTCTTATCTCTAAAACATGTATCGGGTTTTACGGGCCATGCAAGTCGCTCCGAAACACCAAAACCGAGGGAAATAGCTCATGAAAACGGTGGTAAAACATGAAAACGATGAGTGTTTGGTCATAACTCTCAAACATGTATCGGGTCTTACAATCATTGTAAATCGTCCTATTACCCGACAACCGTGGGCAATTATCTCAACAGAACAACCATAAAACTAGAAAATGACAAGATTTTGGTCGAAACTCTCAAACATTTATCGGGTCTTATGGTCATTTTAAATCTCCCTAGAATGCCAAACCGTGGGCAATTACTTATGAAAACGGTCGTAAAACGCGAAAACGACGTGTATTTGGTCATAACTTTCAAACATGTATCTGGTCTTACGATCATTGTAAATATCCATGGAACCCCAAAATTATAGATAATAGATCATGAAAACGGCATTAAAATGCATAAACGACGAGTTTTTAGTCATAACTCTCAAAAATTTATCTGGTCTTACAATTGTCGTAAATCGCACTAGAACCCAAAACAGAGGGTAATAGCTCATGAAAAACGTATCGAGCCTTACGGTCGTTGTAAATCTTCTTGGAACCCCAAAATGTGGGTAATAGCTCGTGAAACAGCCATAAACCAAGAAAACGATGAGTTTTTTGGTCATATCTCTCAAATATGTATCGGGTCTTATGGTCATTCTAAATCGCCCTTTTACCCCAAAACTGTGGGTAATAGATCATGAAACGGCCAAAAAACAAGAAAATGACAATTTTTTGGTCGTATCTCTAAAACATGTATCGGGTATTGTGGTCATTTTAAATTTCAGTAGAACACCAAACCCGTGGGCAATAGCTCTTGAAAATGGTCATAAGATGTGAAAACGACGAGTTTTTGGTCATAACTCTCAAACATGTATCTAGTTCTTATGGACGTTGTAAATCACACTTGAACCCCACAACTATGGGCAACAGCTCATTAAAACAACCATACACGCGGAAACGATGAGTTTTTCGTCTTACCTCTCAAACATGTATCGAGTCTTAACTCTCAAACATTTATCTGGTCTTATGGTTATCGTCAGTCGTACTTGCACCCCAAAAGTGTGGGCAATAGGTCATGAAAATGGTCATAAACCACGAAAACGACGAGTTTTTGATCATAACTCTCAAACATGTATTGGGTCTTACCATCGTTGTAAATCGCCCTAGAGCCCCAAAACCATGGGCAACAGCTCATGAAAACAGCAATAAAACAAGAAAATGACAAGTTTTTGGTCATAACTCTCAAAACTGTATCAGGTCTTACGGTCATTGTAAATCTCCTGGGAACACCCAAACTGTGGGCAATAGCTCAAGAAAACGGTTGTAAAACGCAAAAACAACGAGTTTTTGGTCAAATAACTCTCAAACATGTATCTAGTCTTACGGTCGTTATAAATCTCCATGGAACCCCAAAATTGTAGGCTATAGCTCATGAAAACGGCCTTAAAATGCATAAAACGGCGAGTTTTTGGGTCAGAACTCTCAAACATTTATCTGGTGTTACGGTCATCATAAATTGCACTAGGACACAAAACCGTGGGTAAAAACTCATGAAAATAGCCATAAACGTGAAAACAACGAGTTTTTTTTGTCTTAAATCAAAAACATGTATCGAGTGTTACCGTCGTTGTAAATCTCCTTAGTACCCCCAAACTGGGGGCAATAGCTTATCAAAACTACAATAAAACGAGAAAATAATTAGCTTTTGGTCATATCTCTCAAACATGTATCGGGACTTGCGGTCGTCGTAAAATCGCATTGGAACCCCGAAACCGTACGCTATAGCTCATGAAACCTACCATCAACGCAAAAATGACGAGTTTTTGGTCTTAACTCTCAAACACATATCGAGTCTTGCGGTTGTTGTAAATCTCCGTGGAACCCCAAAACAGTGGGCAATAGATAATGTAAACGACCATAAATCGAGAAAACACCGAGTTTTTGGTCTTATCTCTGAAACATGTATCAGGTGTTACAGGCCCTGCAAATCGCTCCAAAACCCCAAAACCGGGGGCAATAGCTCATGAAAACGGTGGTAAAACACAAAAACGGTGAGTGTTTGGTCATAACTCTCAAACATGTATCAGGTCTTACAGTCATTGTAAATCGCCCTATTACATTTATGGTTGAAACTCTCAAACATTTATCGCGTCTTATGGTCATTTTAAATCTCCCTAGAACGCCAAAATCGTGGGCAATTGCTCATGAAAACGGCCATGAAACGCGAAAACAACGTGTATTTGGTCATAACTTTCAAACATGTATCTGGTCTTACGATCATTGTAACTCCGTGGAACCCCAAAATTATAGGCAATAGCTCATGAAAACGGCCTTAAAATGCATAAACGATGAGGTTTTAGTCATAACTCTCAAAAATTTATCTAGACTTATGGTCGTCGTAAATCGCACTAGAACCCAAAACCGAGGGCAGTAGGTCATGAAAACAACCATCAAGGTGAAAACGACGAGTTTTTTGTCGTAACTCTCAAGCACGTATCGAGCCTTACAGTCGTTGTAAATCTCCTTGGAACCCCTAAAATGTGGACAATAGCTCATGAAAACGGCCATAAAACAAGAAAATGATGAGTTTTTGGTCATATCTCTCAAACATGTATCGGGTCTTACGGTCGTTCTAAATCACCTGTTACCCTAAAACTGTGGGTAATAGCTCATGAAAATGGCCAAAAAACGAGAAAATGGCAATTTTTTGGTCGTATCTCTAGAACATGTATCGGGTCTTGCGGTCATTTTAAATTTCCATAGAACACCAAACCCGTGGGCAATAGCTCATGAAAACAGTTGTAAAACGTGGAAACAACGAGTTTTTGATAATAACTCTCAAACATTTCTCTAGTCTTATGGACGTTGTGAATCACACTTAAACCCCACAATTATGGGCAACAACTCATTAAAACAACCATAAACAAGAAAACAAAGAGTTTTTTGTCTTATCACTCAAACATGTATCGAGTCTTAACTATCAAACATTTATCTAGTCTTATGGTTATCGTCAATCGCACATGCACCCAAAAATTGTGGGCAATAGCTCATGAAAACGGTCATAAAACACGAAAAAGACGAGTTTTTGGTCATAACTCTCAAACATATATTGGGTCTTATTGTCGTTGTAAATCGCCCTAGAGCCCCAAATCCATGGGCAATAACTCGTGAAAACGGCCATAAAACAAGAAAATGACAAGTTTTTGGTCATAACTCTCAAAAATGTATCAGGTCTTACGGTCATTCTAAATCTCCCTAGAACACCAAAACCGTTGGCAATAGCTCAAGAAAACGGTCGTAAAACGCTTAAACGACGAGTTTTTGGTCATAACTCTCAAACATGTATCTGGTCTTACGGTCGTTATAAATCTCCATGGAACCCCAAAATTGTAAGCTATAGCTCATGAAAATGGCCTTAAAATGCAAAAACGACGAGTTTTTGGGTCATAACTCTCAAAAATTTATTTAGTGTTACGTTCGTCGTAAGTCGCACTAGAACGGAAAACTGTGGGCAATAACTCATGAAAATAGCCATAAACGCGAAAACGATGAGTTTTTCGTTTTAACTCAAAAACATCTATCGAGTCTTATGGTCGTTGTAAATCTCCCTGAAACCCCAAAAATGGGGGCAATAGCTCATCAAAACGGCCATAAAACAAGAAAACAATGAGTTTTTGGTCATATCTCTCAAACATGTATTGGGACTTGCGGCCGTCGTAAATCGCATTGGAACCCTAAAACGCTATAGGTCATGAAACCAGCCATCAACGCGAAAATGACGACTTTTTGGTCTTAACTCTCAAACACACATCGAGTCTTGCCGCCGTTGTAAATCTCCCCGGAACCCCAAAACAATGGGCAATAGCTAATGTAAACGACCATAAAACGATAAAACGCGAAGCTTTTGGTATTATCTTTAAAGCATGTATCGGGTCTTACGGGGCATGCAAATCGCCCCGGAACCCCAAAACCGAGGGAAATAGCTCATGAAAATGGTGGTAAAAAGTGAAAACGATGAGTGTTTGGTCATAACTCTCAAAAATGTATCGGTATTAAAGTCATTGTAAATCGCCCTTTTACCTCGAAACTGTGGGCAATAACTCAACAAAATAACCATAAAACAAGAAAACGACAAGTTGGTCTTAACTCTCAAACATTTATCTAGTCTTATAGTCATTTTAAATCTCCCTAGGACGCCAAAATCATGGGCAATATCTCATGAAAACGGTCGTAAAAGTGAGAACGTGTATTTTGTCATAACTTTCAAACATGTATCTGGTCTTACAATCGTTGTAAATCTACATGGAACCCCAAAATTATAGGCAGTAGCTCATGAAAACAGCCTGAAAATGCATAACCGACGAGTTTTTGGTCATAATTCTCAAAAATTTATCTGGTTTTACAGTCGTCGTAAATCGCACTGGAACCCAAAACTGAGGGCAATAGCTAATGAAAACAGACATCAAGGTGAAAACGACGAGTTTTTTTCTTAACTCTCAAGCACGTATCGAACCTTACGGTCGTTGTAAATCTCCTTGGAACCCCAACATGTGGGTAATAGGTCATGAAAACGGCCATAAAACAAGAAAACGATGAGTTTTTTGGTCATATCTCTCAAACATGTATCGGGTCTTACGGTCATTGTAAATCACCCTTTTACCCCAAAATTGTGGGTAATAGCTCATGCAAACGGCCATAAAACGAGAAAATGACATTTATTTGGTCGTATCTCTGAAACATGTATCGGGTCTTGCGGTCATTTTAAATTTCAGTAGAACACCAAACCCGTGGGTAATAGCTCATGAAAACGGTCATAAAACGTGAAAACAACGAGTTTTTGGTCATAACTCTCAAACATGTATCTAGTTCTTATGGACGTTGTAAATCACACTTGACCCCACAACTATGGGCAATATCTCATTAAAAAAACCATATACGCGAAAACGATGAGTTTTTCGTCTTACCTCTAAAACATGTACCGAGTCTTAACTATCAAACATTTATCTAGTCTTATTGTTACCGTCAATTGCACTGGCACTCCAAAAATATGGGCAATAGCTCATGAAAACGGTCATAAAACACGAAAATGACGAGTTTTTGGTCATAATTCTCAAACATGTATTGGGTCTTACCGTCGTTGTAAATCACCCCAGAGCCCCAAAACCATGGGCAATAACTAGTGAAAACGGCCATAAATCAAGAAAATGACAAGTTTTTGGTCATAACTCTCAAAACTGTATCAGGTCTTACGGTCATTGTAAATCTCCCTAGAACACCAAAACTATGGGCAATAGCTCAAGAAAACGGTCGTAAAACGCGAAAACAACGAGTTTTTGGTCATAACTCTCAAACATGTATCTGGTCTTATGGTCGTTATAAATCTCCATGGAACCCCAAAATTGTAGGCTATAGCTCATGAAAACGGCCTTAAAATGTAAAAAACGACGAGTTTTTGGGTCATAACTATCAAACATTTATCTGGTGTTATGGTCATCAAAAATCGCACTGGAACACAAAACCATGGGCAAAAAATCATGAAAACAGCCATAAACGTGAAAATGACGAGGTTTTTATCTTAACTCAAAAACATGTATCGAGTGTTACGGTCGTTGTAAATCTCCCTGGAACCCCAAAACTACGGGCAATAGCTCATCAAAACAACAATAAAACGAGAAAACAATGAGCTTTTGGTCATATCTCTCAAACATGTATCGGGACTTGTGGTCGTCGTAAATTGCATTGGAACCCCGGAACCGTACACTATAGCTCATGAAACCAGCCAAAAACGCGAAAATGACGAGTTTTTGGTCTTAACTCTCAAACACATACTGAGTCTTGCGGTCATTGTAAATATCCCTAGAACGCCAAAATAGTGGGCAATAGCTAATGTAAACGACCATAAAACAAGAAAACGCTGAGATTTTGGTCTTTTCTCCGAAACATGTATCGGGTCTTACGGGCAATGCAAATCGCCCCGGAACCCCAATACCGAGGGCTATAGGTCATGAAAACAGTGGTAAAACACGAAAACAATGAGTGTTTGGTCATAACTCTCAAACATGTATCAGGTCTTAGAGTCATTGTAAATCACTCTTTTACCCCGAAACTGCGGGCAATAGCTCAAGAAAACAACCATAAAACAAGAAAACGACAAGTTTTGGATCGTAACTCTCAAACATGTATCGGGTCTTATGTTCATTTTAAACTCCCTAGAATGCCAAAATCATGGGCAATAGGTCATGAAACGCGAGAACGACGTGTATATTGTCATAACTTTTAAACATGTATCTGGTCTTACGGTCGTTGTAAATCTCCATGGAACCCCAAAATTATAGGCAATAGCTCATGAAAACGGACTTAAAATGCATAACCGACGAGTTTTTGGTCATAACTCTCAAAAATATATCTGGTCTTACGATCGTCGTAAATCGCACTGGAACCCAAAACCGAGGGCAATAGCTCATGAAAACAGCTATCAAGGCGAAAATTACGAGTTTTTTTTGTCTTAACTCTCAAGTACGTATCGAGCCTTACGGTCGTTGTAAATCTCCTTGGAACCCCAAAAATGTGGGCAATACCTCATGAAAACGGCCATAAAACAAGAAAACGATGAGTTTTTTGGTCATATCTCTTAAAATTGTATCGGGTCTTACCCTCGGTCTAAATCACCCTTTTACCCCAAAACTGTGGGTAATATCTCATGAAAACGGCCAAAAAACGAGAAAATGGCAATATTTGGTCGTAACTCTAAAACATGTATCGGGTCTTGCGGTCATTTTAAATTTCCCTAGGACACCAAACCCGTGGGCAATAGATCATGAAAATGGTCATAAAATTTGAAAACGACAATTTTTGGTCATAACTCTCAAACATTTCTTGTCTTATGGTCGTCGTAAATCGCACTTGAACCCCACAACTATGGGCAAAAGCTCATTAAAACAACCATAAACACAAAAACGATGAGTTTTTCGTCTTACCTCTCAAACATGTATCGAGTCTTAACTCTCAAACATTTATCTACTCTTATGGTTATCGTTAATCGCACTGCCCCCCCCCCCCAAATTGTGGGCAATAGCTCATGAAAACGGTAATAAAACACGAAAACAACGTGTTTTTGGTCATAACTCTCAAACATTTATTGGGTCTTACTGTCGTTGTAAATCGCCCTAGAGCCCCAAAACTATGGGCGATAACTCGTGAAAACGGCCATAAAACAAGAAAATGACAAGTTATTGGTCACAACTGTCAAAAATGGATCAGGTCTTATGGTCATTGTAATTTCCATGGAACGCCAAAACCGTGGGCAATACCTCAAGAAAAAGGTCGTAAAACACGCAACGAGTTTTTGGTCTTAACTTTCAAACATGTATCAGGTCTTACGGTCGTTATAAAACTCCATGGAACCCCAAAATTGTAGGGTATATCTCATGAAAACGGCCTTAAAATGCAAAAACAACGAGATTCTAGGTCATAAATCTCAAACATTTATCTGGTGTTACGGTTGTCGTAAATTGCACTAGAACGCAAGGCTGTGGGCAATAACACATAAAAACAGCCATAAACGCGAAAGAGACGAGTTTTTAGTCTTAACTCAAAACATGTATCGAGTCTTACGGTCATTTTAATCTCCCTGGAACCCCAAAACTGGGGGCAATAGCTCATCAAAACGGCCATAAAATGAGAAAACGATGAGATTTTGGTCATATCTCTCAAACATGTTTCGGGACTTATGGTCGTCGTAAATCGCATTGGAACCCCGGAACCGTACACTATAGCTCATGAAACCAGCCATCAACGCGAAACAGACAAGTTTTTGGTGTTAACTCTCAAACACATATCGAGTCTTGCGGTCATTGTAAATCTCCCTAGAACCCCAAAATAGTGGGCAATAGCTAATGTAAACGACCATAAAAACAAGAAAACACTGAGATTTTGGTGTTTTCTCCGAAACAGGTATCGGGTCTTACGGGCCATGCAAATCGCCCCGGAACCCTAATACCGAGGGCAATAGGTCATAAAAACGGTGGTAAAACACGAAAACAATGAGTGTTTGGTCATAACGCTCAAACATGTATCAGGTCTTACAGTCATTGTAAATCACCCTTTTACGCCAAAACTGTGGGCAATAGCTCAAGAAAACAACCATCAAACAAGAAAACGACAAAATTTTGGTCGTAACTCTCAAACATGTATCGGGTCTTATGGTCATTTTAAACTCCCTAGAACGCCAAAATCATGGGCAATAGCTCATGAAAACGGTCATGAAACGCGAAAACGACATGTATATTGTCATAACTTTCAAACATGTATCTGGTCTTACGGTCGTTGTAAATCTCCATGGAACCCCAAAATTATAGGGAATAGCTCATGAAAACGGCCTTAAAATGCAAAAACGGCAAAATTTTTGGTCATTACTGTCAAACATTTATCTGGTTTTACATTCGTTGTAAATCGCCCTAGAACGCAAAACTGTGAGCACTAGCTCGTGAAAAAGCCATAAAAGCGACAACGACGAGTTTTTCTTCTTAACTCAAAATGAAGTATCGAGTGTTACGGCCGTTGTAAATCTCCCTAGAACCCCAAAACTGGGGGCAATAGCTCATCGACACGGCCATAAACGAGAAAACATTGAGTTTTTGGTCATATCTCTCAAACATGTATCGGGACATGCGGTCGTCGTAAATCGCATTGGAACCCCGAAACCGTATGCTATAGCTCTTGAAACCAACCATAAACACGAAAATGACAAGTTTTTGGTCTTAACTCTCAAACACATATCGAGTCTTGCGGTCGTTGTAAATCTCCCTGGAACCCTAAAATAGTGAGCAATAGCTAATGTAAACGACCATAAAACAAGAAAAACGCTGAGATTTTAGTCTTATCTCCGAAACATGAATCGGGTCTTACGGGCCATACAAATCGCCCCGGAACCCCTAAACTGAGGGCAATAGCTCATGAAGACGGTGGTAAAACACGAAAACGATGAGTTTTTGGTCATAACTCTCAAACATGTATGAGGTCTTACAGTCATTGTTAATCGCCCTTTTACCCCCGAAACTGTGGGCAATAGCTAAAGAAAACAGCCATAAAACAAGAAAACAACAAGTTTTTAGTCGTAACTCTCAAACATGTATCAGGTCTTAGCTCATGAAAATGGCGTTAAAGTCGTGATACGCGAAAACGGCGTGTATTTCGTCATAACTTTCAAACATGTATCTGGTCTTACGGTTGTTGTAAATCTCCATGTAACCCCAAAATTATAGGCAATAGCTCATGAAAATGGCGTTAAAGTTCATAAACGACGAGTTTTTGGTCATAACTTTCAACAATTTATCTGTCTTACGGTCATTGTAAATTGCAATAGAACCGAAAACTGAGGGCAATAGCTCATGAAAACAGCTATCAAGGCGAAAACGACGAGTTTTGTTTGTCTTAACTCTCAAGCAAGTATAGAGCCTTACGGTCATTGTAAATCTCCTTGGAACCCCAAAAATATGGGCAATAGCTCATGAAAACGGCTAGCAAACAAGAAAACGATGAGTTTTTGGTCATATCTCTCAAAATTGTATTGGGTCTTACCGTTATTCTAAATCGCCCTTTTACCCCAAAACTTTTGGTAATAGCTCATGAAAACGGCCAAAAAACGAGAAAATGACAATTTTTTGGTCATAACTCTAAAACATGTATCTGATCTTGCGGTCATTTGAAATTTCCCTAGAACACCAAACACGTGGGCAATAGCTCATGAAAAAAGTCATAAAATGTGAAAAAGATGATTTTTGGTCATAACTCTCAAACATTTCTTATCTTATGGTCGTCGTAAATCGCACTTGAACCCCACAACTATGGGCAACAACACATTAAAACAACCATAAATGCAAAAACAATGAGTTTTTCGTCTTACCTCTCAAACATGTATCGAGTCTTAACTCTCAAACATTTATCTGCTCTTATGGTTATCGTTAATCGCACTGCCCCCCCCCCCCAAATTATGAGCAATAGCTCATGAAAACGGTGATAAGACACGAAAACGATGTGTTTTTGCTCATAACTCTCAAACATGTATTGGGTCTTACTATCATTTGAAATCACCCTAGAGCCCCAAAACCATGGGCAATAACTCATGAAAACGGCCATAAAACAAGAAAATGACAAATTTTGGTCATAACTCTCAAAAATGTATCAGGTCATACGGTCATTGTAAATCTCCCTAGAACGCCAAAACCGTGGGCAATAGCTCAAGAAAACGGTCAGAAAACGCGAAAACGATGAGTTTTTGTCATAACTCTCAAACATATATATGGTCTTACGGTCGTTATAAATCTCCATGGAACCCCAAAATTGTAGGCCTTAAAATGCAAAAATTACGAGTTCTTTGGCCATAACTCTCAAACATTTATCTGGTGTTACGGTCATTGTAAATCGCACTGGAACACAAAATTATGGGCACTAGCTCATGAAAAATCCATAAAAGCGAAAACGACGAGTTTTTCTTATTAACTCAAAATGAAGTATCGAGTCTTACGATCATTGTAAATCTCCCTAGAAACCCAAAACTGGTGCCAATAGCTGATCAAAACGACCACAAAATGAGAAAACAATGACTTTTTGGTCATACCTCTCAAACATGTATCGGGGCTTGCTGCCGTCGTAAATCGCATTGGAACCCCGAAACCGTACGCTATAGCTCATGAAACCAACCATCAACGCGAAAATGATGAGTTTTTTTGTCTTAACTCTCAAACACATATCGAGTCTTGCGTTTGTTGTAAATCTCCCTAGAACCCCCAAATAGTGGGCAATAGCTAATGTAAACGACCATAAAACGAGAAAACACTAATATTTTGGTCTTATCTTTGAAACATGTATCGGGTCTTACGGGCCATGCAAATCGCCCCAGAACCCCAAAACCGAGGGCAATAGCTAATGAAAATGGTGGTAAAACATGAAAACGATGAGTGTTTGGTCATAACTCTCAAACATGTATCAGGTCTTACAGTCATTGTAAATCGCCCTTTTACCCCAAAACTGTGGGCAATAGCTCAGGTTTTTGGTCGTAACTCTCAAACATGTATCGGGTCTTACGGTCATTTTGAACTCCCTAGAACGCCAAAATCGTGGGCAATAGCTCATGAAAATGGTCCGGAAACGCGAAAACGACGTGTATTTCGTCATAACTTATGACCAAATACACGTCGTTTTTGCATTTTATGACCATATTCATGAGCTATTGCCCATGATTTTGGCATTCTAGGGAGATTTAAAATGACCATAAGACCCGATAAATGTTTGAGAGTTCCGACCAAAAACTTGTCGTTTTCTTGTTTTATGGCTGTTTTGTTGAGTTATTGCCCACAGTTGCGGCGTACAATGGCTGTAAGACCCGATATATGTTTGAGAGTTATGACCAAACACTCATCATTTTCGCGTTTTACCACCGTTTTCATGAGCAATTGCCCTCAGTTTTGGGGTTCCGAAGTGATTTGCAAGGCCCGTAAGACCCGATACATGTTTCAGAGATAAGACCAAAATCTCAGCATTTTCTCGCTTTATGGTTGTTTACATTAGCTATTGCCCACTGTTTTGGAGTTCCACAGAGATTTACAACGACCGCAAAACTCAATATGTGTTTGATAGTTAAGACCAAAAACTCGTCATTTTTGCGTTGATGGCTGGTTTCATCAGTTATAGCATATGGTGTCGGAGTTCCAATGCGATTTACGACAACCGCAAGTCCCGATACATGTTTGAGAGATATGACCAAAAACTCATTGTTTTCTCGTTTTCTGGCCATTTTGATGAGCTATTGCCCCTAGTTTTGGGGTTCCAGGGATATTTACAACGACCGTAAGACTCGACACATGTTTTTGAGTTAAGACGAAAAACTCGTCGTTTTCGCGTTTATGGCTGTTTTCATGAGTTATTGCCCTCAATTTTGCATTCTAGTGCGATTTACGACGACCATAACACCAGATACATGTTTGAGAGTTATGACCCAAAAACTCATCGTTTTTTGCATTTTAAGGCCGTTTTCATGAGCTATAGCCTACAATTTTGGGGTTCCATGGAGATTTATAATGACCGTAATACTAAATACATGTTTAAGTGTTATGACCAAAAACTCGTCGTCTTCGCGTTTTACGGCCGTTTTCTTGAGCTATTGCCCATGGTTTTGGTGTTCTAAGGAGATTTACAATGACCGTAAGACCTGATATATTTTTGAGAGTTATGACCAAAAACTTGTCATTTTCTTGTTTTATGGCCGTTTTCACGAATTATTGCCCATGGTTTTAGGGCTGTAGGGCGATTTACAACGACAGTAAGACCTAGTACATGTTTGAGAGTTATGACCAAAATCTCGTCGTTTTCATCTTTTATGACCTTTTTCATGAGCTATTGCCCACAGTTTTGGCGTTCCAGGGAGATTTACAATGCCTGTAAAATTAGATAAATGTTTGAGAGTTAAGACTAGATACAAGTTTGAGATGTAAGATGAAAAACTCATCGTTTTCATGTTTATGGTTGTTTTAACGAGCTGTTGCACATAGTTGTGGGGTTCAAGTGTGATTTACGACGTTCGTAAGATGTAACATCCCAGCATTTAGGAACCAAGGAAGGGTAGATTTAGGAATTTGAGATATTGCATGCATTCATCTGTGAAAATGTGGGTAAATTTTTCGCCAAATAAAAACCTAAAGTGATCAAAGTTTCTTTCATAATTTGAGATTAGGTATAGTCTTGAATGATGATTGTTATAGACTTTGATATGATCTTTGTGGACTTATGTGTTTTGGGTAATGAAATTTGAATTTAAAACTTGACTATTTGAATTATAATTCAAAAGGATTTTTGAATGATGTTTGAGTATTTGATTTAATTTAAGAATTAACCAATAATAACTCAAACTATAAATGAAAGAAGACAACCAATAAAATGAATATTCCAAAACTTCATTCAATAATGAGTTACAAAATGTAACTTATGGAAATGAGTAACAATCTTTACAATAATAACTAAATAGAAGAATAATACTTCTTTATTGAATAATAGTACAATCTTTATTACAAAATAATAAAAATAAAGAGTACAAAAGAATAAATTAAAGATTACAATTGACTATGAGAGTTATTACAAGTGACTATTCTATAAAGAAAGATAAAAGCCTAAACTAAAATCTTGATCTTCAAATCTGGTACCTAAAAAAACAGAAACTTAAAATAAAAAGAAAGTTCAGATTAGAATTATTTTACTCTTAGAGTTGACAGTGAAGTGCACTGTTCACTTTTTCATCATTGAGTATTTAAGGGGCAAGTTTCACCAATATGAAAGAATGTATCTTTCATAATTTTAAGCCATAAGTCAAATAAACAGCAAGGAGGGGCAAGTTTTCATAGCCAAGTAAAATGTAACCTGATAACAGTAACTCTCAAAAATTCAGAACATATCCACAACTGTAGCGACCACACAAAGACACACCAACTGCATGGTGTGTGTCAAAGACCACAACAACAACACAACCAAAAAAAACCATCAACACAGCCATGGGAATACAACCCCACACCATTCCATTGTTCTTACACACCAAGCACATCAGCCACCAACTAAACCAAGCCAAAGCTAAGCTAGATCATACCAATCCAAAACCCTGGATCACATCACCAAAATGGTGACATAAGGAGGGGGTAGCTCAGGTGGATAGTAAGACCAAGATCAAGCCACCAGGACCAGGAGGTGGAGGGATGGATCAAGGACAAGCTAAGAGCTGGAAATACCAGGAGAGCACCAGATCAAGCCACTACAAGATCAATCACTGGCAACCCCAATAGCAAATAAGTGAGGTGAGTAAAATAGACCATCACATGATCTATATGTCTAAGATTAGACAAGCATACATGATCTGCCTCTTACTCAAACTCTCAGAAATCACCCAAGTGGGGTGAATCCATCACTAAGGTTTTAAGCACTAAAAGCAATCAGAAAATTATAAGGATCCAACTAAGATCTCAGGACAACATCATTGATCTAAGAAATCAAGCTATATTTCAATTCAAGAATGAACATAGATAAGATTTAAACTTCTAGGCACATCTCTAAGACAAGAGTAGCACCTTAGAATTTAATCTTATGGATCTGTATAGGTGATCAAGCCTACCATCATTTTCCCAACTTTGATTCAAGAAAAGTAGCTGGTATCACTACCAGAACCAATCCATGTGAATCAACAAGATAGAGGTATAAATCCCTAAACCTCACACCAACATCATGGGTCATAGGGATTTAAGAAAAGAAGTTTATACTTATCTTTAATACCAAATAGCCAGCCCAAATCATTTAGAGCCTGTTTTAATAATTGTAAAAAGACCAAAATGCCCCTAAACTTAAATAAATTCTAGAAAATAAAATAAAAGTCCAAAAATTATAAATAAAATATTTTTGGATTCACAGTAATCCAAACTATCCAAATAAATAAAATTTTAGACATATAAATTTTATTAAGAATTTTGTAATTTAAATATTACTTATAGAATTTTACAAAATTATTGAAAGATGATAAAAATAAATAAAAATCACTTTCATTATATATTAATATTGTAGTATTTCAAAAAAGTACTAAACAAATACTTAGTAACCATTTTTGGTATTCCAATGATAATTCTTGAAGGAATTATTAAATCTATAATTCAAATAAAAGGAAATAAAATAAATAAATACAATATTCTATAAATATTAAAAAATTAATATTTATAAATCCTTAATTAATTAAAAAGGATTTTTCTAAAATTTAAATAATGGGGACGTTACATATAAAGTTAAATAATGCATTACATTACTTCTACATAATCATTTTGCTTCTTTAAATATTGTCTTTACCGGGCAATAATGATGTTTTTGTAGACATAGAAGCTCAAGGTCCAGTGCAAGCATCAGACTTCCCTACCTTGCCATCACAAGGCAAGCTCATCACTTTATCATATCCTTTCAAGAGTCTTTATCAAAGTATTTGCAAATTGTGTGTTATCATATATACTCCAAAGAAATAAAATATTATTTTCACAATTAAAGAAATCATATATATCATCCTAAGTGATGATATAATGGAGCAATAGAACTTAGGGTTCTATTTGCAACAATAATGATCAATTAGGGACTTAATAACCCCTGACATCAGTAATTCTAGCGCCGTATATTACGCGTTAGCCATGAGATTTGGAATGGGACAGAGAAGTCAGTTGTATCTTTTTCCTCTCGCACGAAGCCGGATGTGCAGGTCATGGTTGTTATCCTCGTAGCGTGCAAATTAATTGGTAATTCATAGAGGATATGCAGCCTATGGGTGGGAACCCTCAACGTCCCATGATAGTTCTGGCATCTAATGGTTTGTACAAACCATTGCCGCAATTCATTATGTGGGCATGGTGTACACCAAGGAGGCATGCAAGGTCGCGAAGGGGGCAGTGATTGGCTTGGACCAACTACTGGGCCCCACATAATGGAATTGTGGACGGGAAAGTACGCCCGGTTGTGCAACAAGGAGTTGATCTCTCATAGGTAAAGTAACGCACCTCTGCAGAGTGTAAAGAATTGTAACTTGTTACTCCGTGTTCCGGGAAGGAGCTACAAATGCGGCAGGAAAGGAACTCCATGAAATTTCTGGTCAACCTATGAAGACTGATGGTCATATATTTTCATAATAAAATCAATCTTTGAAGAAAGATTTATGAAAACTACATAGTCCCAAGGACTTATAGTCCGAGGTGGTAGTTAGAGCATCAAACATCCCACCTTGCATATAATGAGCTTGTTGGTTAACGCTGTTACTCATCCTTTCCTTTGATCCCTTTCTTAGACTCTGAGGATCCCGAAGACGTGCCAATGTATGCATCTAAATGTCAAGAAAGATGTGTTCTACGAGGAGCCTAACCTGTTAGGAGGTGTGGAAGGAGTGGATTACGAAATCCGCTATGGTGTTGACAATAATGAGTCCAACTAAGTATACTAGTTAGTAGTAACCAACGAAGCCGAGCAGCATGAACTCTATAGAATAAGCCGCTGAGCTCAACTCCTAGTTGGAGTTGCTGCTTTTAAATTCCACTGAAACACTTTATATTTTGGTTTGTAAGTTGAAACCTTTTAAAGTCTTGAACTTCTGGTATTGTAATAATAATAATGTGTGAATGTTTGTAATATGGACCCGCAATGTTTCTGTTGTACCACTCTGAGGGATGTGATATTTATAGAACAGTGTTCTATGGATGTCATGTCAACGACTATAGTGTACTACACATGCAGTGGTATGTTGGGTCACCGCAGTTGGTATCAGAGCAAATTGCTTTGACCTTAGGTTGGAAACCTAGTAAAGGGTATTACCTGTAGGAGAGTGTAGCAACGATAAAGAATTCTCTAAAAGTAATATAATGGTTATTCAAATGAGAATATTCCGCTATATGTTTTAGTGCGATAATTCTTTATTATGATGCAATATATTATTGGTTACTAATCAAAACTATTTTCCTGATATACAGAGCTATGGCACCAAAGTTTCCAAAACATACTTTGGTAAGGAAAGAGGAGACTCTTGATGATTATGAAGGATCATTCACAGACCAACTTCATCAACTTTTAAAGATTTTTAGTTGTCCAACTAGAATTCCAGTGAACACTATAACCTACTATGATGGCCGGATGTTATCCAAGTTTCGTGTGAGTATCCAACTTCCAGAGGAGCTTGGGTTATGTCACGATCTACCTATAGGTGAAGGTAGGAATCACTTAGCAGCATATCATGTTGCTGTTGTGGAGGCGATAGCTAGTATCCGGGAGCATAAAGCCAAGGAGTTAGAAGGTAGCACATTTTCTGTGATACCTCATGATTCTATAGACTCAGAGCCTATACCGGATCATCTTACTTTGGTTAAGAAACATCCTAAGTTAGCTTCCAAGTGTATGGATAGATACCGAACACTCGTTGCGTCTTTTTATAAGACACATCAAGTGATTGTCGAAGATAAAAATGACATGTTAGAGGATCTAACTGATCCGGAAAGGTGGAAGCAGTTAGCAATCCAGTTGGAAAAGGAAGCAAGAAGTAGGCAATTATTTAGAGGTATCAAGTACCGTTTATTGTACCCCAAGAAATAAGATAGTTAGATAAATAAGGTAGTGTTGTGATTATACCTATATGGCATATGTTGTAATGACTTTGTATTATTATGATATTTTGTATAATATGTGAAATGCATATTTGGATTTTCTTTGGATCTTCATTGTATGACTAGTTTTGTGCGTAAAGTCGAGCTCAGAACACATGTGCATGATGTAATTATGAGTATTCGCTTTATGTTGCAGGACTAGAGGGTTATGGATACGGGTGTAGAAATCAAAACTGAGCAACATCGGATGGAACGAGAGGCCAAGGAGAAGGCCGATGGAGATGCAGCAAATCAGGGAGCATTGCAACCACCACCAATGAGGTCGTTAATGGAGCAGAACTTTATGCAGTGTATGCAAATGATGCAAGAGACCCAGAACAAGTTCATGGAAGAGTTGTTGGGACGAGAAAATCAGAGGGCACATGAAGGTGGAGGAGTAAGTCTTTCTGACTTCCAGAATGCAAGGCCGTTACCTTTTGCATCTGCCCCTGAACCAATGGATGCAGAAGATTGGCTAGCAGATACAGAAAGAAAACTGAAGACTGTAGGTTGCAATGATGAGGAGAAATTGAGGTATGCAACTCATCTTCTGACTGGACCTGCAGCATCATGGTGGGAGAATCAGTTGGCCATGCAACAACCAGGAAGGGAGTTCACCTGGGAGGAGTTCAAGCAGAGATTTCGTGAATATCATGTTCCGGAAAGTGTTATGGAGTTGAAGCAGAGAGAATTTGAGGAGCTTCAGCAGGGATATACTAGTGTCAGGAAGTATATCCGGGAGTTTAGTCAATTATCTCGTTATGCTGAGGAGGATGTTAACACGGAAGAGAAGCGGAAGAAACGTTTCCTGCGTGGGTTAAACCCATTTGTGAAAATGCAGCTAAGGTTAGCTAATAAGAAAACTTATCAGCAGTTGCTGGATGCAGCCATTACTTTCAAAGATGATTATAAGAATGTCCAAGAGGATAGGAGTAAGAGAGCCAAGAAAGAAACCAAGAGAATTCAGGCAAGTAAACCTAAACCCAATCTGGAGTTTAAACCCCGGAACAAGGCCTATGGCAACAATAACAATAACAAGGGCAGTAGTGGAAATCAATCCAATCCTAGAAGGAATGTTATTTGTAACAACTGTGGAGTTCCAGGGCATTTACAGAGGGAATGCAAAAAGACTGTAGTGATCTGTTACGGTTGTGGTCAGAAGGGGCATATCAAGACCGATTGTCCGAGCAAACCACCAGGAGGTTGGCCTACCAAGGAAGGAGGACAAGCCAGTGGAGGAAATGGACAACCCAATCGAGGAGGGAATGTGATTGTACGCCACATCAAATAAGATCAGGTTATCTCGATCTGTGTTTGTACATACTTTGCAGACCTTTATGTGATTCCTTTGAAGGGAATTGCAGTAGTGCTGGGGATGGACTGGATGATGGAGCGTGGGGCTCAGATAAATTGTGAGGAGAAAACTATCTCAATCAAAACTCCAAGTGGAGCAAGGATAGTTTACCAAGCAGATAAGCATAGTCATATCATAGTGGATCTGCAATTGAACTCGATGAAAGAGGTCAAATTGGAAGATATTCCTATAGTAAATGAATTTCAACATGTTTTTCCAGCAAAGCTATCAGGAATGCCACCAGATCGGGAGATAGAGTTCACTATTGATCTAATTCCAGGTACAACACCAATAGCTCAAGCACCATATAATATGGGACCCAAAGAGTTAAAATAACTCAAAGAGAAAATTGATGAGTTAGCCAAAAAAATATTTATTCAGGAAAGTGAATCTCCATGGGGAACAACAATAATCTTTGTGGATAAGAGGGATGGTGGAAGAAGGATGTGTGGAGATTATAGAAATTTGAACAACGTTACTATCAAGAATAAGTATCCTTTACCAAGGATCCAAGATTTGTTTTATCAAGTGAAAGGAGCCGGAGTATTTTCAAAGATCGACTTAAGATTTGGATACCATCAAATAAAAATCAAACCGGAAGATGTTCCAAAGACAGCATTTGTCTCAAGATATGGACACCATGAATACCCGGTTATACCATTTGGTTTGACCAATGCACTAGCAATATTCATGAATATGATGAACAAAATCTTCATGCCATATTTGGATAAGTTCTTCATAGTCTTTATTGATGATATTCTGGTATATTCCAAGGATAAGGAAGAGCATGTTGATCATCTGAGAATAGCATTGTAGACTCTAAGGGAACATAAACTTTATGCTAAGTTTAGTAAGTGTGAATTTTGGCTAGATGAGGTAGAATTCCTTGGCCATGTGATCAGTAAAGATGGAATTGCTGTAAATCCATCTAAAGTTCAGTCAGTACTAGAGTGGACTGCACCAACCAATGTGAAGCAAATTTGACGTTTCCTAGGAATGGTTGGTTATTATCGAAGATTCATTGAAGGTTTCTCCAAAATAGCTGGACCAATGACCAAATTGTTAAGAAAGAATACACCATTCAATTGGGATGAGAAGTGTGAAGCAAGTTTTCAGGAGTTAAAGACCAGGTTAACCACAGCTCCAATTTTAGCAGTTCCAGAAACAGGAAAAGACTTCACAGTATACTGTGATGCATCTAAAGAAGGTTTGGGTTGTGTGCTAATGCAAGATCGGAAAGTAATTGCTTATGGTTCAAGACAACTGAAACCACATGAAGTCAATTATCCAACTCATGATTTAGAGTTAGCAGCAGTGGTTTTTGCGCTGAAAGGATGGAGGCATTTTCTATATGGAGCCAGATGTGAGTTATACACTAACCATAAAAGTCTCAAATATTTATTCACTCAAAAAGAGTTGAATATGAGACAAGCGTTGGTTGGAACTAATCAAAGATTATGATTTAACAATCAACTATACTCCAGGGAAAGAAAATGTTGTAGCTGATGCTTTAAGTAGAAAGAGTGGGGATATTCAGCCTAGCTATCGGGAGCTACCAAAGGAGTTACAAATGGACTTGGAAAGATTAGAGCTTCCATTCATTAGAACAGAGGTTCTTGGAGGATTATCTACTATGCAGGTAGTTGCAGAGCAGGACAGTGATCTTAAGCACGAAATTTTCAGACATCAAGCAGAAGATCCTTTTATTGCTGAGGAAATTCGGAGGATATCTCAAGGGCAAAAATCAGTTTTTCGCCTTGGAGATTATGAGTCTTTATGGTTTCAAGACCGTCTTTGTGTTCTAGATGTGTCTGATATTAGAGATGTCATACTCAGAGAAGCACATGAAACACCATACTCTATACATCTAGGAAGTACTAAGATGTATATGGATTTGAAAGAACTATTATGGTGGAATAACATGAAAAGGGACATTGCTAAATATGTATCAGAATGCCATACTTTCCAAAGGGTTAAGGCTGAACATCAAAGTCCAGCAGGACCATTACAACCTTTGGAAATTCCCGAATGGAAGTGGGAGGAAATAGGTATGGACTTCATCACAGTATTGCCCATGACACCGAAAAGGAAGGATATGATACGGGTAATTGTGGACAGACTCACTAAAAGTGCACATTTTGTTCCAGTAAATCAGGAAGATAATGCTGAGAAATTAGTAGAAGTTTACATCAAAGAGATAGTAAGTAAGCATGGAGTGCCCAAAAAGATCGTAACTGATAGGGGATCGGTGTTTACTTCAGCATTTTGGAAGCAATTGCATGAAGCACTTGGTTCAAAGTTAGATTTCAGCACAACCTATCATCCTGAGACATGAGGTCAAATAGAAAGAACAAATCAGATACTAGAAGACATGTTAAGGGCTTGTGCATTAGATTTTGGAGGTACATAGGAAGATTATCTACCATTGGCAGAATTTTCCTACAACAATAGCTATCAGAGTAGTCTGAAGGCAGCTCCATATCAGGTTCTGTATGGAAGGAAGTGTAGATCACCAATATGTTGGTATGAGCCTTGAAGTAGCAAGGAGTTTGCACCAGACTATATCAAGGAAAGACAAGATATCATTGATAAGATCAGGGATAGACTGAAAATAGCTCAAAGTAGGCAGAAAAGTTATGCTGATCAAAGTCGAAGATCTTGGCATCCAGAATTGGGAGACATGGTATATTTGAAAGTAAGTCCAATGAAAGGGGTGATAAGGTTTGGAGTTAAAGGAAAATTGAGTCCATATATATTGGACCATTCAAGATATTGAGTCAGAACAGAACTATAGCTTATGCTTTAGAGTTACCGTCAAGATTGGCTCAAGTGCATAATGTTTTCCATGTGTCACAACTTCGTAAATGTTTGAAAGTTCCGGATGATGCAATCACACATCAGGAGATAGAACTACAAGCATACTTGACCTATGTTGAAAAGCCCTGTAAAATTTTGGAAGAAAACTGGAAAAGGTTGAGGAATAGGGCAATCAAATATTGCAAAGTACACTGGGAACATCACCCTGAAAGGGAAGCCACTTGGGAGAGGATTTAAGAAAAGCCTATCCAGAACTATTCAGGTACATCTCAACAAACTTCGGGACAAAGTTTAATTTAAGGGGGGAAGTCTGTAACATCCCAGCATTTAGGAACCAACGAAGGGTAGATTTAGGAATTTGAGATATTGCATGCATTCATCTATGAAAATGTGGGTAAATTTTTCGCCAAATAAAAACCTAAAGTGATCAAAGTTTCTTTCATACTTTGAGATTAGGTATGGATGATTGTTATAGACTTTGATATGATCTTTGTGGACTGATGTGTTTTGGGTAATGAAAATTGAATTTCAAACTTGAGTGTTTGAATTATAATTCAAAAGGATTTTTGAATGATGTTTGAGTATTTGATTTATTAAGAATTAACCAATAATAACTCAAACTAGAAATGAAAGAAGACAATGAATAAAATGAATATTCCAGAACTTCATTCAATAATGAGTTACAAAATGTAACTTATGGAAATGAGTAACAATCTTTACAATAATAATTAAATAGAAGAATAATACTTTTTTATTGAATAATAGTACAATATTTATTACAAAAGAATAAAAATAAAGAGTACAAAAGAATAAATTAAAGATTACAATTGAATATTGAGAGTTATTACAAGTGACTATTCTATAAAGAAAGATAAAAGCCTAAACTAAAATATTGATCTTCAAATCTGGTACCTGCAAAATAAACAGAAACTTAAAAGAAAAATAAAGTTAGGATTAGAATTATTTTACTCTCAGAGTTGACAGTGAAGTGCACTGTTCGCTTTTTCATCATTGAGTATTTTTAAGGGGGAAGTTTCACCAATATGAAAGAATGTATCTTTCATAATTTTAAGACATAAGTCAAATAAACAACAAGGAGGGGCAAGTTTTCACAGCCAGGTAAAATGTAACCTGATAACAGTAACTCTCAAAAATTCAGAACATATCCACAACTGTGCAGCAGGCACACATGCAACACACACACCAAACTGCATGGTGTGTGTGCTGTCAGCACCACAACAACAACACAATCAAACAAAACCATCAGGACAGCCGTGGGAATACAAACCCACACCATTCCATTTTTTTACACACCAAGCACAGCAGCCACCAACTAAACCAAGCCAAAGCCAAGCTAGAGCATACCAATCCAAAACACTGGATCACATCACCAAAATGGTGACGTAAGGAGGGGGTAGCTCAGGTGGATAGAAAGACCAAGATCAAGCCATCAGGACCAGGAGGTGGAGGGCTGGATCAAGGACAAGCTAAGAGCTGTAAATACCAGGAGAGCACCAGATCAAGCCACTACAAGATCAATCACTGGCAACCCCAACATCAAATAAGTGTGGTGAGTAAAATAGACCATCACATAATCTATCTGTCTAAGATTAGACAAGCATACATGATCTGTCTCTTACTCAAACTCTCAAAAAGCACCCAAGTGGGGTGAATCCATCACTGAGTTTTTAAACACTAAAAGCAATCAGAAAATTATAAGGATCCAACTAAGATCTCAGGACAACATCATTGATCTAAGAAATCAAGCTATATTTCAATTCAAGAATGAACATAGCTAATATTTAAACTTCTAGGCACATCTCTAAGACAAGAGTAGCACCTTAGAATTTAATCTTATGGATCTATACAAGTGATCAAGCCTACCATCATTTTTCCCAACTTTGATTCAAGAAACAGTAGATGGTATCACTACCAGAACCAATCCATGTGAATCAACAAGATAGAGGTCTCCCTAAACCTCATACCAACATCATGGGTCTTAGGGATTTAAGAAAAGAAGTTTCTACTTATCTTTAATGCCAAACTCATTTTAAGCTTGAACAAGGCCAAACCAAGTAATAGAATCTAAACTTGTGTGCCATGCAAGGAAGGTGTCACAAGAACAATTCTAAACTAAGCAGGTTAAGCATCCAATCTTCTCAAATACAATCAACCAACTATAAATCATTTTCCTGACATCACAGGAATCATAATCAGGAGAATCCATGTGTATATCTTCACTATTTGAAACCATTTGATCTCAAGTTATAGATGAATTCTTAATCCAACAATACTAATACAGTGACTTCATCACACAACACTCATTGTCATTAATCAAGTAATGACAGTGGTGAGTTATTAAAACCACTAGATTTCCCAAGTGTTGCCTCTAGAGCAACTTCACCATCTGAATCATCTAAAATTTAATCCATAGAATCATCTGATAAACCACTAGCATCCCACAGCTAACCATCAGCAATAATCCATAAAAAGTCACACTCAACAGATTCAGGGATCATCAATACATATCCAATTCATCAAATATCTAATCCACAGCAGGGTATGAACCCTAAGTAGAACAAACCATATTAATCAAGACAAGACAGTAACCAGAAAGTTCACTACAAACAGCAAGCATGGTATGGCCTAGCATAGAGAGCATGAGAGGGAGAGGAATAACTAACTGAAGGTCCTTGATGTAGATTAGAAGAGGAAGCAGAGGAGGCCGACGACCACGGCGGCACGGGGAGAACCCCCAAGGGGGCGCTGCAACCCACGCAACGCCACGGTGGCGACCATAGCCACGCCTAGGGGCGGGGAGCATCTCCACAGCACACGACAGTAGTGGCGGCATCAGATCAACACCAACGCCAAACCATAGGGTTCAGGACGACATCGATCTGGTCGCAGGAGGGCTCCAGGTCCAAATCCAATTGGACAGGAAGGAAGAGCGGGGCCGACAACCTCATCCTGCACCACGGTGGCGGCCAGGGAGGTCCATGGCGGCGTAAATCGCCGGCGGTGACACCGCTGACCACGGGGTCGGGGAAGGAGAAGGAGAGAGGTGAGCTCAAGAGGGAGACAAAGAGTGATGGGCTAGAATGGGCCAATACCCCTTCGGGGTGTTGTTTTGCCTTTGCCCTACTAGGCCACAAGGGCCCACAAGGGCCCAATAAAACCAAATAGCCAGCCCAAATCATTTAGAGCCTGTTTTAATAATTGGAAAAAGACCAAAATGCCCCTAAACTTAAATAATGCTAGAAAATAAAATAAAAGTCCAAAAATTATAAATAAAATATTTTTGGATTCACAATAATCCAAACTATCCAAATCAATTAAGAAATAAAATTTTAGACATATAAATTTTATTAAGATATTTGTAATTTAAATATTCCTTATAGAATTTTACAAAATTGTTGAAAGATAATAAAAATAAATAAAAATCACTTTCATTATATATTAATATTGTAGTATTTCAGAAAAATACTAGACAAATATTTAATAACCATTTTTGGTATTCAAATGATAATTCTTGAAGGAATTATTAAATCTATAATTCAAATAAAAGGAAATAAAATAAATAAATACAATATTCTATAAATATTAAAAATTAATATTTATAAATCATTAATTAATTAAAAAGGATTTTTCTATAATTTAAATAATAGGGGAGGTTACATATAAAGTTAAATAATGCATTACATTACTTTTGCATAATCATTTTGCTTCTTTAAATATTGTCCTTACCGGGCAATAATGATGTTTTTGTAGACATAGAAGCTCAATGTCCAGTGCAAGCATCAGACTTCACTACCTTGCCATCAGAAGGCAAGCTCAGCACTTGCTCATATCCTTTGAAGAGTCTCTATCAAAGTAGTTGCAAATTGTGTGTTATCATATAAACTCCAAAGAAAGAAAATATTATTTTCACAATTAAAGAAATCATATATATCATCCTAATTGATGATATAATAGAGCAATAGAACTTAGGGTTCTATTTGCAACAATAATGATCAATTAGGGACTTAATAACCCCCGACATCAGTAATTCTAGCGCCGTATATTACGCGTTAGCCATGAGATTTGGAATGGGACAGAGAAGTCAGCTGTATCTTCTTCCTCTCGCATGAAGCCGGATGTGCAGGTCATGGCTGTTATCCTCGTAGCGTGCATATTAATTGGTAATTCGTAGAGGATATGAAGCATATGGGTGGGAACCCTCAACGTCCCACGATAGTTCTGGCATCTAAAGGTTTATACCAACCATTGCCGTAATTCATTATGTGGGCATGGTGTACACCAGGGAGGCATGTGAGGTCGCGAAGGGGGCAATGATTGGCTTGGACCAACTACTGGGCCCCACATCATGGAATTGTGGACGGGAAAGTACGCACGATTGTGCAACAAGGAGTTGATCTCTCATGAGTAAAGTAACGCACCTCTGTAGAGTGTAAAGAATTGTAACTTGTTACTCCCTGTTCCGGGAAGGAGCTACGAACGCAGCAGGAAAGGAACTCCATGAAAGTTCTAGTCAACCTATGAAGACTGATGGTCATAGATTTTCATAATAAAATCAACCTTTGAAGAAAGATTTATGAAAACTGCATAGTACCAAGGACTTATAGTCCGAGGTGGTAGTTAGAGCATTAAACTTCCCACCTTGCATATAATGAGCTTGTTGGGTAACGTTGTTACTCATCCTTTCCTTTGATCCCTTGCTTAGACTTTGAGGATCCCGAAGACGTGCCAATGTATGCAGCTGAATGTCAAGAAGATGTGTTCTACAAGGAGCCTGGCCTGTCAGGAGGTGTTGAAGGAGTGGATTACGAAATCCGCTATGGTGTTGACGATAACGAGTCCAACTAAGTATCCTAGTTAGTAGTAACCAACGGAGCCGAGCAGCATGAACTCTATAGAATAAGTTGCTGAGCTCAACTCCTAGTTGGAGTTGCTACTTTTAAATTCCGCTGAAACACTTTATATTTTGGTTTGTAAGTTGAAACCTTTTGAAGTCTTGAACTTCTAGTATTGTAATAATAATGTGTGAATGTTTGTAATATGGACCCGCAATGTTTCTGTTGTACCACTCTGAGGGATGTGATATTGACAGAAAAGTGTTCTGTGCATGTCATGTCAACGACCATAGTGTACTACACATGCAGTGGTATGCTGAGTCACCGCATAAGACTAGAGAAATGTTTGAGAGTTATGACCAAAAATTCGTCGTTTTCATGTTTTATGACCGTTTTCATGAACTATTGCCCGCGGGTTTGGTGTTCTACAGAAATTTAAAATGACCGCAAGACCCGATACATGTTTCAGAGTCATTTTCTCGTTTTTTGGCTGTTTTCATGAGCTATTACCCACAGTTTTGGGGTAAAAGGGAATTTTAGAACGACCGTAAGACCTGATACATGTTTGAGAGATATGACCAAAAACTCATTGTTTTCTTGTTTTATGGCTGTTTTTATGAGCTATTGCACACATTTTGGGATTCCAAGGAGATTTGCAACGACCGTAAGGCTCGATACATGCTTGAGAGTTAAAACAAAAAACTCGTCATTTTCACCTTGATGTCTGTTTTCATGAGCTATTGCCCTTGGTTTTGGGTTCTAGTGCGATTTACGATGACTGTAAGACCAGATAAATTTTTGAGAGTTTTGACCAAAAACTCGTCATTTATGCATTTTAAAGCCGTTTTCATGAGCTATTGACTATAATTTTTTGGTTCCATGGAGATTTACAACGATCGTAAGACCAGATACATGTTTTAAAGTTATGACCAAATACATGTCGTTTTCGGGTTTTACGACCGTTTTCATGAGCTATTGCCCATGATTTTGGCGTTCTAGGAGATTTAAAATAACCATATGACCCGATAAATGTTTGAGAGTTACGAGCAAAAACTTGTCGTTTTCTTGTTTTATGGCTGTTTTTGCAGGGGTTCGTAGCATGGAAAACAAAAAAATTCTACCGCATGAACACAAACAAGCCAAGATCTATATACTAGATTGTAGCAACAAGTCGATTAGAGTAATAACCCTCGAAGATTCCAAAGCAGTTAACAAGAGAAGATGCTCGTGGATGATGTAGTCCTATTCTTGTCGATCTCAAGATCGCGCAGAGTATCCTTCCGGCAGCGCTTCCGCAGTCGGTCACACGTTCGGTACTCAATGAAGACCTTCCTCTCCCTTGTTCCAGCAGGCATCGGAGGTTGTAGTTCTCCCCTCGCGATTCCGGCAGCATGACGGCGTAGTGTCGGAAGTAGAGAGAAGATCTTGTAGGGCTTTGCCTAAGCTGGAGCAGGTTATGGTGGAGAATTAGGGTTTCCGACAATCTAGGGTTTAGAAGCAGGAGAGGAGGAGGTGGAGTCGGTGGCGACTAGGGCGGCGACGCGACGGCGGTGTGGGGAGGGGCCGGTGTTGTGTGTCTTGGGTCACCCCCTCCCATCTATTTATGAGAGGTAGGGCAGCTTGGGAGAGGGGAGTTTGAATCCTTCCCCAACTCCCTATCATAATTGACTTATGGTGGAGGGAAAGAAGGATTCTTTCCTTCCTCCACCAGGATACATTGTCCAACTTTGAATTTTCAAACTTGCCTTTTGACTTTCAATTTGGAGTTTAATTTATTTCTTTGAAATGCCTAACCAAATGACCTAGGACATGACGCAATCATTCTTCTTAGTCATTACACTTTCATGTACCCTTCCCCTTCTGGTCTAGTGAACCTTCTAGACCCTTCTAGATCATTCTGGTGAAAATACCGGAATCATTCCCGAACACCGGAATTGGACTTTCCTTATATGAATCTTATTCTCCGGACCATTCCGGATCTCCTCATGATATCTCGGATACCATCCGAGACTCTGAACAACATTCGGTCTCCCTACTTACATTCCATATATCCTAAACAACATTGAATCCTTAAGTGTGTCTCCCTACGGTTCGTGAATTATGAGGACATGACCGAGAAACTTCTCCGATCAATAACCAATAGAGGAATCTGGAAATTCATATGGCTCCCACATATTTCTATGATTACTTTGCGATCGAATGAACCACTTACATACGATACCAATTTCCCTTTGTCTCGTGATAGTTTAATTCTCCAAGGTCTGATCGTTGGTATCTCTGCATACCTAGTTCAACCTTGTTACCGATAAGTATTCTTTTCTCGTTCCCGTGATATGTGATCCCTTGTGAGCTAGTCACATGCTTGCAAGCCAATTGGATGACATTCCAACGAGAGGGCCCGGAATATATCTATCAGTCATATGGATGGAAAAATCCCACTCTTGATCCATGTGCCTCAACACATACTTTCATAACACTCAATGCCACCTTTATAACCACCCAGTTACGGTGTGGTGTTTGATGTCATCAAAGCGTCCTTCTGGTGATGGTGATTAGCCCGATCTCATGGTTGAACGAATTAGGTTACTATGTATCAGAAAGCTTATAGCAAACGAACTATTGAAATGACTTGATCTTTATGCTACGCTTATCTATAGGAGTATGTCCATCGTACCATTCTTCTAATGATATGATCTTGTTGTTAACATCTCTATATTCATGATCCAGAAATCATGATCATCTATTAACCAACAAGCTGGTATTATAAAGAGGCTTTACTAAGGACTCTTATCAAGTTTACAAATCACACAAGTATTAATGTTTCTGATTAATACTTGTCACATCCCAAAATTTTCCCAATTTTGAAATGTGAAAAATAAATAAACAAAAGAAACAAATGTTGAAAATTAGGGCAAAAAGAAACTTTTTGCTTCTAAATGGAAACATCAGAACCCTACTTGAACAAAATTTGAATGAAAATGAAACAAACAAATTTTTAAACAAATCAAATGCATCCATGCTTGGAATGTATCTTGATTTGAACACTTGGAAAAGTTGAACCAAAACTCTAAACCCTAATAAAAGAAATCATCTCTAGGATAACTCTAAGACTGGCTTTGCCCATATAAAAATTTGGCAACAACCTTTCCAAATAATCAAAAATGGAAATAAAAAATATTATAAAACCATGGAAATTGGTTTCACTCAATTTGGACCCATGGATAAAAACTTATGATTTTAATAAGATAAAAGAAAGTATTCCCAAGGCTAATAAAATCTCCTAACTAAAATCAACACCAAATTGTGAGCAAAGTAATCCTAAAAGGATTTGAAAAGATAAATAAATATTAAATAAAATTATACAAATTGGAATCACTAATTTTGGAGCTATAAATAAAACGATATGAATTTTATAAGATAAAGAACGAATTAAATAAATAATAATTGTTTAAAGGACAATTTAAACCTTGGAAAAATCCCTAAGTAAATGAAATAAAAGTAACTAAAATAAAATAAAAGAATAAAGGATTATTTGAATAAAATTATATGAGTTTGAACCATATTCAATTTTATTTAAATAAAGAAAAATGCCTAAGTTAAAAAAATATTAAATCACAAGAAAAATAATGGAGTTGGATTAAATAACACACTAATAAATGGATTAAACCTACTAAAAAGTTTTGGAAAAGGTTTGAATTCAAATTGAAATCTGAATCAAATGTTCAAATAAAAATGGAAAACAGAAATGGAAAAAGAAAAACATATGAAGAGGAAAAAATAGAAAAGAACCAAACCTAACTAACCAACCAAACACCCAAGCCCAACCTGTCCCAACAGGAGCCCACCTGGGCCACTCTCCCTCTCCCCCCCCCCAAGAATTTTTCTCACTTGCGCATCCACCCACCCCCTCGCTGTCAAACCAGACCCACCGTCACGATGTCTTCGTCGTCCTCACCACGCGATGAACTCGCCCCCTTTCTGACCGGTTCTTCCCTGTTTGATTCCGCGTAAATTGGAGTAACTCCGCGATTAAATCCCTCCCTCGACCACGCGTGTTTAACCCCCTCTGTTTCCCCTCAATCCCCACACCACCGGAGCCCCCAGGCTGCAAGAATTTTGGCTCGAACCACCGCTGTCTCCGACGTGCTTCGACAATGATTTCGGTGAGGTCTGACCTCCTCGTCGCCTCTGGTTTACTTTGCCACATCCCCTGTCCTCATGTGCATGAGCTAACGCTTTTGGTTTGTCCACTGGCGCATAGTAGGCTCGCCTCCATCAACAACTTCGAGCATCCGACACCAGGAACATCTTCGGCGCGTTTTCCCGGTGAGCCCCGTGCGTGCCTCGTCCTCTAACCCTTGCTATCTTGTTCGCCTTTGTCCTGTGACTCATATGGTACTCGCCAATCACTCGTGCATGACCTGCAGGCTCACCTCCGAAGACGACAGCAAGCTCCCGACGGTGGCAGCAACTCCGGTGAGCAATTACCAAGGACCCCATGCGCCCCTTCATCCACAGCGACCACGTTGAGCACCCCCTCGCCACAGCGACTCTGGTAATGCCCTGCATCCCCTCCCTTGCCCCCTAGAATTTCCTGACCGCCATCGACAGAGCACCACCGCCGCGCATCACCAGCTAGCACCGCCAGTTCTTGTCTAGTTCGCTTAGGGCCATCAGTTCTAGATCCAAAGGAAGCAAACAAGAGATAGTGATACAAAGTATGAAGATGGATATTAGCCAAGTGAGGTGCCACAAATGCAAAGAGCTAGGCCATTATGCATCACATTGTCCAGAAAAAAAGAATAACAAGACAAGCAAACCTGTGAAGGATCTCAACCTTGTCACATGTTTCAAATGTGAAAATAAGGGACACTATGCAAACAACTGTCCAGAGAAGTTACATCAAGACACCAAGTAAGCCAAGAAGCAATCTAGTCAAAATTCTTTTAAGGGTGGTAGTACCCTAGTTGTCTTGAAGCCAACTTGTCGTCTCTAGCCTTCCCGAATCTCGGGACGAGATTCCTTTTAAGGGTGGTAGTCTGTCACATCCCAAAATTTTCCAAATTTTGAAATGGGAAAAATAAATAAACAAAAGAAACAAATGTTGAAATTTAGGGTGAAAAGAAACTTTTTTGCTTCTAAACGGAAACATCAAAACCCTACTTGAACAAAATTTGAATGAAAAGGCAACAAACAAATTTTTAAACAAATCAAATGCATCCATGCTTGGAATGTATCTTGATTTGAACACTTGGAAAAGTTGAACCAAAACTCTAAACCCTAATGAAAGAAATCATCTCCAATATCACTCTAAGACTATGGCTTTGCCCCATATAAAAATTTGGCAACAACCTTTCCAAATGATCAAAAATGGTAAACAAAAATATTATAAAACCATGGAAATTGGTTTTACTCAATTTGGAGCCATGGATAAAAACTTATGATTTTAATAAGATAAAAGAAAGTATTCCCAAGGCTAATAAAATCTCCTAACTAAATTCAACACCAAATTGTAAGCAAAGTAATCCTAAAAGGATTTTAAAAGATAAATAAATATTAAATAAAATTATACATATTGGAATCACTAATTTTGGAGCTATAAATAAAAAGATATTAATTTTATAATATAAAAAATAATTAAATAAAATAAGAATTATTTAAAGGACAATTTAAACCTTGGCCAGATCCCTAAGTAAATGGAATAAAATTAATTAAAAATAAAATAAAATAAAAGAATAAAGGATTATTTGAATAAAATTATATGGGTTTGAACCATATTCAATTTTATTTAAATAAAGACAAAATGCTTAAGTTAAAAAAATATTAAATCACAAGAAAAATAATGGAGTTGGACTAAATAACACACTAATAAATGGATTAAACCTACTGAAAAGTTTTGGAAAATATTTGAATTCAAATTGAAATCTGAATCAAATTTTCAAATAGAAACGGGAAACAGAAATGGAAAAAGAAAAACATATGAAGAGGAAAAAATAGAAAAGAACCAAACCTAACTAACATACCAAACACCCCAGCCCAACCTGTCCCAACAGGAGCCCACCTGGGCCACTCTCCCTCTCTCCCGCCCCCATAATTTTTCTCACCTGCGCATCCACCCACCCCTCGCTGTCAAACCGGACCCACCGCCACGCTGTCTTCGTCGTCCCCACCACACGATGAACTCGCCCCCTTTCTGACCGGTTCTTACCTGTTTGATTCCGCGTAAATTGGAGTAACTCCACGATTAAATCCCTCCCTCGACCACGCGTGTTTAACCCCCTCTGTCCCCTCTCTGTTTCCCCTCAATCCCCACACCACCGGAGCCCCCAGGCTGCAAGAATTTTGGATTGAACCACCGCTGTCTCCGACGAGCTTCGACAATGATTCCGGTGAGGTCTGACCTCCTCCTCACCTCTGGTTTACTTTGCCGCATCCCCTGTCCTCGTGTGCACACGCTAACGCTTTTGGTTTGTCCACTGGTGCAAAGTAGGCTCGCCTCCGTCAATAACTTCGAGCATCCAACACCAGGAACATTTCCGGCGAGTTTTCCCGGTGAGCCCCGGTGCGCGCCTCGTACTCTAACCCTTGCTATCTTGTTCGCCTTTGTCCTGTGACTCTTCTGATACTCGCCAATCACTCGCGTGTGACCTGCAGGCTCACCTCTAAAGACGACAGCAAGCTCCCAATGGTGGCAGCAACTTTGGTGAGCAATTGCCAAGGAGCCCGTGCGCCCCTTCGTCCACAGCGACCACATTGAGCACCCCCTCGGCATGGCGACTCTGGTAATGCCCTGCATCCCCTCCCTTTCCCCCTAGAATCACCGGACCGCCATCGACAGAGCGCCGCCGCCGTGCATCGCCAGCTAGCACCGCCAGTTCTTGGCTAGTTCGCTTAGGGTCGTCAGATCTAGATCCAAACGATACGATAGATCACTTAGATGAAGCGGTATTGTTTGATCTGAGCCATGCGATGCTAATTAAATCTAACGGTGTGCATTGCTCGATCTACCCGAAGCATTACTGACCAGTAGAAACACGCCACGTGTCCAGGCTATTCTGTTTAAATCCAGAAAACTATCTTTTAGATGTTTGAATTTGTACAATCCATAACTTTTGATTTGTATGTCCAAAAATTGCAAATTTTATATCAATGGATTTAGAAAAATGTCTAATTTGAAAATATGGCCCTGGTTTGGTCATTTCCTTCTGAAAAATTAGGTGTTTATGCAGAAACATTAATAGGACTATTTTAGATATAAAAAATGTTATAAAAATTATTTTTGACTGAAACCTTTTGCAAATTGATTTGTTTTGAACCCTCTGACCATAAACACTAACATTTGAATTTAAAAATATTTTTTTTGACACTAGGAATTATTCCTTTGAATAAAATCATTTCTAGTAAAACAAAAATGATTTAAAAGGCTTATTTTCACTAAATTGATTTTAAATGAATTTCTATCTTTTATAAAAGACCAGTAGGTGTATTGAAATGTTTAGAGCCTTGTTAGAAACCACTTTTTGAACAAAACAACGTTTTGCATGCTTGCATGCATTTCTTTATTTTTTATTGTTTTATTATATGTTTGAGTGCTAGTTTTGATTGTGTGCTTGCTTGATTGAATTGTAGTGAACTTTGAGGAGTGTGACAATTACAAGATCAAGGAGAGTACCTAGATTCTCTACTTAAAAGTCAAGTGATATTTTGGTCATCTAAAGTCATATCTTTTCAATATTGCATTAGTGATATTTTTGTAGTATGCATGATAGGACTATTTTTATATATTGCTATGCTATAGTAGATCCTATAGAATATATCTTGGTAGGAATCTTCCTAAGTCAAGAGACAAGTTATGCTAGTATGCTTAGCCAAGCTATTAGAATTCAATGGTGGAATATACATACTATGATATTATGCAAAGTCTATGACTATGTTTTTGATTAATAAAACAACTATGTGAATGAATCACTTGGGTGGAATGGGAAGAATGGTTTGTGTTGAGTGGTTACCCAGGGCCCATTTCTATGGCTTACCCTGGTGTATCTCACTTGTTTATGGCCACCTAGGAACAAAGAGATTTGATATTTTTTGTGTTAAGAAGCTTCTAGTGCAGCCACATGGCATATGGGCTCTACCTTGACTACATAGGTTGCAAGAACTCAGCCAGATGGACAGTTGGTGGTAGTGATGATAGGATGGAACGCGTCCATGGTGGTCTGAGGGATTGTTTCTGAAAAGTCTCGTCTCGATGCATGTCGAGTCTTGTGGGGAAAGTGCACCACCTCTCGAGAGGGTATAAACTAAGTACTTATCCGTGTCCCCGGTAATGGACATTTTGAGCATCAAAGACATTGAAATGATCAAGGATCTCCTCATCCCAATTTCTCTAAGTTAAAAACTTGTTGGGTGAACAAGGGAAGCACCTGGTGTATCCAGTGTGCCATTGTTTGATGAAATGTTTTGGAAGAGAAAAGCTATTTTATAAAGGATGGGAAAATTTTATTTTATGCAAAGGCCAGCCAAAACTCCACTTAACCAAATATTCATGTAGATTATAGATTCTCCATATAAATATGATATCACTTGCCAATACAATTCAAATGTATTGACCCTTGTGGATGTAACTTATTATGTTGTAGGTTTGTTTGATGTTAGTGAAGTTTGTTGAGTAGGGATTACAAGTCTACAACCAACATGTTTGCCTGTGGCATATGAAGATGAAGGACTCCATGCTTAATAGATGTATCTGCTGCAGTATAATAAGATAGCCATATGAGCTATGTAAGATGTAATGAATATTTTATTCCTGGATATAAGTTGTAATGTGACTTTTGTTCCTTGATATTACATCTTAAACTGTGGGTGCTAGCTATTCGATCCAGGGACTAGAACTATAAACACAGGGATCTCTACCTTATCAGGTTGGGACCTCTACAATATTATTATAGCATGAATGTAAACATTTATCATAAACACAAATATATAATAATAACTACTTTTATTATTGCATCTAGGGCATATCTCCAAAAGTTTTCTTGAGCTATGGCCCACAGTTGCGGGGTAAAAGGGCGATTTACAATGACTCTAAGACCCGATACGTGTTTGAGAGTTATGACCAAAAACTCATCATTTCCGTGTTTTACCACCGTTTTCATGAGCTATTGCCCTCGGTTTTGGGGTTCTAGAGTGATTTGCATGGCCCGTAAGACCCGATACATGTTTCAGATATAAGACCAAAAGCTCAGCATTTTCTTGCTTTATGGTTGTTTACATTAGCTATTGGCCACTGTTTTGGAGTTCCACGGAGATTTACAATGACCGCAAGACTCGATATGTGTTTGAAAGTTAAGACCAAAAACTCGTCATTTTCACGTTGATGGCTGGTTTCATGAGCTATAGCGTACGGTTTCGGTGTTCCAATGCGATTTACAACGACCGCAAGTCCCGTTACATGTTTAAGAGATATGATCAAAATCTCATTGTTTTCTCGTTTTATGGCCGTTTTAATGAGTTATTGCCCCCATTTTAGGGGTTCCATGGAGATTTACAAAGACCATAAGACTCGATACATGTTTTTGAGTTAAGACAAAAACTCGTCATTTCGCGTTTATGGCTGTTTCATGAGTTATTGCCCACAGTTTTGCATTCCAGTGCGATGTATGACGACCATAACACCAAATAAATGTTTGAGAGTTATGACCCAAAAAACTCATCGTTTTTGCATTTTAAGGCCGTTTTCATGAGCTATTGTCTACAATTTTGTGGTTCCATGGAGATTTATAATGACTGTAAGACCAGATACATGTTTAAGAGTTATGACCAAAAACTCGTCGTTTTCGCGTTTTACGATTGTTTTCTTGAGCTATTGCTCACCGTTTTGGCGTTCCACGGAGATTTACAATGACCATAAGACCTGCTACATTGTTGAGAGTTATGACCAAAAACTTGTCATTTTCTTGTTTTATAGCTGTTTCACGAGTTATTGCCCATGGTTTTGGGGCTCTAGGGCGATTTACAACGACAGTTAGACCCAATACATGTTTGAGTGTTATGACCAAAAACTCATCGTTTTCGTGTTTTATGACCGTTTTCATGAGCTATTGCCCACAATTTTGGGGTGCCAATGCGATTGATGATAACCATAAGACAAGATAAATGTTTCAGAGTTAAGACTCGATACATGTTTGAGAGGTAAGACGAAAAACTCAGCGTTTTCGCGTTTATGGTTGTTTTAATGAGGTGTTGCCCATAGTTGTGGGGTTCAATTGTGATTTACGATGACCATAAGACAAGAAATGTTTGAGAGTTATGACCAAAAACTCATCGTTTTCACGTTTTACGACCGTTTTCATCAGCTATTGTCCACGGGTTTGGTGTTCTAGGGAAATTTAAAATGACTGCAAAATCCCAATACATGTTTCATAGTTACGACCAAAAAATTGTCATTTTTTAATTTTTTGGCCGTTTTCATGAGCTATTACCAACATATTTGGGGTAAAGGGTGATTTAGAACGACCGTAACACCCGATACAAGTTTGAGAGTTATGACCAAAAAAATCATCGTTTTCTTGTTTTATGGCCGTTTTCATGAGATATAGCCCATATTTTTGGGGTTCCAATGAGATTTACAATGACCGTAAGGCTCGATACGTGCTGGAGAGTTAAGACAAAAAAAACTCATCATTTTCGCCTTGATAGCTGTTTTCATGAGCTATTTCCCTCGGTTTGGGTTCTAGTGCGATTTATGACGACCATAAGACCAGATAAATTTTTGAGACTTATGACTAAAAACTCGTCGTTTATGCATTTTAGGACAGCTTTCATGAGCTATTACCTATAATTTTGGGGTTCCATGGAGATTTACAATGACCGTAAGACCAGATACATATTTGAAAGTTATGACGAAATACACGTCATTTTCGCCTTTCACGACCGTTTTCATGAGCTCATGATTTTGGCGTTCTAGAGAGTTTAAAATGACCATAAGGCCCGATACATGTTTGAGATTTACGACCAAAAACTTGTCATTTTCTTGTTTTATCGCTATTTTCTTGAGCTATTTCCCATAATTTTGGGGTAAAGGGCGATTTACAATGACTGTAAGACCCGATACATGTTTGAGATTTATGACCAAACACTCATTGTTTTCGTGTTTTACCGCCGTTTTCATGAGCTATTGCACTCGGTTTTGGGGTTCTGGGGCGATTTGCATGGCCCGTAAGACCCGATACATGTTTCGGAGATAAGACCAAAATCTCAGAGTTTTCTAGTTTTATGGTCATTTACATTAGCTATTGCCCAGTGATTTGGGGTTCCGGGGAGATTTACAACGACCGCAAGACTCGATATGTGTTTGAGAGATAAGACCAAAAACTCATCATTTTCACGTTGATGGTTGGTTTCATGAGCTATAGCGTACGGTTTCGGGGTTCCAATGCAATTTACGACGACCGCAAGTCCCGATACATGTTTGAGACATATGACCAAAAACTCATTGTTTTATCATTTTATGGCCGTTTTGATGAGATATTGCCCCTAGTTTTGGTGTTCCAGGGACATTTACAACGACCTTCATTTTCGCGTTTATGGCTTTTTCATGAGCTAGTGCCCACAGTTTTGCGTTACAGTGTGATTTACGATGACCGTAACACCAGAAAAATGTTTGAGAGTTATGACCCAAAAACTCGTCATTTTTGCAGTTTAAGGCCGTTTTCATGAGCTATAGCGTACAATTTTGGGGTTCCATGGAAATTTATAATGACCGTATGATCAGATACATGTTTGAGAGTTATGACAAAAACTCGTCGTTTTCGCGTTTTACGACCGTTTTCTTGAGCTATTGCCCACGAGTTTGGTGTTCTAGGGAAATCTAAAATGACCGCAAGACTCGATACATGTTTCAGAATTACGACCAAAAAATTGTCATTTTCTCTTTTTTGGTTGTTTTCATGAGCTATTATCCATAGTTTTTGGGTAAAAGGGAGATTTAGAACGACCGCAATACCTGATACAAGTTTGAGATATATGACCAAAAAACTCATCGTTTTCTTGTTTTATGGCCGTTTTCATGAGCTATTGCCCACATTTTTGGGGGTTCCAAGGAGATTTCAATGACCGTAAACCTCGGTACGTGCTTGAGAGTTAATACAAACTCACCTTTTTTTCCTTCGGTTTTGGCTTTCAGTTCGATTTACGAAAAACGTAAGACCAAATATATTTTTGAGAGTTATGACCAAAAACTCACCGTTTATGCATTTTAAGGCCGTTTTCATGAGCTATTGCCTATAATTTGGGGGTTCCATGGAGATTTACAACAACCGTAAGACCAGGTACATGTTTGAAAGTTATTACCAAATACACGTTGTTTTCGCGTTTTACGAACGTTTTCATGAGCTATTTCCCACGATTTTGGCATTCTAGGGAGATTTAAAATGACCATAAGACCTGATACATGTTTGAGAGTTACGACCAAAAACTGATCGTTTTCTTGTTTTATGGCTGTTTTCTTAAGCTATTGCCCACAGTTTTGGGGTAAAAGGGCATTTTACAATGACTGTAAGACCCGATATATGTTTGAGAGTTATGACCAAACACTAATCATTTTCACGTTTTATCACCGTTTTCATGAGCTATTGCCCTCGGTTGCATGGCCCATAAGACCCGATACATGTTTCATAGATAAGACCAAAAACTCAGCGTTTTCTCATTTTATGGTCATTGACATTATCTATTGCCCACTGTTTTGGGGTTTCAGGGAGATTTACAACGACCGCAATACTCGATATGTGTTTAAGAGTTAAGACCAAAAACTCGCCATTTTCGCGTTGATGGCTAGTTTCATGAGCTATATCGTACGGTTTCGGGGTTCCAATGCGATTTACGACGACCGCAAGTCCCGATACATGTTTGAGAGATATGACCAAAACCTAATTGTTCTCTCGTTTTATGGCCGTTTGGATGAGTTATTTCCCTCGGTTTTGGGGTTCCAGGGAGATTTACAATGATCGTAAGACTCGATATATGTTTTTAAGTTAAGACAAAAAAACTCATCGTTTTCGTGTTTATGGCTGTTTTCATTAGTTATTGCCCATAGTTTTGCGTTCCAGTGTGATTTACGACAACCGTAACACCAGATAACAAATAAGAGTTATGACCCAAAAACTCGTCGTTTTTGCATTTTAAGGTCGTTTTCATGAGCTATAGCCTACAATTTTGGGGTTCCATGGAGCTTTATAACAACCATAAGACTAGATACATGTTTGAGAGTTATGACCATAACTCGTCATTTTCATGTTTTACGACCGTTTTCATGAGCTATTGCCCATGTGTTTGGTGTTCGAGGGAAATTTAAAATGACCGCAAGACCCTATACATGTTTTAGAGTTACGACCAAAAAATTCTCATTTTCTCGTTTTTTGGCCGTTTTCAGGAGCTATTACCCCACAGTTTTGGTGTAAAAGGCGATTTTAAACGACCGTAAGACCCGATACATGTTTAAGAGATATGAACAAAAAAATCATCGTTTTCTTGTTTTATAGCCGTTTACATGAGCTATTGCCCATATTTTTGGGGTTCCAAGGATTTTTACAACGACTGTAAGGCTCGATACTTGCTTGAGAGTTAAGACAAAAAACTCGTCGTTTTCTCCTTGATGGCTATTTTCATGAGTTATTGCCCTTTGTTTTGGGTTTCAGTGCGATTTATGATGACTGTAATACCATATAAATTTTTGAGAGTTATTATCAAAAACTCGTTGTTTATGCATTTTAAGGCCGTTTTCCTGAGCTATTGCCTATAATTTCAGGGTTCCATGGAGATTTACAACAACCGTAAGACCAGATACATATTTGAAAGTTATAACCAAATACATGTCGTTTTCGTGTTTTATGACCATTTTCATGAGCTATTACCCACGATTTTGGCATTCTAGGGAGATTTAAAATGACCATAAGACCCGATACATGTTTGAGAGTTATGACCAAAAACTTGTTGTTTTCTTATTTTATGGATATTTTCTTGAGCCATTGCCCACAGACTCAGGGTAAAAGGGAGATTTACAATGATTGTAAGACCCGATACATGTTTGAGAGTTATGACCAAACACTCAACTTTTTTGCGTTTTACCATCGTTTTCATGAGCTATTGCCCTCAATTTGGGGGTTTCGGGGTGATTTGCATGGCCCGTAAGACGTGATACATGTTTTAGAGATAAGACGAAAAACTTACCGTTTTCTCGTTTTATGGTCATATACATTAGCTATTGCCCCCAGTTTTGGGGTTCCAGGGAGATTTACAACGACCGTAAGACTCGATACATGTTTTTGAGTTAAGCCGAAAAACTCGTCGTTTTCGTGTTTATGGCTGTTTTCATGAGTTATTGCCCATAGGTTTGCGATCTAGTGTGATATATGACGACCGTAACACCAGATAAATGTTTGAGAGTTATGACCCAAAAACTCGTCGTTTTTGCATTTTAAAGCCGTTTTCATGACCTATAGGCTACAATTTTCGGGTTCCATGGATATTTATAACGACTGTAAGACCAGATACGTGTTTAAGAGTTATGACCAAAAACTTGTCGTTTTTTGTCACATCCCAAAATTTTCCAAATATTGAAATGTGAAAAATAAATAAACAAAATAAAATTTTGTTGAAATTTAGGGTGAGAAGAAACTTTTGATCCCACTTGGAAACATCAAAACATATTTTGACCAAATAAAATCCTAAAGGGATTTAAAAAATGATAAACAATTACTAAATAGATTTATAATAGTTGGAATCACTATTTTTGATCTTTAAATAAAAAAAAGATTTGATTTTCAAAAGCAAAGGTAGAATTATAAATAAGGATTATTTTATATAGCCAAATTAAGTCTTGGCCAAACTTTTGAAATAAAATACTTCTATTTGATAAAAAGAGTAAAGGTTTATTTAAAAAAATGAGGATTTATTAATATCCAATTTTATTTAATTAATGGCTTTTCCATTTTTAAATAAACACTAAAACTTGTTAGAATATTTTAAATAAGATTTCCAAGTGTTTTAGTTTTTCAAATAAAACCTACTGAAAAGGTTTTGGTATTATTTAGTTTTGAAATAGAGTTTTTAAATAAATTAAATCCTATTTGAATTAATGACTAAGGTCTATTTATCTAATTATTAATGGGTCTTAAAAAGAATAAAAATTACTTCGTTTTGGACTTTGGATTATGTTGTTAAACAGAACTAAAATCAATACAAATTTTGGTGGTGGCTTGAATTGATTTGTTGTTTGAATTATTTGATTGAAATTCAAAACAGAAATTCCAAAAAGAAAAATAAAAGGCAAACTGTATAAAAAAATAGAAACGGACCCAGCCCAGCAGCCCACCAGCTCTCACCCGCTGTGAACCGTTTTTCACTGAGTAATCAACCCGCGAAGTCACAGACAAGTGGACCTCGTGCCCCCTCTCTCTCTCTCTCACTGTCAGCCGGACCCCACTTCCGTGTCATCATCGTTTCCACCCGGGCCAGCCGTTTCCCCCTTTTCTCAACGGCGTTCTTCCGCGATTAATCCCCTTGATTACGCGTTGATGGCCGGAGTAAACTCACCAGTGACCACGCTCGTTAAAGTGCCTCGCCTCTCTTTCCCCAAGCGCCATCCCCGCTCGCCTCCAGTCGGCCAATCGCGAGCTCGAACTCACTGTCCCCGACGAACTTCTCCGGCGAAATTACGGCGACTCCGACCGCCTCTCCACTCCCAGAGCATACGAGCTTGCTCTCCAGTCCCGTGCGCACCTGCCCATAGCCCCAGCTCGCTCCCGCGCGCTCTAGAAGCTCGGCTTCGTCAACATTAGACTGCCACCGTCTTCGGCCGTTTCTCCGGCGAGTCTCCCTGGTAAGCCCAGACCGCCCCGAGCCCTCTCAATGATACTCCCGTACTCCCCATGCTCGTACGCATCTAACGCCCCCTCCTGTTTCCCTTAGGGCGACCTGCAACCTCGCCCCCGACAACCTCCGGAGACAACCGACGCCGCTGCACACTCCGGCGAGCAATCACCGTCGTTCCTGAGCGCCCCTCGCCAAGCCAATGCCACCTAGAGCTTCGCCAACCCTCTGCGAGCACGGTGAGTTGTTTCCTTTCTTCCCTTGCTTCCTGTAATCGCCGTGATGCCACCGCCCGAGCGTGCGCCGCCGCCAGCCGCCGCTAGCGCCGCCAGGCAATGGTCAGAGGCACAGTGCCCATTAGATCTTGATCTTACGGCTAGGATTAGAATCAGGCGAAGGGGTATGAGTGGATCAGCGCCATGCGATTTAAGTGAATCCTGTGGTCCAGAGAGGCTGATCCGCACGAAGCGGTACCGGGCAATAAGATCGAGCCACGTGGACAAGGTTTTGTTAAAAACAGAAAATAGAATCTATTTGAATTGCAAACTTGTAAAATTCATAACTTTAGTTCTACACGTCCAAATTTTGCAAATTTTATATCAATGGAATCAGTAGAACAAGTACTTTGCAACCATGCATTGTGTTTAATGTTTTTCTTATGGAAAATTGGTTTAATTTGCAGAAACAAGTGTAGGCATATTTTGAATATAAAAATTGTTCTAGATATATTTTTGAGATGAAATCTTTGCAAAATGATTAGTTGTGAACCTACTGACCATAGGAACCAACCTATGGATTTAAAAATGTATTTTGTGAAGTTAAGGAGTAAATATTTGAATTAGCACATTTCTAGTCAAATAAAAATAATGTTTTTGGTTTAGAAATGAATTTTGAGTAAAATCTTTGGGAAATGATTTGATTCAAACCTTCTGAACCTAAACACCAAGTTTTGAGAATTCAAATATATTTGGTGAACCCTTTCAAGAATAATGCTTTGCTAAAAGCATTTTCAACCACATAAAATATTAATTTGATTTAAAAATGGTTTATAGATAAAACCTTTGCAAATGGTTTTACCTCTTTTGTAAATGACCAATGTGAGCTTGAAAATGTTTAGAGCCTAATAGAAACCACTTTTCTAAATAAAACTATCTTTTGCATGCTTGCATGCATGACCTTGTTTTTGTTATTTTATGTGTGAGAAATGGTTTGAATGCTAGTTGGAATTGTGTTTGTTTGATTGAATTGTTGTGAAGTTAGAAGAGTGTGATATTTGCAAGATCAAGAAGTGAACCATCATTCTCTACTAAAAAGGCAAGTGACACTATCATCCATGTCCTACTATTTTCATTACACTTAGTGGATTTTGTAACATGCATGGAAAGGTTTACTATATTTTATGCTATGCTAAATCCTAATAGGATACCCTTATATATCCCTTAGTGGAAACAATGTAGTTGTAGTATGCTCAGCCCTGCTGTATATTGGGATGGGATACATGATATGATTATATGAAGAGTGGAAAAAGACATATGTTTTATAAAATAAAACAAGTACTCAATGAACCACCTGGGTGGACAAGGATACTCAAGATTGGACAAGGTGGCAACAAAAGGAACCATGTTTATATGGCTATCTCTTTTTGTATGTGCACCAGAAGAAAACCACCCAGGGACTTAGAGGTTGAACATGTTTCTCGTACAGTGGCTTCCGTGTACAGCCACATGCTAAATGGGCTCTGGCTTAGGGTGTGTTTGGTTCTGCTTCTCCAACAACCTTCTGCTGTAACAAAGCTAAAAGCTAACCAAACGGAAATTTTCTGTAGCCGATTCCACCAACGCAGCCAGCTTTTATTAGTGTTATTCTCAAAGCAGCTGTACCCGTGCTTTCATCGCGTTGGCTTCTTAATTTTCTAGATTAATTACCCACCAATGCCCCTAGCTAGTCATACCGGTTCGTTTTCTTTTCTCATGTCGCTTACGATCGGCATCTCTCTTCCCCTGACGTCTCATTTTTCCTGTGCAGACCCGTCCATCCGGCTGGCCGGCCCCTCTCCGACGGTGACAGCTAATACGGTCTCCCTAATTACCACTGATTCGGCTCCCATCGGCAAGTTGGCTGGTTTACACGGTGCCTCTCCCACCAAGACGAAAATAATGCCCATGTTGCTTACTGCCTGTGCGGCGCCTCTCCCCAACCAAGATTGAATGATCGATGTACGGACGTACAAGCTAGCTAGTAACTTGTTTGCTAGATGGTCTAGATCGATGGATATTGCTAGCACACATACCCGAGTTATAGCTAGCTTTGCTAGATTTCACCAAATCGATACAGTATGGCACAAACATAACCTGATGACATTCAGGGGAGGAGAACGAGGATACAATGAATAATTTTTAAAATAGAGAATAGCAACATCTTGTGTTACAGTGATACAGAAATATGATAGCTATGTTGATAGAGGACATCATCGGTGAATCATATAAATCTTATCCGTGTGTAACATTTCAAAGGTTGATATTTCTATTGTTAACGTTGTTATTTGCGGAGTATGTCAGTCCAAGAAAAATGGGTGCTTCAGCGGTCAGTTAAAATCTCTCAAGACCTCAGGGGTATTACAGCAGTTCCAAAAAAATCTACAGTTTCACAGCTGCTCCAGCCAAACAACTTATAGATTTAACACAGTTCCTTGGTCACAACAGCTTTTTTACAGTTCACAGATCATAGCAGCTTTTTTAGAATCCACAGCAGAACCAAACAGACCCTTAGTCAACTGCATAGTGAAAGACCCATGCATTGGCATCTTCAGGTTAACTAAAATTATGTAAGGGAAATTTATCCCTACATTGGTGCCTGGTTGACAAGCTAGCATTGTGTATTGGGAGGACTTCTATGGAAAGACTTTGTCACATTCTCGATCTGCCGGTACTCCATTTTGGTGAGTACTTATCCAGCGGCCACTGGTGGCGTCAAGACGAGATTGTGTTATGTGGGTAAAGTGTACAACTTCTACAGAAGATCAAATTCTAAGTACTTATCCGTGTCCCCGGTTATGGACAATACTGAGCAACTAAGGCCTGAAGCTATGGAAGATCTCGATATTCCAATTTCTCAAAGTAAAACTTGATGGTGACAACAAGGGATTGAAGCACTTGGAGTTTTCCAAGAAGTTCAGAAAGATTTGACAAAAAGATCAAAACTATTTTGAAAAGATAGGATAAAACTATATTGCTTTCTGCAAATGAGCCTAAACCCTACTTAGCCAAATATGCACTTAATGATAGGATCCACTTCTTTATACATAGTAGTGAAACTTGCCAATACAATTCAAATGTATTGACCCTTGTGGCTGCAACTTATTATGTTGCAGGTTTGTTTGATGTTAGTGAAGTGTGTTGAATAGGATTACAAGTCTACAACCAACATGATTGCCTGTGGCACTTTGAAGATGAAGGACTCCATGCTATATATTATGATGCATTGTAATGTGATAGCCAAATGAGCTATGTAAGATGTAATGAATTATTTTATTCCTAGTTATAAAGTTGTGTTATGATCTTTGTTTCTTGATATTACATCTTAACTGTGGATGCTAGCTATTGATCCAGGGACTAGCATTGTAAACACAGGTATCTCTACCTTATTAAAGGTTGGGAACCTTACATTTTCGCATGCTACGACCGTTTTCTTGAGCTATTACCCATAGTTTTGGCGATCCAGGGAGATTTATAATGACCGTAAGACCTGATACATTTTTAAGAGTTATGACCAAAAACTTGTCATTTTCTTGTTTTATGGCCGTTTTCACGAGTTATTCCCCATGGTTTTGGGGATCTAGGGAGATTTACAATGACATTAAGACCCAATACATGTTTGAGAGTTATGACTAAAAACTCGCCGTTTTCGTGTTTTATGACCGTTTTCATTATCTAATGCCCACAATTTTGGGGTGCCGGTGCGATTGACGATAACCATAAGACCAAATAAATGTTTTAGAGTTAAGACTCGATACTTGTTTGAGAGGTAAGACGAAAAACTCATCGTTTTCGTGTTTATGGTTGTTTTAATGAGTTGTTGCCCATAGTTGTGGGGTTCAAGTGTGATTTACAACGACCATAAGAGTAGAGAAATGTTTGAGAGTTATGACCAAAAACTCGTCGTTTTCATGTTTTATGACCGTTTGCATGAGCTAATGCCCACGGGTTTTGTGGCATCCCGCAAAACCACTACTAGAAAATCGCGTTGAATTTGTGCATTGCATCGTCATCATCATGCATTGTTTGCATAAAACTATTTTCGCAAAGCCCGTTTTGTTTTCTAAAACGCCCCGTCTTTTATTCAAACGCCAAAACCGGGTCTCCGGAATATTTTGTTTTGGCCGCTAACGGTTTGCATATGGCCCCATTAAAATAAATAAAAGGTTTAAATATTTTCAGTAGGGGCAGTCGAACGGGCCGAATAGACCCGAACGACTACCCCCAGAAATTAAATCGGTCCTTTTAAAACAGCTCCCCTAAATCCTATTCCTACCCAAACCAAACCTACCCACCGCTTACAGCTCTCCACCTCACCCTCTCACCAGTTTTCTACCCACCCCGCCACCTAAGCAATCCTTCCCTTTTCCCTTTTCTTCCCTCACCCTATCCCTTTCTACCCTCTCTCTCCCTGGCCCCATCTCTCCTGGCCCATCCCAACCGCAGCCAAACCCCACTCCCAAAGCCCACCTCCCCGGTCCACCTCACAGAGCCTCCTCGCCACATGCAAGACGCCTGGGCCAACCACCCTGCCGATGGGTCCCACCATGAGCCCCACCCCGCCAAGGCCTGCTTCTGTTCCTCTTCTCCTCCCTATCTGCAACCTCCCCAACCCCTGGTTCCTCCTCCCTCCTCTCCTCACGTCTCGGCTTGCCTCTCCGCTTCCACCCCCGCCAGATCCCCTCCGCTCCGCCTCCCGCTGCTGCAGCGCTGAGCAGACGCCGTCTGCCTCACTGCCGCTTAGCCGCCTCGCCTCGCTCGCCCGGCTGCCTCCCGTCTGCTCGCTTTCCGGCCAAGGCGGCCGCCTCCTCCTCTGCGCCGCAGCCTTCCTCTCGCGCTCGCCATAGCCGCGACCCTCCGCCGTTTTCTCGTTGAAGTTTGCTGCTGCCGCTGCTGCTTCCTTCCGCCGGTCCTTGCCGACTCGAAGGCCACTGCTGTTCTCCCGCGGCCACCGCTGCCTCTTCAGGTAGCCCGCGCGCCTCCGCCATGAAGCCTCCCGGCGTCGCCGCCGCGCCCGCTGTGGACGCTCGCCGAGCCGCCTGTGGCCCGACTCAGACCGCTTTCCTCGGTGTCGCCTGCCTGTCCGCCCGGCGCGGGAGCGCCGCTGCCGCGTCACCAGCGAGCCGCCATCGCTTCGAAGTCTCGCTGTCGCTTTGCGCCGGCCGCTGCCGCCTCTCCTTCGCCGTTTAGCGACCCGTCCCAAGAATGGTTACCACGGCTCCGCCTGAGCTCCGCCCGGCAACCATGGACGCTGTGCCGACCTTTCGCCTTCGCCGCCTCGGGCAAGATGCTCCATCTGTGGCGTTTGGACCAAGTCTCGACCACCCGTCCCCATGTGGCCATGACACCAACAAGTACACGAACACGAAGCCGCCCAAGTTCGCCTCAAGGAGCCGCAGAACCCGAGGATCCATCGACAAGACCTCCGACGCGGAACCCCGACACCGCCAACCTCGACATGTGACGCCAAGGTCTTTCCCCTCGGAACCACCAAGTCCTCCATTTCGGCGCCCGAAGCCGTGAACCCCGACAAGAGCCACGACACGAATACAACAAGTACCCCTCTCGGAACCGAGGACCGGAGATGCCCGGAACGCCAAGACCGCCTCAAGGTTCAAGGACCTCACATCGAACCCGAGTTCGCCATCGACACTGAAGACGGAGCACTAAGACCGTGCCCGGATCCGGAGTCCGAACCCGATACGCGACAAGGTCTACCACACGGACACCAAGTGCTTCGTCCCGAACGTCATGATCGTCGACATGACCCGAAGACCGCGAATGCGACAAGAACGGCACCGACGCAAAACGCCAAGTACTTCCTTCCGGAACGCAAGATCTGCCCGTTACCGAGAGCGAGAGAACGATCCCGCCGAGCCCGAACCGCCGAACCCTGGACCCTGAGATCGACCCCGAACCCCGGAACCCAAGATCGTCGAGCCCCCCCTAATGTGTGGACCCCTTCTCGAAACCCTATTTTATAACATCATAACAACTTGTTGCATATTGAATCATTCATCTCGCATGCATATCTGTGGTTTGGGGGCCTTATGCCGATTCACCTAATAATTAAATATGGGGCCCATATGCGGGCAAATCTAGCCTTATATTGGCCTCATTTAAACTTGTGTAGCGAACCGGTGTCTTATCTGGCCATGTTAAAACAACATTTAAATTGCGGGGGTTCTAAATAACTTGAACCACTTGAATAATTGTCGGGACCCCGGTTCCGCTCAACATGACCTAATTGCATTGCACCTTTGCCATGCCATACATCATACATGCATCATGCCGATCTTTTGCCGTAGTATTAAATGTTGCATCCGGTGTTTCTTCTAGTGTTTTGCTTCTTCGCGGATAAGGCCGTTGAGTTGATGTGAGCTTCGCCCCGACCTTCGGGTTGAACCTTTGGCAATGTTTTCAGGCGAGCATCTCCCCCTCTTTCTACCTATCTTACTTTTATAGTATTTACTTCCCTCCTGTTGATCTATTGCTATCTGTGTTGCGATGCTTTAGTTGTCGTACCCGTGAAATTCCTTGCAACCTTATATTGCCTTGGACACATCCTATTACCTGTTGTTTGGTAGATAGTTGGACTTGCGCGTCGTAGTTGCTTGCTCAAGTCTTGATGTGTCATACATGCCTCGCTTGTGATGTATTGCCGCATGTTGATGTTGGAGATGGTCATAGTTTTACTTATCGTCACTTTAATTTCTGTTTAACAACTAAAATTGAAATAAGCAGAGGCATCGGTGGGTGATAGAAAATATTTGGTTTCCGAACGCCCACTTGTGTCCCGTAAGACCCCGAGTACTTGATACCTGTTCCTTGATTTATCGCTATCCACATATGGGGAGTATGGGCCCCCTAGCGTAGCTTGATTCCGTCTTATTTCTTGGGGCCACAAACTAGTTTGAGGTTTTATTACTATCATGTACTTATGCCATGCTTTATCGCTTTATTTACGATTGCGAGGTACGCATTAATCGCATCGCTTTTAGGCGGATGTTTCGGTATCGACAGCCCCGATTGGGGATCTCATCGCTTCTGACCATCGACGCAGACCTTGAGTCCGTCTCGAGCTAGCTTACTTGCTATTGGCAGCTTAATGGGGTGGCCCCTAAATATTTCGAATCTTGTGATTGCTCGTCGTGAGACCTCGTTGGGTTTTGATTTGGTTTTTCCGAGGTTGATCGTGTGTGTGTTGCTATTGGTGCACCCCGGGGTTAAAACTTTCAAAGCCGTGTCCATGTTATGGACGACTTGGAGCACAAGATCTCGATCATAGACAAGCATAACTAAAGTTCTTCGTTATAAATTTGACTTATAATGACTAGTAATCAGCTCCACTATAATGGAATGGCTAATTAATACTGCCCACAATTGCTTGTTTGGTTGTCGCCATACAATTGTACCGACTAGTAAATCTTGCAACTACAACGGAATGGCTGAATAAAAGTTCCAACAACCGCTTGGGTTTATGGGTTTTCATGCTAATCAGATCTCGACTAGTAAGTGTTGCCACTATAACGGAATGGTTAACTAAAGTGCTCATCGCTTACTTTATCGTGACGATTATCTAAACCTGACTAGTAAAGTGCCGCAACTATAACTAAATAAGTAAAGTCGCCAACCGTGTGAGTTCCTCGGTTGACTTCCTCGTTGTCTCGGGGAAACACCAGGGATGGGTTTGTCGTGTTAGCTTCGTGTTGGATCCGGATAGGTCATTCTTACCTCTTTGATAACCGCCAGTGTCTCGAGTCTCTATAGGTTGTTTAGTGCATCTTGCCGCCTTGACCCACCATACCTATGTAGGCGAGGACCGCCAATTCTAGCCTCGCTGTAATCGCCTCGATCGACGCCTCCTTCTTTTTCCTTTGCCCTTTGTCGACCCCTTTGTTTAAGCAGGTTTTGAGATCGACGTCGTTAGCGAGGTTACCTCCCGCTTGGCTCAGGCAGGGTTATGGACGCCATTGGTTATTCTTCAGGGCTCTTAGCCCCATTTGCTTCTTGTCCGTAGTCGGACGCTCTACCGTTTTCAAGGTGATTTGGATCTTGTATATTATATCTGTATTCTTGACTCTTTGAGTCGCCGTTATATATATCTGTTCTGTGGGTCCCATCGAGGACTGTTGTGTAATGTTATTACTTCGTTTTCCACCCGCACGAAAGTGCCTGGTGGGCACCTTTGAATCGTTTCTATGCGGGTTTGGTGAATTTTGCTCAAATTTGCATAGGTCCGATTCTGAGGGTGTTACAGGTTTGGTGTTCTAGGGAAATTTAAAATGACCACAAGACCCGATACATGTTTCAGAGTTACGATCAAAAAATTGTCATTTTCTCGTTTTTGGCCGTTTTCATGACCTATTACTCATAGTTTTGGTGTAAAAGGGCGATTTAGAATGACCATAAGACCCGATACATGTTTGAGAGATTTGAACAAAAAATTATCGTTTTCTTGTTTTATAGCCTTTTACATGATCTATTGCCCACATTTTTGGGGTTCTAAGGAGATTTACAATGACCGTAAGGCTCGATGCGTGCTTGAGAGTTAAGACAAAAAGCTCGTCCTTTTCACCTTGATGGTTGTTTTCATGAGCTATTGCCCTCGGTTTTGGGTTCCAGTGCGATTTACGACGACGACCATAAGACCTTATACATGTTTGAAAGTTATGACCAAATACACGTCGTTTTCGCGTTTTATGACCGTTTTCATGAGCTATTGCCTACGATTTTGGCGGTCCAGGGAGATTTAAAATGACCGTAAGACCCGATACATGTTTGAGAGTTATGACCAAACACTCATTGTTTTCACGTTTTACCACCATTTTCATGAACTATTGCCTTCAGTTTTGGGTTCCGGGGCGATTTTCATGGCCCGTAAGACCGGATAAATGTTTCAGAGATAAGACCAAAAACTCAACGTTTTCTCGTTTTATGGTCGTTTACATTAGCTATTGCCCACTATTGTCAGGGAGATTTACAACGATCGCAAGACTCGATATGTGTTTGAGAGTTGAGATAAAAAAACTCGTCATTTTTGCGTTGATGGCTGGTTACATGAGCTACAGCGTATGGATTCAGTTTCAATGCGATTTACGATGACCGCAAGTCCTGATATATGTTTGAGAGATATTACCAAAAACTCAATGTTTTCTCTTTTTATGGCCGTTTTGATGAGTTATTGCCCTAGTTTTGGGGTTCCAAGGAGATTTACATCGACCGTAAGACTCAATGCTTGTTTTTGAGTTAAGACGAAAAACTCATCGTTTTCGTGTTTATGGCTGTTTTCATGAGTTATTGTCCACAGTTTTGCATTCCAGTGCGATTTACGACGACCGTAACACCATATAAATGTTTGAGAGTTATGACCCAAAAACTCGTCATTTTTGCATTTTAAGGCCGTTTTCATGAGCTATAGCCTATAATTTTGGGGTTCCAAGGAGATTTATAATGACCGTAAGACCAGATACATGTTTGAGAGTTATGATAAAAACTCGTCGTTTTTGCGTTTTACGACCGTTTACTTGAGCTATTGCCCATGGTTTTGGCCTTCCGGGGAGATTTACAATGACCGTAAGACCTAATACATTTTTTAGAGTTATGACCAAAAACTTGTCATTTTCTTGTTTTATGGCCATTTTCACGAGTTATTGCCCATGGTTTTGGGGCTCTAGGGCGATTTACAACGATAGTAAGACCCAATACATGTTTGAAAATTATGACCAAAAACTCGTTATTTTCGTGTTTTATGACCATTTTCATGAGCTATTGCCCACAATTTTGGGGTGCCAATACGATTGACAATAACCATAGGACCGAGCACATAAATGTTTGAGTGTTAAGACTTGATACATGTTTGAGAGGTAAGATGAAAGACTCATCATTTTTGCATTTATGGTTGTTTCAATCAGTTGTTGCTCATAGTTGTGGGGTTCAAGTGTGATATACAACGACCATAAGACTAGAGAAATGTTTGAGAGTTATGACAAAAAACTCGTTGGTTTCACGTATTATGACAGTTTTCATGAGCTACTGCCCACAGGTTTGGTGTTCTAGCGAAATTTAAAATGACCCCAAGAACCAATACATGTTTTAGAGATTCGACCAAAAAATTGTAATTTCCTCGTTTTTTGGCCGTTTTCATGAGCTATTACCCATAGTTTTTGGGTAAAAGGGAGATTTAGAATGACCGTAAGACCCGATACATGTTTGGGAGATATGACCAAAAAACTCATCGTTTTCTTGTTTTATGGCTATTTTCATGAGCTACATTAATTAACAAACATTCACATAAAACTCCTTGCTAGTATTCTATTTCACATGCAAAAACAATTTCATCAATCTCACCCGTAACAATTTCGGTGTCTAGTGAAATAATTCCTGCACTTTGTAAATCTTTTTGTTTAGAAACTATTTGTTCCAAATGGTGTCGGTTTCTCTTAAGTGTGTCATACTACGATTCGTGAATAATGCGGACGCGATCGAGACCCCTCTCAGATCAATAATTAGAAGCGGGACCTAGAGATCCATACTGACTCCAACACATTCAACGATGACTTCTTGTGATCGTGAGAACCTTATACGCTAGTATCTCCCCTTTGTCTCGCGATATATTACATGCCCGAGATTCGATCATCGGTATCTCCATACCTAGTTTGATCTCGTTACCGACATGTACTCTTTTCTTGTTCCCGTGATATAACATTCTAGTGATTAAATCACTTGCTTGCAAGCTAACTAATATGATATCACCGAGAGGGCCCAGAGTATATATCTCCATCCCCGGGATAGACAAATTCCACTTTTGATCCATGAGCCTCAACATAAAACTTTCGTAGCACTGAACCCATATTTATAGTCACCATGTTACAGTGTAACGTTTCATGTTATCAAGATACTCTTCTAGTGTTAGTGATTGACATGATCTTATGGTCTAACGATTATGATTACTCCATATGATGTTATAGCAATATAAACACAATGAATTTGATCATAATGTTATACTTCGGATGAATGTTCAGCACACCATTTCAATAATGTTGTGACCTTGTTATTAACAACATCTAATGTTCATGATCAGGAAACCTTGATGATATTGTTAATCAATGAGCTAGTTTATAAGAGAGGCATAACTAGGAACTTTCCATTTGTTTATTAAACACACATGTATTAACGTTTCCGTATTAATACAATTATAGCATGCAAAATAAACATTTATCATATACTTGCAAAATACATAATAAAAACTTTATTATTGTCTCTCAGGGCATATTCCATTCAAACCACCGCTGGCAGGCCGCGACCTCCCGGCCCAACTCAGGTGCGGTGGCGCGCGTGGGGGGCGTGCGTGCGGTGGGATGCGCCAAGGCCCATCTGGCCACAATATCCCCACCGCCTCACCTTGCGGCTACTCTTGGGCCGCGCGCCACGCGCGAGGGTGGATGGCCTACCCGACCTACACTATAGGCTGCTACTATCGCTGCTAAGCTGGCCGCGGGATCCGGTTGCACCTCCTCTCTCTTTTTTCCTTTGCCTTTCTTTAGTCCGACATGGGGAGCCTTTGGGAAGGGTACACCTCGGTTCTCCTATATAAAGGGGTGCACATGGGTGGGAATAAACACACCAAACATACAATTAGTTCTCTAAGGCATTTTATTTAGAGAAGGAATCTCTCTCTCTGTCTCTCTCTCTCTCTCTCTTCTTGCGGTGCGACGGTCCCAAGAAAGGACTGTACACACAAGAGACAACAACACTGTGGCACGCTGTTGTGCTACAATGATTCTAGCCAGGAGATCTACTTCTGCAACCTCGGTAGGGATCAGAGACGGGAGTCATCATCTTGCACCATACGTGTGTGAAACCTCGAGGGTGATGCCATTAGTGACACTGGATCATCGTATGAGGACCTGAACAAGGGATGACTTGCAAACCGCGGCGCGCGCGCATCATGACGTGACGTGACGTGACGTGTCGTGTCGTGTCGAGACGAGACGAGCGAGCGAGGAGGAGGAGCGTGTGTGTGACACTTATATTCTCACTCACTTACCAAGTGGTGCAACAACTCATCTTATATGTTGGTCTACATCTTTCTCAACTTTCCATGTGGGACTAAACTTAGCTCCCACCTCTTTCCTTTGTGCAACCAACGACTTGGGCTGCATGTCACATGGGCTTTGAGATTTCTAGGAATTTTTGAAATCTAATATGGGCCCATAGGAAAAGGCCCAATATTTCAACAATCCCCCACCAGATATCAAATGCCCATTTAGAGATTTGAAAAACCTTACTACTTGTTTATATACCAGTGTTTTAGCAGATACTGTTAAGTTAAACTTCTGCCTAGAACAATAAGCTACATTTATTAGCAACTTGAACAATGGACTATGTCTTGAATTGCAAGTTTGGTCCGTCAAGATTTCACTCGAAGTCATAACCAGTACATGGCTGCCAGTATCCTACCCCACGGGTTGGATCATATACGTCATACTCCATGGTCTCTTCATGAGTTTGCTAGAGATCATCCAAATCTCATAGACTGTGATGTTTAACAGTCAAACTTATATAGGTGCGTTCTTTTAAGAATTCTCTGTAGGACAGCATCTTTGCTAATCATAGCCAACAGAAACACATTAAGACACGTTTCCAACCTGCCTTACAGATTTTGAGAGTTATGCATCTTCACATAGAGAGGGTTACAGATTACTCTCATCAGTTAAACCACTAGCTTGTTTTTCCCAGGTCCTAATTCACGGGATCTCCGATCACAAAGGTTGGGTTACCGCTATGGCATTACATCTATGGGTCTCAAACCCATTTCTCTCGATGCACTGTCTATCAAATTGCGTGATAGTCTCTTGATAAAGGGATATTCCAGGTTTTTTTCTGTTTAAATATACATAACAGTTATTACTCCGGAGTATCGCAATTTCCTGAGAGACTTGAAACGTATTTTCACGTTTCTTGATGACTTCAGGTTATCCTTAGAATTGTTCACTTGAAAATAACTGTTTTATTTTCACAATTCAAGAGGATGGTCGGCATAGGTTTTTCAACCACCAACAAGTCCATCAAGAGCTCACGCAGCCATTCTGACTCAACAGTGGTTGTGTCTAAAGCATTAAGCTCTGCTTCCATAGTTGACCTTGTTAATATGGTCTGTCTACAAGATCTCCATGACACTGCGCCACCTTCAAGGGTAAACACATACCCACTAGTGACGTAGAGTTTATCAATGTCAGAGATCTAGTTTGAATCACTATATCCTTCAAGCACAACAGGTTGCCCTGAATAGTAAATCCTATAGCTCATTGTACCACATAGATAGCGCATTACCCTTTCAAGTGCAATGCCAATGATCAATACCCAGGTTAGACATGAACCTGCTTAACTTGCTCACAACAAAAGAGATATCGGGTCTTGTAGCGCTTGCTAAGTACATGAGAGAACCAACAATTTGTGAATATTTCAACTAATCTTTTGGTTCCTTCTTATTCATTCGTAATGTCAAACTAGGATCATAAGGTGTTGGATAAGTGTTGTCATCAATAAAGCTAAATCGGCTCAAGACCTTCTCAATATAATGAGATTGTGTTAAAGTAATCTCATTCTTGTTCTTAATAAGCTTGATGTTCAGAATCACATCATCCTCTTCCTAATCTTTCATATCAAAACTCTTTGGCAATAAAGACTTGACTTTATTTATCACTTTCATGTTTGTACCAAAGATCAGAATTTCATCCATGTATAAATATAATATAACACAATCGCCCCCACCATGGTGATAGTAAACACACTTATCAGCCTCATTAATGACAAAGCCAGCAGAAAGTAGAGTTCTGTCAAACTTCTCATTCCATTGCTTAGGTGCTTGTTTCAGGCCATATAAGGATTTCAACAACTTGCACACCTTTGTCTCTTCACCTTTTACCACAAACCCATTTGGCTGATCCATATAGATCTCCTCTTCCAACTCTCCATTAAGGGAAGTTGTCTTCATGTCCATTTGATGAACAAGAATACCATAAGAGACAGTTAGGGAAAGTAGTACTTAAATGGTGGTCAGTCTAGCGTACCTTTTAGTCAACCACTGCTCATGCGCGGTCGCTGCCGCTACCGCGTGCTGTCGCCATAGCTCCACCGGTCGGGGTACCGCTAAGCACTGGCTAGACAGGTCTAAAGTTTGGCCGAAAGCTGGCTAAATGCTAAGTCATGCCTTGGTTCAAACTGAACACCTGCTTAATAGCCATGCCGATCAAATCGCGTGGAGAGGCAAAAGGAGGAGAGGGAAAAAAGAATTGGCATTAGCGAGATAAAAGAAAGAAGGTACTTATAGATGCCCGAAGCCCCGCGTTGTTGTGAAGGGATAACCATGGAGCAAGCATGGCGCGTCGCGGGATCCTCGCACACGTTCATCATATGTGACTGTGAGAGCCATTTCCTGGGTCACATGACCCCACAACATGACCTCGCTACGAGAACACGCAGACGGCGAGGGTTTTCACTAGCAGTCTGGATCTCGGCCGCGAGAACCCGCAGACAGTGAGGATTTCCGCTGCCAACCTAGCTTTGTGCCGCAAGAACCCGCAACGGTGGAGGGTTTCCGCTGCCAAATCGATCGTCGATGGACCCATGCCCTGGCAGTATAGAGCGCCTTCGCACACAGTCGCCGACGCATGGGCCAAGGGCTGGCACGCGACCCACCTTTCAACGACATGGGCCCCGCTACCCTGGGAGAGCGGGACTCCACAGCGATGTCATCGTGTGTCCTCCCCGATGTCCATCCCACGACCAGAAAGAATCAGGATGACGTGGCTAGCTGAATCGGCTGAAACTTTCATGCGCTATTATTTACTCGGATGGATATGACTATTGTATGATCAAGAGGTGGCTTTTCTTGTTCAGAAAATTGTCACTAGACTCTTCAACGTCCTCAAACACTTCTTCTCCCTCGTTTCTCCATTATTCGTATCTGTCGTTGTAAATAATTAACGCATGCACAAAAAGCAACGAGGCAACAATAAACCACTCCAGTACATCAAGAAATTGCATCAAACAACAAGTACATAGAGTACATATTAGTTTTCAAAGCCACAGAAAGTGGTTTCACTCTATTTGCATTTTAAAACGAAAGATATGGATTTTGGAAACATGCATTAAAATCCATTGGTTAGCATTTTTACTCTATGTACTGAACCAGCATCTAAAAGTTATACTAACAGATAGATAAGATTTTTTGTACGGGGAGATAGACATGATTTTTGTGAGTATTAAAAACTATATTTGCAATTTTCCCATTCCTATTTATTTTCTTATGATTTCTAATGAAACAAGCTCCTGTTTCAATAATTCACAAAATATTTTATTTTATCCAAATAATTATGGTAACCTAGGACATGCAATATATTCATATTCATGTTCACTAGGAGTTGGAATCAACCTAAAATCATTCATATAAGTTCCTTAATCATTTTCTAGAGTAAGATAAGGTTGTGTATTCTCTTTTTCACTTCTGTTTTTATATGCAACTATTTTCACTCAAACTAGTGGAATATGCAAGGTATTTTGAATACCTTTCCATAAAAATTGGATTCATGTTATTTGGATTTATAAAACTCAAGATTTGGATTTATGAATGATATCAGCCTATTTAAAATGGTTAAATTGTCTTTTGTACATATTATGTAAATTGTAACTTTGTGAGACTTTAATAATAAAATACTGTGGGGTGGGTGTTGCCCCACAGTCTCAGGTCAAAAAATAAAATGATTAAATTGCAAGATATTCTACAAAATTTATTTAGGTTTGGAACCTGTGTCATTTGACATTGAAATACATTTAAAATTTACATAAATTTTAAACAAGTAATTTGAGTGCTCAGATACTTAATGATGGATTTTAGAAATTTAACAGATTTGTTTTTGAGAATTAGAACTTTAACAGATCTGCCAAAGATTAATAGATTAACCCCTAAAAGATGCTAACAGGCTGAATCTAACGGGCCAGAGAACCACAGTGTTGGGCTGGCCCAAGGAGCCTACGGGCTTAGTGCACGCCATTTTGTTGTCTTAAAAAAAAGAGATGACGCTTTAACTAGCTAGCTAGTCTGTTACAACTTACACCTGTGCAAGAGTATATGGCTGAGATGAACTTTTTTTATACACCTCCATAGTTTTATAAATAATTTTCAAAGCAAGGATTTACTTTTTAAAATATCATCTTGACTCCTTTATTTTGAAAAATCAAAACAGAAAAAAATAGAAGTAAAATCAAGATGATGGTTTTGGTAAATAGTTTTAGCATTTTTTACGGCCTCCTACACGTGTCATTAACATGCAAACACCCTTTGAGAAACATATTGGTGAAACTCCCTTTTAAAGTGTTTGGTTGTGCCTGTCGGACTCACATGCGCATATATAATACAGTAAGCTACAATTCAGTAAAAAAAGTGTGTCTTTTTGGGTTATATTCCCCCGTTTACTAATGTAAGACCTTCTGCATATTTCAAACTCTATTGGGTATCATGCGTTGTTCCCTCAAATAGCTAGGTCGATTATGTTTTAGACTATCACTTACTGCAAATGTAGAAATTAATGCAGACCTGAAAATGGAAGTGACGTGTAGGCAGTAGTAGATCAGTTCTGTACTAATGTCAAGAATAATACTGAATAATGTCCGGCAATAGTGTCAATCGCAGAAAAATAAAGGAATTAAGCTTCATTCGTATCGACCTGGAAGTGCAAATGGTCAATTTCAGACTATGCTCTGCTAGCTGTTTGCCAACTAGTAGTAGAATATATTTGTGAGCCGTGAAGCACCATGTAGTAAGCAACTGAATGATACATGTAAATCAACCCACAAGTACAAAGGTAGCAGCTTCGTTTACATTTAAGTACTCCTGCCGTTTCGAAACTTAAGCCGTTTTAGTAGTTCAATGTGAACAGCTAAAAAGGCTTACATTTACGAACGAAGATAGTATATGATATATAATCCTCATTCGGAAAGCAATTATACACTGCTCTCACAATAAGAAAAGCCTAATCTAGCTCCGATTACATGACTTGGTACTGGACATATTATGTGGCATGGAAACTCACACGTATGATAATATCAACCAGCACCGAGATCATCTTCCTCCTGAAATGCTAGATATCGTGCCAATGCTCGTCTTTGATGAAAGATATGACAGTGCGTATGGGTCAAATCCTTCATGCTGCATTAAAGAGAGGAGGCTGAAGCTCATGTCTGTATCTGTCAACTCTGGAAGTTCTAAATCGCCATCAAGGTACCGCATGATACTCTGCATGTTGGGTCTTACATTGGTAAATGGGTGTGCACATAGTAGTCCTAGCTTCAGCACCAGACATGCCTCGTCAACATTATAGTCACTTTGTAGCCTTGCATCTACTACCTAAGTCAATGATCCTTGATTCCAATGCTCAAGAACCCAATCAACTAATAATGGCTGATTTCCTTGTGCATTGCTGCAGACTGGTCTTTGCCCACAGACGACCTCAAGAAGGAACATGCCAAAGGCGAACACATCCGTGAGAGGAGTTGCCTTGCCTGTGCATACTAATTCTGGGGCTAGGTATCCAATGGTACCAACCACATGTGTGGTCTTTAGATCAGTTCCGTGATCATATAGTCTTGCAAGGCCAAAGTCACCTAGTCTCCCATTCATTTCACTATCAAGGAGCACATTGCTTGCTTTGATGTCACGGTGGATGACCACTTTCTCCCATTTTTCATGGAGATAGAACAAACCTGATGCAATATCCTTTATTATCTGGAACCTCTGAGCCCAATTTAGTGCAACTGTTTCTTCATCACAATACAAATACTTATCAAGGCTACCATTTAACATGTAGTCATACACCAAAAGGAGTTCACCTTTTCTCCTACAGTAGCCAAGTAACTGGACAAGGTTACGATGTCGGATACGACCAATGCTGACAACCTCAGCAACAAACTCCTTCAGACCCTGTCTTGACTCATGGGACACCCTCTTCACGGCAACCTCTAGTTTAGTTGATAGAAGTGTTCCTTTATATACCTTCCCAAACCCTCCTGCACCAAGTAGGTGTTTGTTCTTAAACCCTTCCGTGGCATGGAACAAATCCTTGTACGAGAACCGATGTGGCCCAAACTCAATCTCCCAATCTTCTTTTAGCTCGGTATACCTCAGTCTTCTTCGCACAAGTAAAATGACCATAGAACCAATAACAATTATGAATGTTGCGCTGGCTATTGGTAGGATGATTTCCAAGAGCTTTGGCTGATGCTTTGGACGAGGTAGCTTTGGCAGCTTTGCAGTATTGATCACCGGAGCTGGTTTGTTCATGCCAAAACTCCAACCAAGGACATAATGTCGTGAGGATACCTCTGATCCACCTGAAGATGAAAAGCCGATGTAGGATGGCTCTTGCAACACAATTGAGAGGTCATAATCTGTCGAGACGAGCGGCCTTGTAGGTTTCGCCATCTGAAGGGGAGCCATGGTCACACTGATTTTCTTGGCTTCACCATTGTAGTCCACCCACACTTGCATCGCATCACCACTAGCAAGACTCATGTTATGAAAGCTGCCAGTCCTATCATCATAATATCCAGCAGGGTAAGAATTTATAGAGTGGAGACCATTGATGTCGATACCTACATGGTTGGCGTTGATGTCTTGAAACTCGATGTTTAGGACGGTGTCCAGCTCGATGGCGAATATGTGATTGCTCAAGTTTCCGTTGTTCTGGGAGTTCATGAAGCCCAAGTATTGATTGGCCAATGCATTTGAGAAGTTCATGCTTGGGCTGACGATGAAGGCCAAGCCATGGAGGCTCATGGTGGGGTAGCTAGAGAGGATGGCAAATACGAAGGCGGCTGAGAAGGATTGCACGCTATCATTGTGTGATTTGCGGAAGTGCAATGGAATTGGGTAGAACGCATGGCCTTCGCAACCAAGTGAGCCATTAGTTAGCTCAAGGAGTCCGTTCGACGTGACTGTAGCAGCATCGTCGACGGTGAGGTTGGTACCGGCTGTGAAGCCAAGGTACAAGAGTTGGTCATCACTTGTTGCAGTGGAAAATGCAAGATCAAGGCCAAAGCAAAGGAGGAAACAAAGAAAGAAGAACTTCATGTGAGGAGGGTGAAGCACTTCATGGGCAAAGCTTTTCGGTGCTTGCAGGAGTAGACTGTAAAGCTATTTAAACCAAGTTGCTATGGAGGTCGTCAAGTTGCTCTTTTTCTAGTTATTGCTAGTTGGGACTACCTAGTAGAATTAAAGAAACTTGCGTGCTTAGAATGAATAAATGTTTTCCATGTGGTTGTAATTTATTTGCAGTGAAGGAAATTCTTAGCCACACATGACTTCAGTGCACAAGTCAGGCGTCCTTACTTCTTCGAATTGGCTACTACACATGGCTTCATAAGTCAGTCGTCTATGTAGCTTTCCATCGCTATACATGCATGACTTCGAAAAATCAGCAAGTTATGTAGCTTTCCACATTGTTCATTGTCGGGCAATTTCACAAGAGTACCTTAATTGCATATATGTGATTTGGTCACGATATGATATGCCATCTGGCCTATTTTACGTTATCATGAAATTACAGGGAATTGAACATCTTGTGACCCCCCTTGCGAGGAAATTCAAGATCAATTAATCTATGATGCTGAGCATCCCTGTGTATATTTTTTCCGTAGTTGTGACTACTTAGAATTAATAGAAGCTGCCTTCTCACGCAAGTTCTGAATAAGTCCTTCCCATGTGGTTGTAGTTTACTTGCAGGGAAGTCAGTCAACTATGTAGCTTTCCATCGTATCATGTGGTTGTAGTTTTACGCAAATTCTTAGTCATGATGTGAAAGAAGTCTAGATACATTCGATTCATAAAACTAAAACATTTGTCTGTCATCCTTACTTCTCGATGGCTTCACAAGTCAGTCAACTATGTAGCTTTCCATCACTATACTCGCGGAACTTAAAAAGTCATTTTCAGAAAGTGTCACGAGACTACCTAATTGGATTTATGTGATTTGGTTACAATATGATGTGCCAGCTGTGTACGTCTGCTCCATCGTCGTTCTCGCCGGAAGTAACGGTGTGCCAGATGTTATGATTGACTCATAACGTTGAATTGAGATACAAAACAAGTTCATACTTAGCCTCTACATAGACATGATACATGTACACTCAAAAGGAGGCAAAATACAGCTTCTTCTCCCAAAATCTCATTTGCCAAAATTGTTTATACTTTTAAATTAACATTAAAACTACTAGTTAAGAAGTTTGAACGAATTTTAAAGATGAGATTCTGCTGGTCGAAAAGAAAAAAGCCATAGTCACACATGACTAGCACAATATATACGAGGATGGAGGGCCAATCCACAGACTACACTGATATCCATGTAGCGCTAGCTTCTCGGTATTCCAGTTGCTGAAAAATAGACCATGAATGAAACTAATATATACACCGGTAGATAACCCGCAATGGGAGGACTTTTTATTATGAAAAACCTGATTATTTCTATAAGACCATGAGGACCATAAGCTTGTGATAGACTCCACATAACCAACTGACAAATATATTGACAGCATTACATGGCAGGTAAAATTTAGATGTCATCTGAATGACACACCATATAGCATGCACAAATTTACATCGGAAAAAAGATGTTTACTTATCTCATCATTGAGACAAGAACAGCATTTTTTGTTAGTTAGGATAATACCATTGTGGAGGTAGCATATGAAGATTTTAATTTTCATGGGTTCCAATTTTGTTTATTATTGTTGACAAGAAAATACCATATGGGTAGGCCTGCAAGGAGGAGACTACCCACTTAACTAGGGAGGCCCATGGCTTGCTTATGGCTGCCCCTCCCTGATGGGCTTACACAAGGAAGATTAGGGCGTACTCCCGTCTTAATCGGTCCACCAGAGTCTAGGAGCAAGATGGATTTGACGACTTCATGTGCATGGCAAGTAGATCAAGACGGCTCCCATGGCGACGACCACTCTGCAACGAATTAGGTCAGATCTGTAAACCCTTGTAAAAGTTTTGCACTTGGGCATCACTTGTTGTAGTGGAATTCAAGGCCAAAGAAGAAGAGGGAACAAAGAAAGAAGAACTTCATGTCAAGAAGGGTGAAGCACTTCATGGGCCATACTTCTTTGTGGTTGCAGTTGTAGGGCAGACTGTAAAATCTTTTCTTAAAAGGAATACGGTAACGCTATTTAAATTAAGTTGCTATGGATTTAAGTTTCTATTTTCTCAAGTTGTTTAGGTAGAGGTTAACTAGAATTAAAAAACTTGTGTGAATAAATTTTTTCCCTGCAGTTGTAATTTACAGGGACGACAATTCTTAGCCATACATTAATTCACTACAGTCCTTACTTTTCCATATTGGTTACTACACATGGTCTCATCAACCGGTCGTCTATGTAACTTTCTATAGTTGCAGAAGGCGAGGGGAAGTGGCCGGATCGCTGCCGAGGAGGTCCGTGCGCCAAATCCAATTTTGCTTTAATTGCCGTCACCTCGGCCGGTTCACTCCTATTGGATAGGGGCCGATATGAGAGTGCCAGACAAAAACATTGGTGTGACGAGACGCCAGTACCCGCTGACGCAGCGCAGGCTGTTTTTTCAGCACCCCAAAGTATGTTTTGGGGGCGGTCGCCCCGGTGGAGATCCTCTTGCACACACCACAATGGCCATTATGAAAACAATATTATGTCACCTCTAGCTATTGTACCACAACCTTTGCTATAAGCCTAGACATTTCCTCGGTACATCCCCAAACTCAGCCAAACTCAAACACAAGAATGGCTAAGATCGCTCGATAATCCCTTCGTAATCAAGGTCATGATGGTTCTTTAAATGAATAATTAATTTTGTATGAAGCCTTATGGAAAACTTGTATGGCCCAACTAATTTGTAAGGATCTGTAGGCATACATATACGATTAGTATGTACTCGTTGTCGGCTCAGCTGTAGCGACTGTGTCGTGTGGTGGTGGTCGTGGCCGACGGGCATGAGCCACGACAGAGCGGTGTTGGCTAGACGCGTGGTACGGCTAGGTGGTGTTGGACGGCGCGAGCATCGACATGGTCATGGGGTGGGTACTGTTGGGGTGGTGTTGGACAACACGAGCATGGGTGGTGTTGGACGACATGAGCACCGTGCCGACAGGGTTGGCGATGGCAGGTAGTTAGGACGACATGCCTGACGATGTGTCTATCCCTTTAGGAACGAACACACAAAGGGACCGACAACTTCTATTATTTTGGTACTAATACTTTTATGAAGTTTATGGGATTATTTTGGTACTAATACTTTTTAAGTACAATTGTTTCACATACACCATTCTTATATAGAAATACGAAGGTATTTTGAATATATAGTGCAAATATGGCTCCACATGTAAACTTTCACACAACTTGACTGGAAGCATCTGATATAGTATATGAACATACTCAAACTAATAATGTATTACATATACTTCCATATGCTTTGATATATGAGACGTGTGTGTAGCTACACCTAGGGTAAGACGTGTATATATAGTTAATTATATATATATATATATATATATATATATATATATATATATATATATATATATATAATAGACTCGTCTATGTGGTACATCGAATGTGCGACTATGTACACCCATAAGTATTGAATCATTTTACTATATATATAAATACATTGCACACAATATATTGATTCGATGGTATAGTTTAGTACATGTCATATGAAAAAAAGGTACAATCAAAACCAAGACTGCACGCAAGTCTTGTACCTCCTCATACGTCAACTATTGTGCTGCTAGTTCATTGTCAATGTGTTTGTTATGGCCTCTAGATCAAAACTTTATTCTGCATCAAGGATATAATGTTGAAGCTCATATGTGTCGGATTTAGATTTGGAGGTGGCATGTCACCATTGAGATACTGCATAACTTGCCTCATGTTGGGCCTTAAATTGATTAGTGGGTGTGAGCACAACAATCCTAACTTGAGAGCTAGACATGCCTCGTCAACATCGTAGGCACCTTGGAGCTTGTTATCCACTGCATTTGTGAGAAACCCTTGGTGCCAATGGTCAAGCACCCATTCAACCAACATGACTTGTGATGTTGGGTCGACGGGTTGTCGCCCACAAGTGACTTCTAGAACAAACATGCCAAACGAAAATACATCACTAAAAGGGGTTGCTTTGTTGGTGCGTGCTAGCTCGGGAGCTAGGTATCCAATGGTGCCAACAACATGTGTAGTTTGAGGGCCAGTATCATGGTCATATAACCTTGCTAAACCAAAATCACCTAGTCGCCCATTCAGCTCATCATCAAGTAGCACATTGCTTGGCTTGATGTCTCGATGCAATACGACTTTCTCCCATTCCTGGTGAAGGTATAGCAAGCCATATGCAATGCCTTTAATGATTCTATACCTTTGGGCCCAAGTCAAAGTAGGCTTCTCGTCTTGATCATACAAGTACTTGTCAAGACTTCCATTGGACATATATTCATACACCAAAAAAAGCTCCGATTTGCGACGACAATATCCATGCAACTGCACAAGATTACGGTGTTGGAGGTGGCCAATGCTTACAACCTCAGCGACAAATTCCTTCATCCCCTGCTTCGAGTCATGGGAGATCCTTTTCACGGCAATCTCCACTTTAGACTTTGGAAGCACTCCCTTGTATACCGTTCCAAATCCTCCAACACCTAGTAGATTCTTGTTCTTAAATCCTTGGGTAGCATGAAACAAGTCCTTGTATGAAAATCTATGTGGGCCAAATTCAGTTTCCCAATCTTCTCTTAGTTCAGCATACCTTATTCGCCTCCGAACAAGAAAAATGACAGTGCTACCCACAACAAGAACAAACGATGCAGTAACTATTGGTAGTACGATTTCTAGTACCTTGGATCTAGGCTTGGGGCCTTCACGAGGTAGCTTGGGCAGCTTGGTGATGTCAATTGCTGGAGCGGCTCTGTTGATGCCGAAACTCCAACCAAGCACATATTGTCGTGAGATGAATGAGCCCGTGGAGGCCGAGAAGCCGACATAAACCATATCAGCCGTGAGCACCGTCGAGAGGTTATAGGTGGTGGAGAGTAGTGGTTTGATGGGCTTGGACATGTGTATGGGAGCCAAGCTCACACTGATCTGTTTGCTATGTCCGTCATATTCCACCCACGCCTGCATCACTTGGTAGCTCGCGAGTGTCAAGTTCTGGAAGTTACCGTCGTCACGGTAGTAACCGGCGCTGCTGGAGTTGACAGAATCGAGACCGTTGATGTCGATCCCGACATGGTTGTTGTCGATGTCGTTGAATTCGTCGCTCCAGTTGGTGTCGAGCTCGACGGCGAAGAAGCGGTTGGTCGCGTAGCCATTGTTGTGGTCGTTGATGAGGCCCAAGTACTGGGTGGGCATAGCGTCCGAGAAGTTGTTGCTCGCGGCGACAAGAAAGGCCATGCCGTGGCCGCAGAGGTGGAACTGGACACAGTAGATAGCAAACAGATAGGAGGCGGCAAAGGAGGTGCCACCGCCGAACCGGAACGGAGTCGGGTGGAAAGCATGGCCTTTGAGCCGGACGGTGCCATTGGTGAGCTCAAGCAGGCCGTTTGGTGTGATTGTAGCCACACCGTCAAGGGCGAGGTCTGCCCCGGTGAAGCCGGAATAGACAAATTGGTCTTGCCCGGTAGCAAGCACGGAAAGATTAAGAATGATGAAGAAGAGGAGATGTTGAAGCAATGAGGGACGACGCTTAATGCAACTAGTCATGACTACTCTCACGAGCAGGAGCAACTAAACGAAGATGGAGAGACATAACTAGGCTTGCACTCTATCTAGTCTAGCGGTATATATTTCTTCGGAGATATGCTTGGTCAGGTTTCGTCCTTGGACAATTCCTACAGGCATATTGTTTTATTTGGACCATACATTTGTCAGCTTCTGTATACATATATCAAGCACGTGTGGACTCTGACTGGAATTGCAGGATCAATGGCTTGAAGGAATCAAGCAGTTTCCGCCCCAAGATAACATCTGGTCATACATTGCAGAGTCAAGATCAATGGCTCTCTATGATGTTGATGTGCGGATATTTCTCTAGTTGTGGCAGCTGGTACAGATTACCTTGCTGCAAGTGTCGCCAAACTGTTAGTGTCACAGGACTACCTAGTGGTTTGAATGCGGTTTGTCTAGTGGAATAATATATGGTTTTTTTTACATTAATAATATATGTTGGTTGTTTTATTCGATCATCCAAAACAATATGTCAAGGTTCACTTATTTGTGGATTTTGTGGTGTAAACCAAACTAGGAAAACCTTACAGGTTCAGACAGCACACCATATCTTTTTTTTTTTTTTGAACGGGAAAGGTCCCGAAGTACCTGGAATCTGCATTAAGTCGGCATAGGGCTTATAATTACAGAAAATACCTCCAGAAAACTAGGAAATGGAAGTCCTGAATTTTTACACATAGCACGGAAACGCGATCAAGTCCAGTCTTCTTGCCGACGACGAACAGCCGCTCCAGCCTCCACCAGGGACAAGGCCACTTGGGTAAGTAGGTGCGCACGATGTCGTGCCGAAGGACATGAAGATCCTCCGAAGGAGGAAGCACAAACTCGAGCAGCATCTGCTGTCGAGCACCATATCCATGAGTCGTTACAGCACGAAGCTCTGCGTCCTCGGGCAGTGTAGGACTGTGATATGATGGGCGTTAATAAGTTGTTAATGATTAGTCTGGTTTATGTGAGCTTCGATGGTGATGCCATAAGTTTGTTGCTTATCTCCAATGGGTCAGCGTTCGTTTGTGCTATACAATAATATATGGTATAGGTTCTTCCAGCCAGAAATTTCATCAAATCCTATGTATTATTGTATGACAGCTCCCTTTCTCCTTGTGATATCTGCTTGAAGCGTTTTCAGACAATTTATCATCAAGCATCTTCATTCAGTTTGCAGCAAAACAGCCCCTAAATCCTCCTCCATGAATGGATCCATAGGCCAGTCGTTAGAAAATTTTCAGGCTGGATTACCTTACGCACAACAGACCAAGTTTAACACATCATTATACTCTCCAAAAATTTGTATTTCGAATTCAGCAAAGCAGTCTTCTTGTGATCAATTAAGAAGTGGACGCCATGTTTCAATCAAACAAAAAAAAATAAAAGAACTGGCGCCGGGCCAGAGCCAGCCATGTAAAATAAGACATGTGATAACAGGGAGTCTACCATGTACGGGAGGATCAGTTCGTTTCACCTTCAGAATCAAAAATTCACATTTATGGGAATAAATGAAGCATTTGAGAAGTATTACTAATATACTATCTCTGAAAGTAATCCCATTAATTAGAGGATATTGGATGGCACTTGCGTCACTGACGAGCTTGCCCCACATGTCAGGGCTCTATCCTCCGACCTGAGACCTCCCTCCCTCCCTCCCTTCTCTCGATCTATCCCAACCACTGCCGCTTCCGGCGACCCGGCGCCGCCACTCCTCCCTGGAATGCCGCTGCCCCCGTTGCTTCCGGTGCCGCCGCGCTATCCCCCTCCCTCCCGGGGCAATCAAGTGGATCCGAGATTCGATTCCCCGCCTCCTCACTAGCGCGCTGGGGATGTGCAGATGGAGTCATCGGAGACCGGGGAGAAGACGATCGACGCGTCGACGCCCAAGTCGGCGGAGCGGTGCACCGGCGTGTCCCGCCTGCCCGTCCACTCCCCAGGCGCCCCACCGCGCAGTGCCGGCGATGGTATGCTGCTGGCTGCCTATTCTAGCTGCAAACATAGACATTGCCTATAGTTTCCTTTATCGTATCTAGAGTTCTACTGTGTTTCTCAGCTGAACCACCAGACTGCACTCAAATTTTGTACTGTAACTAATAATAATATGTTTAGGTTTCCTACCGTATATATGTCGTCCAATTTTTAGAGGGTTTTAGGTTGTGGCAGCTGTTAATTCGCCACCATTCCACCTAAACCATGACAACTGAATTCTGCATCATGAAAATTCAGGTGGAGAGCCCACCCCTCCGCCCCCGCTCCTCTACCACCGATGCTGCGAAAGTTCCCAGCGCCTAGGTCTTTGCATCCTCCTCTGTGTGATAGTCCACGCCGAGCATCCTACTCTAGGCCACCATGGCAAGATCCGCGTCCTCCTCCTCCTCCGCTTGACCCTGGCGAGCTGGGCATCCACCGCGTGACCCTCGGATTCCTCCATCCTTGACCGCTACCTGGTAGGTGCTATCTCGAAGGTCTGATTCCATCCCTGCTTGGTACATGCATCTTTATTTCTGAATCAGTTTTTCCCCTTCGATTTTTCGAGGATCTTGCACAGGAACGCCGGTGAGTCCCCGTGGGCTTCTTGGTCTGGATGGGAAAGGCGAAGTGTGGCAAAGGCGACTACATCCAGCAGCGGAATTCATGGGCCAACACCTGGGGTCGTAATGGAGATTATAGGTGCTTCGGATCCAACTTCAAGCCAGCCGTCTTCGAGCGCGCGCTGCTGCTGCTAGAGATGCAACTGGGGGCTTGTGCCTGTCGCCTGCAGATGGGCTTGTGTGATTGGGGATCAAAGATTTTCTCGTACTGCACTGCAGATGGGATTAGCTGAGACTTGATCCGCTTTTCTACCTGGGCTTGATTTTTTCCCCAGGGTGAACAAAAAGGCGATGAGCAGTTGGGTCAACAAAAATGAGATTCAGCTTGATTTTGCGCCACTGGTCAGCTGTCGATTGAAATATTCATGTATTCCTGAATATCTTCCCGGCGAAGAAGTGTCAGGATGAATAATCAAATTTCAGTGGCAAGCTGACTTACTCAATGTACAGAGCAAACTCTGCATATTCGCGTGCTTGTAGTGAAAGTACTGTTGTGCTGGCATCTTTTCAAGATATGGTAGGATTGCAATAGACGGAGTAGAGCATGATAGGTGTGTGGAGGCGATGTGGCTTTTCCATCTATATGTTCTTTTGTTAGAGTCACTGTAATTCATCTAGAAATATGTATTTGTTTTTCAGAGTAAACTGTTAATTATTTTTAAAGTAATATTTTTCATTTTCTTTTTCACTTGCTTAAGAAAAGTAGGGATTTCACAATGTTGTCATTCGAAGTTTGACATTTTTTGAATTTAACATGATTTTTTTCATCTGTGATCATTTAATTTAAAAGGATAGAGGTGGTTTTCATCCGTCGTTTTCTATTTTTCTGAATTGACCCCCACACACATACAAACTACCCACGCTGCCACCGGTAAGTGAGAAAAATAGTTCGACAAAAAAAGCGGTAGTCGGCAGCCTTGCCTCCACCCAGTGCGAGAGCAAACCGCCTCCCTCACCGCATGCAACCAATCCCTCCCGTGCCGGTGACCCAGACATCCTTGCACCGGTAGCACCCGATCGACCCAGATCCCCTGTCGTCGTTCAAACCCGCACCTCCTTGACTTTCAATGCCATCGGTGAGTAGAAACGGGCGCCGCTAATCGGTGTCGGCGCGGGGAACCGAGGACGGCGGAGAGTGTGCTTAAGAGGGAGAAGGATGGAGTCGTGAGCAGGCGGGAGCTAGCAGGAGGCCCACTGGATCGTGGGGATCGAAGGAGGAGGGAGGCAACATTGCTCGCGGGTCGGAGTGGAGCAGCGGGAGGTGCGCTGCCCCTCATCCATGAGGAGAACGGAGAGAGCAAGGGAGGGAGAGGAGGTGGGGCTCGATGTTGGGAAGGCGAGGGAGACAATGGGGTCGTGCGCTTGTTGTCTAGCGTCTGAAGGTCGAGTGCGGCCTCAATTCATGGGGAAGATGAGCGGGAGGCGACGACACATTCACTCGCTCACTAAGGAACGCGATGGGAGGAGTGGATCAAGCAGGGCTCTGGTAGTTGGTGGGAGGACTGGAGTGGAAAAAGGAAAGAATGCAGGGGCCTGAAGGAAATGACCGGTGGTAGGGGTGTGGCTGCAAAACTACAAAGGGGAGCTCCTTCTCCCTCTAGGGTTTCGGTCCGAGGAGGACGGACTGGGCGTTGGCTTGTGTCTTAGTGGCTGAGGTGGGATGCATGGAGGTAGTAGGCCTGGCCTTGCCTATTGGTCGGGTTGCCTCCCCACCCTTTTTAGCAAAATGTTTAATTTCATTTATTTTTGGTTTTGTTTTATAAAATTTTAAAGATGGTTTTTAGGCACTTAAAATATCATAAAAATATATAGTTTTAGTTGGAATAAAAGAGAGTAATGTAGAAAAATGTTTTAATAAAATATTTCATGGACAAAATATTAAGTAAATAACAAGCAGTTTCAAATAGAAGGATAATTTCCAGGGTTTACAACTTAGACACAACTAACAAGGGATCGCGTCCTAAGATCAAGGTAGGAAAAGAAGGGTTTGACTAATGGATCTTGAAGTGTCGTCTTGATCCTCACAACACCAAAGTTGTTTGAGTTTATTTATCAATGTTTTATGGCTAAATATAAAATTGTTCTTTTTGTTCCGTGGCAACGCACGGACATTCAGCTAGTATCCTGTAATGTAAATCGTCTATCACAGGCCTTTCGTGCTTTCTTCCTATCTGTATTCAGCTCCATCATAAAATTCTTCTTGGGTCCGGTCGGTCCTTCGGCCTGGTGTGTGTTCTTGCTATCGCGTCCGGCCGGCACCCGCTTTCAGCGGTGGAGGATGCCCTCTAGATGGCTTTGCCGCTGCCTTCCTCCGGCTCCAAAAGATTATTAATGGTATCTGCAAGTCACATTGACATGCCTGTTGGATTGCAGGAGTCCGGAGGTATTACAGCAGCAGGGAAGGCACTCTCCGCTGGTAAGCGAGGGACACGATGAACCCACATATTATAAAGAGAGTCGGAGAGATTGTGAAGGAAATCAAGAATAAATTCCTCTTACTCTAAATCCCAGTCATTAGAAAACCGTGATTGCGCTACAAGTATAATCATCTGAAGTCTGAACAACATGATGTCCTTGCCATGCTCTGCTTGCTGAGTTGGGACTGCTGGAGTGAAGAATGGAAATACTTCAAGGGTTAAGTCTGGATTGCCCGGCGCATCATGTGGTTGTAGCATGTGATATATGGATGTAGTTTTCACCTAGATGTACGTCTCAATCTCCCCATAGATAGTGTATGTAGATTAATGGCTCTGTTCAGGCATAATCCAGACTTAACCCTTGAAGTGTATGTAGATTAAGAGGCCACAACACCCCATGTGATTGTGACCGGCATAGAAGATCAATATTATCTTCAGATTTCGTATTCAAACTTGTTGGTCATGTTGACACAGAAGTGTTCAGCTTAATTTCATGATTTGTTAACTATCAGCTGTATATCATTCATGTAGGTCAAGTGTAAGTCTAGAAATCCGCCTGAAATAATCATGGCAGGTGAGTGGAATCGCATCTTTATTATACACTATCTTTTTGAAAACATTTTCACTGGTTAGTTATATTAGTTGAATGCCCGTGCGTTGCTACGATCTATTTTTTTTCTCGTAACATATGTTAATTCAATATATATAAAAAATTCACATGTATAAAAATATTTTAAAATACCGTAAGATTTGACCTTGTTTGGAGCATATTTTGATCACCATATCCTTGGCATATATGTCCGTATGATTGAAATGTTCCCTCAAATACATGTTAACATAATTGTTCGATGGAATTTTGTGTTCAAATTCAGATTGCAACACAGTGGGATACGTACATATACGTCGGTCGGCCGGAGAATCCCACAAAGACAATTTATACGTGTATATGTGTATCACTAGCAAGCTGATGAATTTTCCATGCATGTACACGAGTCCAAGTAAAGATCCTGCAGGCATATAAGTCCGACTCGTCGATCATGCGTGTGCTCAATCGATCGGCCAAGCAGCAGATCTATTGATATTACACTTTTATTATTGAGAGGAGGAATCCCGTGCCGTTTAATCTGCTGGGTTTAAACGGACTTAGCCTTGACGCTGCCGGACCAAGCCAGGATATCTGACCTGACCGGCCAGAGTCACGAGGACCTTCTAGAAGCGCTTGAGATAATATTTTTGAACGGGTTGCAGAAGAGATAAGACGTGTGGTCGAAGGGATTATGGGCGAAAGTCACGGACTCGTCCTTATCCGACGCCACGCCGCTGTCTATATAAAGGAACTCCCTCAATCTGGAGAAGCAGAGGCAATCGGGGAGGACCCAGAGAGAAAGAGGAGGAGGACTCACGTAGGGAGGCAGCAGCTAGCAAGAGAGAGAAGAAACCGATCGCATCTGGAGAGGACGCACGGCCGAAGCAACGAGGGCGATCTTCTCCAGAACCAATTAGCTGCACCGGCAAGCAACGAGGATCAAAGAGGAGGAAGGTCGACCATGGATACGAGGACCATCTTTCCCAATGGTACAGTACATGTTTGAATTGTTTCTTCTCTCCTTCTTGCAGCTAGCATGCTAGCAAGCGGAACCACACCAACACCATCGGAGCTCGCGTACGTACGTGTAGCCCGCCGACCGGTATGTGCGTCCGCCACGCCGACGGAGCTCGCCATTACCGCCGGTGGGCAGAGGCATGGACTAGCCCGCGTCACATCTGCCCGGAGACGGAGCCGAAGCCGGAGCCGATGAAGACGACGCCACCGGAGCTCGCCTACGTGCAGCCCGTCGGCTGGTGCGTCCTTCACGGCGATGAAGCTCGCGGTCTCCGCCGGATGCCGGAGGCATGGAGCATGATGGCACGGACCAGCCCACGTCTCGTTGGCCAGAGCCCGTGTCGATGGAAGTAATGCGCCAGGCTCGTCAACATGCAATCGGGCCACTGCCTCACTCGCCAAGGAAGGTAACTGTGGCCATAGGAGGCGCAAACAGCTCTTCGGCACTCGGCGTACAGGTTCAAGACTCGCCGGTGGACATGTGTAGTACAACTTGTCAAGCATACGAGTCCGCCCACGGCACGTGGCGCTCTTGGCGGACGGACACAACAGCTCGGACTCCACCCACAACCAGGTGGAGGCGTGTGGCGTACAGTTTCAGCTCGTCGATCCAAGGCAGCCCGGTGCACAGGTTCAGCGTGTCCAGCCCGGCGCACAGGCTCAGCGCGACGACGGCGGATCCATCGGGCCCTTTGCCGGCCAATTGATGGAACTCGGTGCTCGACGATGGAGGCGGTACTCCGGCGTACAGCTGTAGTCTGGCGCCCGATGTACAGGAGAAGCTAGACGTTCTATCCAGTGTTCAGTTTAGCTCATCCCGGAGAGGCAAACGGCGTACAGGTGCTCTACAGCAGATGATACCTCGGTGCATGGCTCGTGTGAGCCAACATCAAAGCACACGTGATGTCCTAGTGCATGTCCCATGCACTACGTGGCCAATCATCCTGGCCGCGGTGCCCATGCACTCTTCCAGACGACATCGATACATCGCTTCTGACCCTATAGGACGGTGCCTTTAGTCAAGGCGGCTGCCGTTAAACTCGGCGCTGCGCCGAGACGAAGGGACCGACCACGCCGGCCATGCCGATATGAGCGGCACTGATCTTCTAATAAAAATACTCCCGCGAGCCATACCCCTTGCACACCCCGACGAAGCCGCAAAGTCGTCAAGAAGTCCTAGCTGATCGGACTGCATTCATCTATATCAACAACTCTTCATCGCCGTTCAAGACCGACGAGGCGCAACGGCGAGGGCGGGCGAGGCCGGAGCAAAGGCCACGCTTTCAGTGGCGCGTGTACCGGCGAGGACACGGGCTCTGCCGCTGCCCACACACACACGCCACCACCACCACCATATATGCAGGACGTGAAGCGAAGACGACAAAGACGACCACGCGGCTTAATCGGAGGTGTCTCGCGGCGTAACCCGCGGGAGTAATTAACCGGGAGCCTTCCGAGGCCTCGGGAACCAGGAGATCCTACAATCGCCGTTGTCGCTGGCCGCTAGTAGGCCACGGAGCGCAAATCCTCGGGAATTGTATTTGTTATCTCAAATGATTAATGAAATACTGTTCCCACCTATTTTGTTTTCTTTGTGTATTTATTATACACTGGCACGCCCGCACTCCTTCCTTTCTTTGACCGTACCCCGGTGCGCATGAGAGAAACTACCGCTCCCGCACATGCTCGCGGACGCGCCCCGTACGTTTTTCTCGTGTCAAACAATAATACATGTGAACATTCACACGTATTTAGTATTTAAATAAACATATGTTTCTCACGTGAAGAGTAATTTGAGAAAAACCATATCGATGTCCGTATTAAAGCTACTCTATAATTTTACCAGGATTGGGGTGCTTAGCTAGGCCAGTCGTATTGTTGTTTTTCTTCAAATTCTTTTAGATGTCATGTTGTAACCTTGTGAAGCTCAACGTTGTTTGTAAAGTATGGATCAGGTTAGCAGGGTAATATCAAACTGAACAACATATGCCAAAATGTGTCAGGGCATATCCCGACGAAATAAATTATGTTGTTTTTTGAAGAGAAAAATATCTTAACCGATGTAGACTCGTATGCTCGATACTAAAAGGCAATCAAATTAAAATGACAGTCCAATTTCCGAACCAATGCTGCTGCCAGGCCCTCGGCGTAGGGCCAGCCATCACTTGCCGCTTGCCTCCACGCGGGCGACGCCGAGGGGAGGCCGTCGGCGTAACAGCGCCAGCCGCCCGCCGCCTCCACGTGGCGCGTGACGCCGAGGAGGCCGTCGGGCGAGTGCGCCAGCCGCCCACCAGCCTCCACGTGGCTTGGTACGCCGAGGTCACGTGCCGTAGCCGACGCCGTTAACGCCGCGGTGATGTGCTGTCGGCGTTCGACGGTCTCTACGCCGACGGGCGCCAGCCGTCGGCGGCTTGACTCACGCCGACGGTCTTGTCCCACGCCGACCCGCGCCGCCCGCCGAGGGAGAGGTCCGCCGAGGACGGTACGCCGAGGGCAGCCGTCGGCGTAGCGTACGCCGAGGGTTTGCCTGGCTACGCCGACGGCAATAAGCCCTCGGCATACCAAGCTTCTCCTGTAGTGTTAGCCCTATAAGCAAATTAAACCAATGTTCCTGACAAAGGCACAAAACAGTCGCCCTGCATTCATAATTGCTTTAGTAGTCTGGCTATCAGGGCACCCTAAAGATAGTTTGTTTAGAGCTCTCGATTTTATTAGCACAATAGTAACTATATCTCTTCAATTATCTGTACAATGAAGCAAATTAATTAACACCTAATTTGGTGTATTCTCATATGAAAGTAGGACTTCGCTGATCAATAATACTACTCAAATGGGATGCATCAAACGATTAGTTTATAGACTCTATTCTCAGATCAAATATCCTATTAAAAGCTGCATGTGCTGAAGATGTAAGTCTTAGCAGTCTCTCCAGGAGGTTTTATTATTGTAGAGCCAATTACATGCAGAACCCGAACACTTACTTTTTCTGAATGCTCAGATCGATGCAACACTTCTGTGAGCGTCTCAACATTGAAAAGCACTACATTGACGATGGCATGTCCTCCCGTTCATATGATCATGTATCTTAATCGGGAAGCCACATCATCCCATCGGCGTCTAGCTTGCAAACCATGGGAGGAATTGGGACCAGGAGTGGAGGAACTCTGCCGCGGCCACACCATTCGCCAGACAGTGGTTCGTGGATAGCCCAAGCATGAATCCGCCGGACCTGAACCTGGTGAGATGCATGGTCTGCTGTTTGCAAGTTGCTGCTCGATGGCCGAGAGGAGAGGGCCGACGAGGTCCAGATATATACTCCGTAGGTCAGACCACGCAAGAAAACGTTTCGTTCTGGGTGTTAAAAAGTAAAAACGAACCGCCAACCTTCTACAACGTGGAACCGCGGGTTTATATAACAGTTTTTAAGGGGCTTAAAGGCAAAACGACTGACAGACGGAAATTTTGAAGAACGAAAACCACCTCAAGACTTATTATATAGTAGAGATGTTTCAACTAAGCCAAGTTTGTTCTGAAATCATCATGAAATTGTTCAGCTTGTAGTGGTCATATACAAAATTGTTACAACTATTTTCTTTATCTGAGAATTAATAGATTACTAATTACTAGAAAAGATGGAATAATGCATGTTACAGTTAGGTAATGTCTACCCTGTTGTTGTTGTTGTTGTTGTTGTTGTTGTTGTTGTTGTTGTTGTTGTTGTTGTTCGTCGTCCTGCGATTTTGGCTATGTTTCGTAAAACATATCAGTTAAGGCAAGACTTGGTCATGTAAAGTCAAGTTTAAGTCAACATCTTGGCGCATCAGGCTTTTTAGACACTGATGACGAGCCCACACACGTGAGCCTCTATTCCTCCCACCCACCTACCCCTCCCTTCTCTCTCGATCCCATCCACTGCCGCTTCCGGCGACCCGACTCCTCCACTGCTTCCGACGCCGCCGCCGCCCCGACTGCTTCCGACGCCGCCGCCGCCCCCACTGCTTTCGACGCCTCCGCGCCTGCGTATTCCCTCTACTGCGGTGATCCCTCCCTCGGCAGTCAAGCGGAGCAGAGATCTGATTCGCTACCGCGGCATCTGCTGGCGACGTGCCTCTAGAGCGCGGGGCGTGCCGGAGTGGCAAGGTGGCCGTGGACATCGCCTCGACTACATACAGGAAGCTTCGCCAGGTAATAATTACCAAAGTTTCCCTCAAGATTCTCTTTCTTTTGATCAAGGATGTTCTCCAGATCAATTTTGTTCTAGTTTCCTATGCTGTGGTCGCTCAATCACATGTATACAAGAAGGTGGTTTGTGTCTTCTTCTATATACAGAGATGAACGAAGCTAGTATATGATGTCAAGCCAACAACTCGTTAACTTGTTTCTATTGCTGAACAGCAGAGCGGGTGATCCAGTAATTGGTGCAGCTGGTTTCAGGGGCACCGTTGCATATCCAGACAAGATGCCCAACGATAGGATTGATGCTACGCAATTTTTTCTATTGCAAAAACTGAAGAGTGCCATATTGTGGTGCATTTACGCCTTCCATTATTATCTGATAATAAAACTTCAGAAATTGGTAGCCCCACGAACAATCCTCCCATCTAGTATTACACCAAGGGATTTGGAGCACATGCTATGTGATGAGACCACAGAGCCGAAGCCCCTACCATTGTCGCTTCTGGAAGAAATCACGGATGGTTTCTCTGATGAGAAACGAATTGGCATCGGCGGGTTCGCGGTGGTTTATAAGGTAGAGTAACGCGGTAGTTTATACATGATCAATCTTTATATGAAGATTGAACACTCTTCTAACATGGCATCTTCTCGCTGTAGGGAAAGATACAAAATAGGACCGTGGCCGTGAAGAGGATGTCAAATGAGTGTATGGATGAGAAGTTGTTCCACCGAGAAGTTCAATGTCTCATGATGGCGAAGCATAGAAATATAGTACGGTTTCTTGGTTATTGTGCTGACAGACAAGGGATTATGGCCAAGTACGAAGGAAAATTGGTCATGGCAGATATACACCAAAGGTTGCTTTGCTTTGAGTACCTTCCTAATGGGAGTCTTCATGAATACATAACTGGTAGGATCATCTAACAAAGTTTTTCCTTTTAACCTCTATTTTTATTTCTAAAGGTCATGTCGTTCATTATTCCACATATAGCACTCACCCTTTTGATACATTTAGATAATAAATACTTGGAGTATGTCAAATGGTACTAAACTTCCTTTACCCTCTCCCTTTATAGATACGTCTCACGAACCTCGCTGGAGAGACTACTATCAAATTATCACCGGAATTTGTCAAGGATTACATTATCTTCATCAGAAAAATATTGCCCACTTAGATCTAAAGCCCGCAAACATATTGCTGGATGATAATTTGGTGGCAAAAATTGCTGATTTCGGTCTATCAAGGTGCTTTATTGGTGAAACTGAAAGCCGGATTATCAGTAAGATAGGTGGAACGCCGTAAGTTTGCTAAAAGTTCAGTGTTAAACTTGATCTACACCAACATTGTGGTACATTGTTCATTTTCTCATTAACCAATTACATGAATATATATTTATGCAGCGGATATTTGGCACCAGAAACTTTTAACCAGCATGCTCAATTAACATACGGGCATTCATATCGTCTTGATATCTACAGTCTTGGTTTAGTAATCATGGAGATACTCACTAGAAAGAACTTTGATTTAGTAATGATGGAGACACTCACCGGAAAGAAGGGCAATCACATTGTTGACAATGTAAGAAATATTGAGGTTTTCGCTTGGGAATACTAACTATCCAATTCTCGAATATACTTTTTTTTGTTGACTAATATAATTCATGGAAACACATGGATTGTGGAACGGAAAAATTGCGTAGACAAGAACCAAGCAATTTTCCTTTTGACTTTATGAGAATTTGGATAACAACGAGATTTACAAATGGAACAACAATGAGCGCAATCCTAACAAAGACACTGATAGTAGTAATAAAAATGTTGAAAATGAAAATAAATGGCATATAGGTAAATGCGTAATATTTTTAGAAAAAAAACTCTCTATACCTTGTATGGACCAATATCTAAGAACAAAAATAAATGGAAGCTTATTTGTGTGGGAGAATGGTTGTACAATCGCATCATCCATGTCCAACTTTTCTCCAACCTCAATTTGGATACATCTTTGTTTTTTAATGAACTAATACATGGTTTTTTCATATATGTGAGAAAAACTAGAACCCACCCTAGTTAAGTACATGGGGAAATTTCATTGTTAATTTGCAGTCTTAATTGATGTGTTTTGTGTAAGCTGTTAACATTATATATGAGGCTAGTATGTAGTACTATATACTTTAATTTCACATTTAGAATTTCTTTTGCTTATTTTCATAACTCACAAATTGAATTCATAGGTTGTTGAAAGCTGGAGCAACATGTTGGATAAATCAAAGAGGGATGAACAGCTGAAACAGGTTCGAGTATGTGGTGAGATTGGAATAAAATGCATCAACTTCAACCCGACAAAGAGACCTGATACACAATATATAATTAATAGACTAGATGGAACAGAAACTATGGATGAATATATCAAAACTGGTATGATTACTTCACAAGAGGTAAGACCACTGCCACATGATCCATGACATCCCTCCCGTAAAACTTAATCTTGAGAGCATGTGTGTGCATCTCTATTTGCACTTTTCTTGTCGTGATCCAGCAAATGAGGTGAAATCTCTTTCAATACTTATTTGAACAGGCTGAACATGCTCCCGACGAACAACAACAAGGTATTCCTAACTCACTAGGAGAGACAAGCTCAAAGGTGAGTTCTCATCGATAGTGGTAAATTCAAGGTACATATATCTATCTCTAATACAAACTGATTGACATACTCACTTGAAATTTTGCTCCTTGTAGGAAGATGCCACTAAAGTTTCAGTGGCAGGGACAAACCAATGCAATAGTTTTTTGGAAAATACTGCAAACCTTGACAAGTTAAACGAGACCGTGCATAGTCTTAATCCGGACATCAGGCGATGCCTTGAATTCTGCAGTATTTTCCCTAGAGGATCCAAGTTGAGAAGGGACGACTTAGTTCGCCTGTGGATAGCGCAAGGGTTTATAATGAACGTATGTGCAACAGACGACGTGGAAGATATAGCTATGGGGTACATTCAATATTTAGTGTCGAGCTCATTTCTGCAACCAGTCAGAACTAGCTATGATACTGATTGCTTTACAATTCCTGATGTGATACATGATATATTGGACAAGGTTGCTGAAAATTGCTTCAGAATCGAGAATGCAGGGAGCCACAGAGGGGAAGCTTGGGAAGGAGATGTCCCTCGACATATCCAACATCTTCTTATTCAGCATTATGATGGAGAACTGATTTCCAAGACAATCATTGGGTTGGAACATTTACGCACTCTGATTGTGCATGTTGTTGGAAGGTATACAACAGTTGAGGAAAAAATCATTGAGAGTATATGCAATAGGCTACCAAAACTGCGGGTACTAGCCATTGCTTTCAGCCAGGAACATGATCCAATCAAGCAACCCAATAGGTTCTCGTTCCCAAAGTCCATTAGTCAGTTAAAGTTCCTGCGATATCTTGCTTTCAGGACTCGCTACTCTTGCAAGATAAGTTTACCAAGCACAGTAAATAAACTTCAGCATATGCAAGTCCTAGATTTTGGTGATGGCGATTTTACAAAATTTACCTTTGTTGCACTTGTCAACTTATGCACATATCTTGCAATGGACATGTGAAGCTTCCTTACGTAGGCGGGCTGATCTCGCTCCAGTCATTACCATGCTACTTCGAAGTGAGCAAAGGACAAGGTTGTGAGTTGAAACAGCTGAGGGACCTAAACAAGCTTCGAGGCAAATTAGACATCCGTGGCCTTGAAAATGTTAATAGCAAGGAGCAAGCTCTTGGAGCCAATCTAGCTGGCAAGGAACGACTCAATAAACTATCACTTCACTGGGGTTATAGACGCCCCCGCGGGGCTTACAGTGCAGAAGTTGAAGCAGATGTACTTGAGGGCCTGTGCTCTCCCGCGGGGCTTCAAAGACTGGAGCTCTATAACTTTTTAGGCTCGAGGTACCCAGATTGGATGGTGGGTAAACACAGCGGTGGCCCAAAGTACCTGCAAGAACTTTTTCTCTCGAGATGCAGCCAACAGGTATCTGCTGCTTCTGGACTTGCCGAGGCTTTCCCTCATCTTCGTGTGCTTGAGCTTTTGGACTGCAGCTTGGACGCCTTACCAGGCAATATGGAGCACCTCACATCGCTTAAGGAACTGTCGATCTTTGGATGCAAGAACATCCGGTCTCTTCCAGCACTGCCCCAGTCTCTCGAGAAGTTTACACTCTATTACTGCAACGATGAGTTTGTAAAGTCGTGTCAAACAGTCGGACATGCAAACTGGCAAAAGATTGAGCACATCCGTGAGAAAACATTTATGTGATCCGGCAAGTAAGACCGTATTCTCCTTGTGCTGCCTTACTTTTGTTTTTTCCACTCCGTGTCTGTAAACATTAATTGCCTGCGTGGTAGACGGTGTTGCCTACGGCATTGAGGTTATCGTGTGTTAATCCAGCTGCTACTGGTTGATGTTTCAGGAAGGACGGTGTTGAAAGAGGACAGTTGGATGCTCCGTCCACCCACCAACTTTGGGATTGATGCAGAATTTGAATCATCTCCTTCGGCAGAGTACATACAGACACCATGTGCGACCATTCACGCGATGATCCGGACTCTCTTTCGCCATATCGTAATGCATGCCAATCACGTAAAGCTCATTTTTGTTTCTTTTATGTTCGCAGCTGTATATAACACACACACATATATATGGAGTCGCGCTATTTGACTCCCTGTGTGCAAAATATTATTCTGCTCCCCGTCCACCCTAGTGCGCCTCGTTCGTTCTGTGTGTGAAGTTATTTACGGCAGGTTTCTAAACCGGTTTCCAAACAGAAAATAAAAAGAAACCAGAAAATAAAGAGAAAAGAAACATAGAAAAAAAGAAAAAAAAAACGTCAAATGAGCCAGCCCAACGCACGCATCCGCGTGAGCGGAGACGAGATTGATGACGGCTACTCCATCCCCGTGGTATGTATCCTCCTCTTTTCATGCCTAGCCGCTGGCCGGCAATGGCGTCTTGCATATATATGCTAGATCTGTTGGCCATTTTTCTGGTATTGATCATAGAGACAGTTCTAGACAGCATTCTAAAGAAACTTGGTTGTTTATGATAATGATATGAACCTACAAGTGCGAACTGAGAAAATTCCGAGCAAATAACGCGGCGAATTGAAGGCGAGACTTGTCTTGGACTTGACCGAGCCTAGCCACATCACTATCTTTTAATGTTGAACATGTAAGGGACCATCACTACAGCACGCGACGGCTACGCCGACGGCAAAAAGCCCTCGGCGTAGCCAGCTTTGCCGTCGGCATACGCTACGCCGAGGGCTGCCGTCGGCGTAGCCCCCTCGGCGAAGGTCTTCCTCGGAGCAAAAGCGGCCCGTCGGTAGCAAAACCGTTGGCGTGAGCAATGCCGACGGGCCGAGGGCCGTCGGCGAACGGCCGTCGTGACGGCGCCATTGCCGTTAACGGCAGACCATTATCGCCGACGGCCCTACTCGGCGTATGGTGCCACGTGGCACCTACTGGCCTCACGGGAGGGGCTACGACGGCGGCCTCGGCGTATGTGAGCGTGTCCACCGCTGGCCTCCCAGTGGCGCGGTGGCGCTAGGCCGACGGCTTGCCCTCGGCGTGAGTGCGGGTGCTACGCCGGCGTGCCCTCGGCGTAGCCACGACCATATGGCACATGGCGGAGGCTACGGCAGGGGCATTGCCGGGCGTATCACATACACTTTTTTGATTTTTCACGGCAGCACTCACGGCAGCCATACATCATCCATGCATACATCCATACATCATCATCCATACAACCATACATCATCCATACATCCATGCAATATATATTCCACACCAATTGAAACAAGATCACATATGCCATACATGTATCAACATCGGTCATACAAGATCATCCATACATTAGCCATACAAGATCATCGACATCATCACACATCCCTACAACTCGAGGAGAGGCAGGTGTGCGAGATCTCCCGGTGAAAAGTGGCGACCTCTGCCGAGGGTTGCGCCGAGAAGCAGCGAAGAGCCACTGGTGAGGGAGGAGAAGTGTGAAGCTCGGGAGAACCACTGCAGAATGGCGGAGATGGACCATTGTCATGAAGCGGTGTGATCGCCCATCCGGCGTGGTCAAAGTGCGGTTCGAGCTCCGTTCCTACATGTTGCCTACATGTTAGCAACTTGCGAGGCAAAGTAAAGCAATAACCAGTGGGTTAGCAAAGAACTTACCGGTGTCGACGCGTAGTAGGTCCTAGCGAAGCTTTCCTTCGATTGCAAAAATGGCGCCGGACCTGGCATGGGAGGCACGGGCCCTAAATCTCTATTCAGGCCAGTTTGAATATTCACCATCATGTCCTGCAAGATAGTTTAGAAGCCGTGTAGTACAAAAACGGGGAAGTGGGACTTGTATCTTTTGCAAAAATAAAGGTTCGAACTTACATTTACGTATTGCATGTAGATCATAGCGCCTCGATCTTGCCGAAGGCCACCGATATTCCTCATAAGCGGTATCGTGGCGCGTCTAACTCGGGCTACAATTTCAAATACAAGGAATCTAAATCGTGGTTAGCCATGCAGGAACAAAGTCATAAAGATGATGAGAACGAGAAAAACTTACATCCTCGGCGACGAGGCCGGCAGACGGGATAGGGGCCGTCGGGTAGGTAGCTTGAGACGGTGAAGCTCGTCTTGAGGTAGGCTTGACCTTCTTATTCAGAATCTTGAGGCGTCCATGCCGCAATCCGTGCCCGACAGACCAACGACTCCTCGTCGATCTCCGGCGTGAATGGGGTCATCCACATGGGGGTGACGAGCCTTCACCATCGTCTTGTAGTTCCCCAAGTCGTTACGGCGGTGCAAGTACACGGCAACGCGAGGGTTGAGGCTCCGTAATTGGGCTTCTTTCGCGCATAATCTCATAGACGGCGTCATGAATCACCTCCGGGTTGTGCCTCGGCCACTGTATCGCGAAAAGAAATATTATGCATATGAAGTACAAACATGACGAAATACACGCAGGTCGTTCCATGTATATCGTACCACCTTCCCTTGAAGCGGTCAAAGTTGCGGTTTCCACGCGGTCGTTCCACCATCGCCTCGGTTATCCGTTCGCCTCGACAAGGCCGCAAACTCATCGTCTTCTCTGAGCCACCTCGTCCTAACCAGCTCCTCCCATGCGAGTCGATGCGGCTCGGCCCAATCGGGGATAACCTGAAAATGCAATAATCAACTCCAGACAATGCAATGGCAACTTAGCATCAATGTAGAATCTTATTGACATTTTACTCACCGACATGTACTCTTCTGGCGTCGCCAGTACTCGGGATTAGGGTTCCTACCGACAATGTCTTCCTTCCGACCCTCACGCCTGTCGGCCAAGTGGCTAGCGGCCGTGACCTTCTGGTTGTACCACACCTGGGGGGTCAACTTCACACAAGCCCCAAGCAAAGTCCTCTGCGCCTTCTCCTGGTCCTCCTCGGCCACACGGTAAAAGCACTTCAATCATGCATAAACGTCATGAGTTAGCACGGTGGGGTCATCAAGTATGAACATAACTCGAGAAATATGCCTTACCCAAAACTTGGTGATGACAAAGATCGACATTGTCAAAAGCCGGACACGAGTCCGTAGTCCGCCCAAGTAGTAGCTAGCTTCCTGTCACCCTCGTGGGTAATGTGATAGCCCGGCCAGAACTTCCTAATCAGAGCTCCAACGAGGTTGTTAGGAAGGCGAGCCTTGGTCCCCGGAGGAAATGTCCAATTGCTGCACAATAATAAATATTAGTACACAATAATTATTTATGACCAACATGAAATAAAATGTTTTAAATTGCCAAATTAGTACACTTACTCAAGGCCATCTGGAATAATAAGGGCTTTCGCCTCCTGAGTCCTAGGCTCAAACTTCTTGTCAGGGACTCCCGATTCCCCATGATTCCGCAATTTCTTCGGCCCCACCAACTCGCGGATAGTGTCTGCCTCTGTATCGGTCCCCGCCTCCCTCTCGGTCCTCGCCTCCCTCTCGGACTCTGCCTCCCTCTCGGACTCCGCCTCTCGGCCTGAAAGGCTGTCAGAACAACTCAGAGCCACGTCGCGAGAGCGGTGGTGGGTCAAAGTCCACGCCTCCTCCGTGGCACCTCGTCCTCGTCCTCCTCGACCTCGGCCTCGACCCGTCCTCCGCCAGGAGGAGCAAGATCGGGTAGCGGATTGGGATTTGGCTGTCTCCCACTCCATGTAGCTCTTTTCTTGCCTTGTCGCATTAAGCAAGACGAACTGGTTGCCTTGCTGCTCATATTGTTCAATCACTGCATTAAGTAAGAAAACAGTTAAGCACAAATACATAATAAAATGTATACACAAAGAATAAAGGCATAATGCAATTAAGAAAAGCAGTTAAGCACAAAGACAAAATAAAATGCATTAAAAACTCACTATCATTTTCATTCTCATTCTCATTCTCACTATCACTATCTTTTGAGTAGAAATCTGGATTCTCATCGAAGGGTGTAGGCTCATCATCGTTGTCATTCTCGGTATGGAGCTTCTCGAGCATACTTATGTCATGTAGATTCACCGACTCACCCCGAGTTTCTACATCATTCCCAAGGTCCTCAAGATCAACGGTTCTAAATCAAAGTGTCCAAGTCCTCTTGCTCTTGATAGAAAATTCCCTCGCGTTACGAGGTTAATGTTGTTGTAATCGTCCTCGGAGGAATTGGTAGGTTACCATGTGGCGATACCGAACACGACTTCCCAGCCACAGGTTCCGCTTTACGGCATGGGTAGGGAAAATAATAAACTTGGTTGGCTTGGTGAGCAACAACAAAGACGTCGGCTCCGCTATAGGTGGTTGAAGGCCTAACTTCAACTAACCCAATGGAAGGGTACTTCTCGGTCCACCTTGGTCAAACCGGTGGCACTTGAACACAACAAGATTGAGTTCGACATTAAATGCGATTGAAGGTCAGCTTATACATTCTCTAACCTTCCGTAGTAATCACGGGAATCGGCTCCTTTGGTGAACACCCGGTATTTACCGTTTTGCATTCGTCGCCCTTTACGGTGCGTCTCGTATGGAAGCGAAACCCATTCACATCATACTTCTCATACTTCATGGCGACCTTTGTTACAACCTTGGGAAACACATTTTAGCTCATCTGACATCTCAACGTTAGGATCAGCTCCCTACAGGTACAAGAGGAATTTGTTGCGTTTAGTAGTTACGTGGAATAAGAGCGACAAGTCACATATTGCAAGGTAAGAGGGACAGGTTAGAAATTACTTTTTCCATAAACCAGGACACAAAGTTTTTTTTATTTCCGGGAGCACCCTCTTTCAGTAGAGTGTCCAACTCCATGGGAGAGGGATCCGTCGGTCCCGGCCACTGTTCATCCGTGAAATCGCTAAGAAGGAGAAAATAAGCATTAGACGGAGACCGAGTTACTAGCTGCATAGAGAAATAGGGTGTTCACCATTTTACCTAATGAAATCGACCACTTCCTTCATGTTCATAAGCACATAGAGCATTATGCAATCCTTCTCTTCCTTCGGCAACCTATATTTTAGTCCTTTACCGGCCTTGCCACCGGGAAATTGGAATAGTTCGAGATTAGGGTCATTCTTGGGCAGGTCGACATTTTAACGAGAGACCGGGTTATGCATAGTGGGAACATCATCGGGCGATGGGTTGTCGCGGCTCGCCATCTCCCGAAGGCATGTTGCTTCACTATGCATGCTTCAATCTTGGCTTTGTTTCTAGTTATCTTCGAATATACTTAAACTCTCTCTCAATACAAAATTGCCAAATTGCACCCCAAGAGTGCCTCGTTCGAGGTGCACAATGAGATGTGTCATCGGAGTAAAGAAGCTGGCGGAAAGATCATCTCCAAATTGCATAGCAACTCCGGCTTTGAACTTGCGACTTCTCAATCACGAGGACATATCTGCTTAGCACAGAGGTGCGGAAGAAATGTCTCAACTCATGGCACTCGCCATACTTTTTCGGGAGATACCCTCGAACCATCACCGGCATCGGCCGCTCAATCCATATATGATAGTCGTGACTCTTGAGCCCGTTGACTTGTCGTCAAAGATTGACTCCTTACTTATATTCGAACAATAACCGCTGTGGAACATCACGACGATTTGAGCCACCTAAATGACTCCTTCTTTTGGACATTATCAAGGCGTAGTAGGCATGCGGCTTGAATCAATTCTTCGACGACGTAGGAGGTTGCATGTGTAATCTCTTCCTATCACAAAGCTTCTCAACATCGACTCTAGCCTTGACATTATCCTTTGACTTCCGAATGTTCAGAATTTGTGTGAAAAAGGACTCCCGACATTCTTTTCGGTGTGCATCACATCGATGTTATGGGAAGTTCAAGTCCTTGTAATACACGAGATTCGTTAAGGCCACGTGAGTCCAATTATCGTTACACCATATCCCGCAAATTGATGGCCAGTTCGGCGCTGCGAACGAAACACGTATCTCGGCATCAACATGCACCCTCGAACTTTGGTACCTCTTTTACTTCATACACAACTTTGCCCTTCTTGAAGTTCTTTCTATCTTCCCGAACGAATGATTTCTTTTGAGGTCTTGTCGATTCGTGTCAAGCAACATATTTGCGACCGACTTTAGCCAAAGGAACTCATGTGATTGCACGCTGACCGGCATGGCCACTTACCAACTATACACCATCCGCGTTAGGGCGTGCCGAGCAATGTCATGCATAGTATATTGTAACCAAACTTTCATCAAAAGTTTCTCTTTGATGCTCGGTCGTATGTCAACGTCCGTGTATCCAAGAGTGGTTCAAATCATTCTGTCGGCTGCATGTAGACACTCAAGTTCTTCCGGATACTCGTGTCCCGGAATTATCGGACAAAACATGGTCTTCCGTTGCATTAATACTCGGGAGGAGATTGAGCGAATAACATACACAGCGGTATGTGAGGCCGTCGACATACCATATAGGTTGAAGCCATCTGCTATCGAAATTCTAACATTACGAGCCTCTTCGCTTCACCGGGGTATTTGTCATCGAAGTTCTTCCATGCCTTACCATCAGATGGATGTCCCATCTTCTTCCGTCCGTGCCCGTCCTTGTATCTTTTCCCCTTCTTGTGCCACGTCATCTGTTTGGCAGTCTCCTCGCTCAAGTAAAGCCGCTAGATTCTTTTTATGAATGGGAGATACGAAGTATCTTCTTAGCGACCTTCATCGCCTCACTGACCATCCTTCCCTTTATCTCTTCATATCTAGAGGCCTTAAAATGGAGCAAGACTTGTCACCCTCAAACTGTTTCCAAAACAAAAGGCAGCCTTTTGGACAACAATCTATCTTTTCATAATCCATGTTGAGCTCCTTCATGAGTTTATTCGTTTCGTGAAAGGTTTTAGGCAGACAATGCCCTTCGGGAACATGTTACCACATGCTCTCAGATTAGCTTCAAAGTGAGAATGGGTGGCGGAGTACTGGCACTTGTCGGCTAGACACTGAGAGATGGCATCGGTGAGAAATCTTTGCACCCTCGCAGAGGCCTCTAAGCCGCGGCCATCATATCAAGGAAGGCCTTCGCGGTTGGCTCCGGTTCCTCCGGTTCTAGCGGTTCCTCCGGTTCTAGCGGTTCCTCCGGTTCTGGTGATTCCTCCCATAGAGGTGGCGAATTCGGCTGGTCGGCATCGATAAGATCATCTAGCATGTTTCTAATCCCATCGTGCTCATTGCCATTGAGCACCGACGATCACCTCACCTGTCACGTTAAATCGAGCAAAGTCGACTTGCGTGACATAGTTAGACATGTACCCATATTGCAGAAGGTGTTTGTACATGTCATCCTTTCCCTGACGATGACGCTTAGTGCAATGAGTGCAGGGACAAAGTGCCTGAACCATTGCCTTCGAAACACGCGCTAACTCATTCACTAACAAATGAGTGTTCCGTACCCAATCGTCTGTTTTATTAGTCGCACTAATAACCCGTACATCCACCCATTATCAGCCATCCTCTTCTGCTTTGTTGGGAGACAAACAACAAATATAACATTTTATATCAAACAGGAGATTAAATGCTTCATATTTTTACGCATTCATCAACCTACATGTCCAATAGGAAAAGAGGGTCCTAACCAGCCGTCGGATCCGTAGATTGGGTAAGTTTTCCCTGGTTCTACCCCGATCCAAGCAGAATTTTGGCAGCACCTCCCCGCTGCTCTCCCGATACACGTCTCGACAAAAAGCCAAGAGGATGTGCATCCGGGGAACAACGAGGAGGCGCCACCGAAATCCTGTCTCGAATCGAGGTAGAGCCAGGGAGAACCAAACCCAACTACGAATCCATTTGCCGATAAAAGCCATAAGCGTTACGGTCCAAAATATGCGAGACCACTAATGCATATTAAGTCGCGTAGCAGCTACGGTCGGGATGACGCCTAGGTGACGCGATGCACTTGGTGATCTAGACAGAAAAATAAAACCTAGGTACAAGAGAGGCGACAGATTCTCACCCTCGGTAGAGGAAGTAGTCGATCAACCGAGTGTCGAGGTCGGCGACGGAACTCGGAGATGGGATCGAGGTGTCACCTACACCATCTCCCGCAACGACAGTCACTCCCGAAACACTACAAAGTTTGTACATTGACATAAAGACAACACCTTAGTCACAACATGTATAATTAGGCTCATTCAAAAAATATTCTACTTTGTGCATCTAGTTTTATTTCTATTTCTACCTATTATATTTCTAAATAATTTTTGCATCTAGTTTTATTTCTATTTCTACCTATTCTATTACTAAATAATTTTTTACCTATTCTATTTTCTAAATAAATTTCTACCTATTCTATTTCTACATATTCTATTTCTAAATAATTTTCTACCTATTCTATTTCTAAATAAATTTCTACCTATTCTATTTTCTACCTATTCTATTTCTCTGAGAAGTTCTGGAGGTACATGCGGGCAGGCTCGGGCGGTCTTTGAGCAGGAGGCGGCGGGAGGAGCAGGCGAGCCTCGGTGAGGAGGAAGGGGTGGCGGCTATGGGGAGGAAGGGCGGTGGCGCTCAGCGGGGAGGAGGGAGGGTGGCTCTGAGGGAGGGAAGAGGCGGTGGGGGAATGGGGAGGAGGAGGTGGCGGTGGTGGCGGTGGGGGAGGCAGGGGCGGGTGGTGGCGGTGGCGGGAGGCAGGAGGCTGCTGTGGGGAGGCAGGGAGGCGGGGGGTGGTGGCGGTGGGGAGGCAGGGGCCAGGCGTGGTGGAGGCTCGGAGGGAGGTGGCCGGCATGGAATGGGGAGGAGGGCGGCGAATGGCGCCGGGCGGCGGGGTCGGGGTCGGGAGCGGGCGCGGGCAGAGGAGTTGGTGAGAGGAGCGAGTGGCTCGGGTGAACGCGGGGGCAGCCCTAGTAGGATAGGGCTACGCCGACGGCCAGACATACGCCGAGGGCAGCCGTCGGCGTAGCTAGGGTTTTTTTTTTCAGGGTAGACCGATTTTTTTTGAAAGAAGGTTTTTTTTGCTTAATATCAAATTTTACAAGATACTTATTTAGTGTCTACTATTATAGAAGAAACTATATACTATTATAGAAGAAACTATCCGGTTTCACCTAAACGGGGAGATTCCTCCCTTATCTGGTCTGGAACCTTCGCTCTAGGTTAGAGCGCATGCATGCGAGGGGACACATGCAAGCACCTATACCAACCTCTCACCACACTCACACACATGCTAGGGACACATGCAAGTTCTCCCGATTCGATGTTCTCGTGGTCTTCCTCTGCGAAACCACGATCTCTGCATACTCGATCGTCTACCCCTAGACGTTCCTCCGAGGTAGCCAGTATCTCTCTCTTGTTTTGTGTTTGTTTAGGTCATAGGGTGATGTAAAACATGTTGGTTTACAAGTTGGGGCACTATCCTACCGGTTTCACCTAAGCGGGAGATTCCTCTTATACGCATGTAACCTTCATCTAGGTTAGAGCGCATGCATGCGAGGAGAGACACATGCAAGCACTTCATGTGGTGGTGAGTGCTATTGAGAACCACATGCGATAATAACACTTACAAATATATAGAAATTTCTCGGTGTGAGAAGATTCAACGACATTTCATGTAGACGTGTATCGCTATTCAGGACGGAATTATCCAATTAATAAAAATATATATAAATAATTGATACAAATACAAAATAAATGAAAAATACATAAGGCTACGCCGAGGGTGACCGTCGGCGTACTTTGCTGGTACGCCGAGGGTGGCCGATGTTATGCCGAGGTCGCCGTCGGCCTAACCGACGCAAGACCGTCCGTGCTGGCCGACATGTGCCACGTGTCCGCTTGCTACGCCGAGGGTGACCATCGGTGTAGTGCATACTATGCCGACGACTTGGCTACGCCGAGGGCTGGCTAGTTGGGCTGGCCTGGTGCGGTGCTACGCCGACGGCCCCAACGTTTGGCCCGGCGTAGCAAACGGCCGTCGGCGCATCTGGCCATTCTTGTAGTGCATCGTGTGGTTGAGTGAGAAGAACCATCGTGTGGGTGTTTCTCGCTGCACACGACTCAAGATAATCTCATCTCTCATGCTTGGAAAAATCACCGGCCAGTTCTTCTCCACAACAAAAATCCTCTTCTCCCCCAGGAAAGAAAGAAAGAAAGAAAGCTCCATGGCCACTGCTTGGAAGGTCGCTGCGGCCACGTCCGTGGTGGGCTGGTTCATCTCGCCCGTCATCACCTTGCTCCTGCCCAAGATCCTCTCCTCGCTGGGCTTCGACGCGAAGAAGAAGCTCGAGGAGCTGGAGTTCCACATCATGCCGGAGCTGCAGAAGACGCTGAGTGAGGTGGATCAAGCGAGGATGATGCAGAGGGGGGAGCCAGGGAGAGTGAAAAGCCACGTGGACACACTGGACAAGATGGCGGCCAAGCTGAGGCGCGCTCGGGAGGAAGCTGAAGAAATCGTCGACGATCACGAGGAGATCGAGCTGTACCACAACACCTGCTGGCAGCGCCTTTGTGGCGCCATGAAGGCCTGCCCGGGGATGGTCTGGAGCGGATCGGCTCGGTTACTGCAGCGGACACAGAGGATCAGCTGTTTACAGAGCCTCTACGGCGCTGTGAAGGCCTGCATCTTCGTCGTCAGCGATGGCGTCGTCATCGTCCGGAACAGATCGTATTGGCTGCTGCTGTGGACGCGGAATTGGTTCAAGGGTCCTATTGAGGTGAATGCCAATGTTGCGGCCTCAGACAACCATGTTGGGGTGACTATCGATTCTGGGATCTCACATGAGGAACCAGTTTCAGAAGCTTCAGCCTCAGTTTTGGTGGCAGCACCCTCGTGCACCTCATTCAAAACCTGTTGCAGGTCCATTCTCTACTGGTTACTTGATACATACGAGAAAGCCCGCGTTCACCGAGACTTGTTCCATAAGGGGGCTGGCATCACAAGTAACCAGGTACGTACACACCCACTCCTCATCTCACATGCTCTCCATGAATATCCTCTAATTAAATGGTTCCTTATTTTGCACTCCATGAAAATTTCTGTTATGCGATGCTCATTTGAGATTTTGCTTCCCTCAGGAGGATGCCACTGCGTTAGATTTCCTCCTTACTGCTATCTCAAGACGCAACTTGAAGAAACGAATTGAGAATGTAGAAAGCACCATCAGTGAGGTGAAGAAGTCATCAATTTTGGGCGAAGCAAGCAAGACCACGCCGGAGGATGTTGCCAACAAGAACAGGAGCAAAATTAGAACCGCTAGCAGCCGCAAGGTATTTGGTCGGGAGGCGCTGCGTGATTCTGTCATGGCAAAGCTCCATAAAAAACCACATGGTACTGGTAAATGTTACTCTGCGATTGGCATATATGGTGTTGCCGGTTCTGGGAAGACTACCTTTGCACGGTATATCCGAGATTTCGTAGCGGAGGAATGCAAGGAGGAGAAACTTTTTGACACCGTCATGTGCATTCATGTGTCCGAGACCTTCAGTGTGAAGGATATATTTCACGAAATGCTGAAGGATATTACCAAAGACCGACACTCCAATATTTCAGATCGTGAGGAGTTGGAAGAGAAGTTGAAGGAATCATTGTGTGGAAAACGGTTCTTCTTGATACTGGATGACCTATGGGTGAAGACCAAATACGACCAGCAGCTGGAGGAACTAATCTCTCCGCTCAGTGGTGGGTTGAAAGGAAGCAAAATCCTGGTGACAGCTCGAACAAAAGCAGCTGCTAGAGCTCTGTGTGCCGACGAACCTATGAAAATGCCTGATTTGGATGAGGATCAGTACTTGTCGATGTTCATGCATTATGCACTGGGTGGTACTACAAGTGTTACTAATGAAGATTTTAAACGAGTTGGGAGGGTGATCGCAGGAAAGCTACATGGATCACCTATTGCAGCAGTAATAGTGGCAGGACGGCTTGCATCAAACCAACACATCAGATTTTGGGAACATACTGCACAACTTGACATGTTGAATGACACCATGGATGCTCTTTGGTGGAGCTATCAGCAGCTCAGTCCAGACATCAGGCGGTGTTTCGAATACTGCAATATTTTCCCCAGAAGATTCAAAATGAGAAAGGAAGACCTAGTTCTCGTATGGATAGCGCAAGGTTTTGTTAAGTCCATTTGTTCAACCGAGGATATGGAAGACGTAGCCGAGGGATACATTCAAGAGTTAGTCTCATGCTCATTTCTGCAACCAGAAAAAACTTGGGAGGGTAAAGAGTCCCTTAGAATTCATGATTTGCTTCATGATTTAGCAGACATGGTCACTAGTACTGATTGCTTCACAATCGAGAATGAAAGCAGCAAGAGAGGAGAAAGCTGGAAAGGAGATATCCCTCGAGATGTCCGGCATCTTTTTATTCAGAACTATGATACAAAATTGATTATCGAGAAGACCCTTGGATTGAGACAGTTACTCACTCTAATCATTAATGATGTTGGAAATGATACACGAGTTGAGGAAAAAATCATCAATAATATATGTGAGAACCTACCGAAACTCCGGTTGTTGGCCTTTGGTTTGAGCGAGGAATATGATCCAATCAAGGAACATATGGAGTTCATTGTCCCAGAATCGGTTGGTCAGCTCAAGCACCTACGGTATTTTGCTTTTAGGACAATGAACTCCTGCATGATAACTTTACCAAGCACAATAAATAAACTTCAGCATATCCAGCTTCTAGATTTTGGTAATGGCGTTATTTGGAAATTTACGTTTGCTGCACTTGTGAACTTGTGGCACATATCTCACTTAGTAGATGCGAAGTTTCCTTACGTAGGAAGGCTGATCTCGCTCCAAAAATTTCCATGCCGCTTCCAAGTGAGCAATGAACAAGGTTGTGAGTTGAAACAGCTGAGGCACCTAAACAAGCTTCGAGGCAGACTATACATCGATTGCCTTGAAAATGTGAAAAGCAAGGCGCAAGCTCTTGAAGCCAATCTATCTGGCAAGGAACGGCTCACTGAACTGGAACTGTGGTGGGGTTATAATGATGATGCTACAAGGTGCAGTGCAGAAGTTGAAGCAGATGTACTTGAGGGCCTATGCCCTCCCGCAGGGCTTCAAGAACTGGGGCTCTGGAACTTTGTAGGCTCGAGGTACCCAGATTGGATGGTGGGTAAGCATGGCGGTGGCCCAAAGTACCTGCAAAAACTTTCTCTCTGGGGATGCAGTCAACTGGTATCTGCTTCTGGACTTGCTGAGGCTTTCCCTCATCTTTGTGTGCTTAGGCTTGGGTGCTGCAGCTCGAACGTCTTACCAGGCAATATGGAGCACCTCACATCCCTCAAGGAACTGTGGATCATTGCATGCGTGAACATCCGGTCTCTTCCAACACTGTCCCAGTCTCTCGAGATGTTTACACTCTGTTACTGCAACGAAGAGTTTATAAAGTCGTGTCAAATAGTCGGACATGCAAACTGGAAAAGGATTGAGCACATTCGAGTTAAACGATTTATGTGTGATCCAGCCGGTAAGACCGTAATTAATCTCCTTGTGCTGTCTTACTGTATTGTTTTTCCCATTCCGTGTCTGCAAACATTAATTGCCTGTCTGATAGATGGTGTTGTCTACCGCATTGTGCATATGCATGTTAGTAATCCAATTGCTACTGATTGACGTTTCAGGAAGGACGGTATTGCAAGACGACAGTTGGATTAATTCTCCGTCCACCAGCTGTGTTCAATCCAATCAGTAGCGGGCGGGCATCGGCGAAGTACATACATAAAGACTCCCTGCAAGCATGAATACATATGTTCGAGAGACTGTCAGTAGCGGGGCACCACTTGCCCGGACTCTGCAAGCATGTAACATTTATTTACATACTATGTTCGAGAGAGGCGGCAGATGTAATATGTCATATATACTCTTTGCTAAAGCGGTGGCTGCAGGAGGATCAAGGTGGCCGAGCAGTTATGGTGCGGATCGGAGTCGTGCCACTGCACTAGTTTTTGCATGTTTTGGTTTCCTCCCGGATATACTATGTCCTCAGATTTTTAGTGGGTTTATTATGTTGTGGCCGCTGCCAAAAATGGTACCGTTGAATTAACCACCATTGCATCTATGTCATCTTGGGTATCAAGATTCCACAATTGAGCGAATCCTGCGGCATTTCAGTCTGCACTCGTCGCATTGGCGCTGTGATCCTACACCATCATGGTATCTGTAGAGCCTCTATTTGCGTGCATCTTTAAGCTATGCTCCCTTTTTTTATCGTAATTTGAGCAACGCGATCTACTCTTATATTTCTCAATTGACGTGTTCTGCATTCCTCTCCAAAATTGGCGCAAAAAAACCCATGTGCTTTAGCTGCATCTTGAGCTATATATGCTCTCGCTGCTTTCCTTTGTGCAACGGGATCTGCCGCTCTATTTCTCACTTGACTCTTTCTGCATTCCACTAAAAAAATCAGCAGACAAACCCTTGTGCTTCAAATGCATGCTTTCATGTAACTATTTGTTATGTAATAATCCAGAATTTTGTAATGTGGTTAGATTAAGGCAGCTGCCTTTTTTTTTAAGCTCTGGGCACTGCGAAAATGTACTCCTAATTCACCACTATTCCACCTAAACCATGTTCCCGAACCAAGTCTGGTAGTAGTCTTGAAGCATCGAACGTTGGGGAACTAAATCTCAAAAGGACATACTCCATGTGCAGTGCAACGCGTCCCAAGGGATAATTTCCTAAAATCTTCGGTTTCCTGACACGTGTATCCTAAAAGGCCGAAATTCTGTTTTTGCTATAAATATACCCGCTTTTCTACAAATACTCGCTTTTCTACGTATAGCAGACAGTTCGTCTAGAAGACAAAAAAAAAAAGACGGATTTCGCCGGACAGACCTCACCGGAGATCTTGTAGCAAAAAAATTTACGCTATTATAGCAAAACTACGAAATGGTGGTAGCAAAAAAGTGCTAATATAGCAAAAAAAAAAACGACCTCGCCGAAGACATCATCGGTGGCTTGGTAGAAAATTAAAGCTGGGTTGTGGTAGCAAAACCTAAGCCCACATATAGCACCGCCATCAGCCGCATGTAGCAAAACTTGATGCCGCTTGTAGCACCACCACCGGCTGTACGTAGCACATAGCAATGTCGTATGTAGCATCCTCAGTGACCTCTAGTAGCATCGCCGGCGGTCACATGTAGCAAAAATTTCGTGGGGAGCGGCCGCGGAGCAAGGCGAGGCGCCGTCGGGAGCAAGGCCTGTTGCCGTTGGTAGCACCAGCGGGCGCCTTCAGGAGCAACACAGGTGGATCTGGGCGGAGGTCGTCGGTGCGGATCTGGGCGGAGGTCGCCGGGCGCGGATCTGGGCGGAGCTTCTTCCTCTACTACCTCCTCCCTCTTGTCGTCCTCCACTGCCTCCTTCCGCTTGTTGTATTTTTTGATCGGGGTGGTGCTGGGTTCCTCTGCAGGGGTCGTGGTGCTGAGCCACGCAGGAGGCACGGACACGCGAGCATGGAGGAGGCAGGCGCTGGCGCAACCGAGGCAGGGAGGTGGGGCTTGGGGCGCGCGGCGGAGCGGGTGGGAGCGCAGCGGCGCATGCGCAGACGCGAGGGCACGGTGGCTGGCTGGGCTCGTTCGAGGAGTTTGCGAGGATAAGGTAAAGAAGATGATTGAGGTGGGGTCCACCCCGGAGAAGAGTGAGACCGAATGCTTGCGAAGCGAGTGACCCGGGGGATTGAACGAGACCCGAGGGATCAAATCCTTCAATCCCTTGGGGCAAATGTATCATTTCCCATACTCCATTCACCTTCACCGGATCCTGCACGCAGAAAGATTTGATCACCTGCCTGGGAAGATGGAACTAGGCTCTGCTTTCCAAAGCTTGGCCAGCCGCGAAGGGCACCAACGTCACGAAATCCGAGGTATGGATCTAGGGGTTCAATACTTTTGTGCTTTCTTCCTATCTGTATTTAGCTCCGTCACAAAATCCATCTTCTCTTCTTAGGTGGGTCTACCAACATTCTGCAGGAAAGAGACGTAATATTCCATCAATACATGACCGCTGTAGCCAATCTCCAACGACAAATGCCAAAGGATATCAGGATATACCGAAACATCTTATAATGATCGAGGATCCGGAAGAATGTCTGAGCTAGTTGAATGATGCTTTAACTCCTGGGCCTGAACTCCAAGAACGTAAGTACTACTGTTTATATTTCCCCAAAGGTTATTAATGGTGTCTGCAAGTCACATTGACATGCCTGCTGGATTGTAGGAGTCCAGAGGTATTACAGCAGCAGGGAAGGCACTCTCCCAGTCATCAGAAAACTGTGATTGCGCTACGAGTATAATCATCTGAAGTCTGAACAGCATGATGGCCTTGCCATGCTCTGCTTGCTCAGCTGGGACTGTTGGAGTTAAGAATGGAAATACTTCAAGGGTTAAGTCTGGATTAACCGGCGCATCATGTTTTTAAAAACTCATCATTTTCAAAATTATTTTTTAGAATTGAAATTCGTTCATATTTGAATACGTTTAGATATGCATAAAAGAAAAAAAAGTACGAGCCACGTACCGAGTCCCCACGCTAATGGGCTGGCCCATTTTGGCCTCACTGTAGGCGGTGCGTCCAAGTCGTGCCGCTTCGAGCGGGCATAGCACCTCCTGTTGCGGCGCTTCATCGCTGCGCCGCGCAACTTTTTTTTCTTTAGAAGTTGTGTTACGGGCCAGGCCCAGGTATGAGTTTAAGAGCTTCATGAGTTTTAGGTTCCTCAGGGCTGCACCTATGGGACCCATGTACCAAGAAAAAGACACATGGTAAAGAGGAAAATACTAGGCAGAAAATTATTTTCCGGTAGTGATGGTTGTGGCACTATACAGAAACGAAGATTACTGCCACACCACTGATTTGGTTTCATCCTGGACTAATTTCTAGCCATTCATGTTGTGGAGATATTTGTCCCGTTCACGCTTGGAGCTGCCATGCAGAGACCGCAAGGCAGGGATACAGAAAACCAAAACCATAAAAGTAAATAATGGAGAATGGAGAAAACTGAGAATGAGTCTATATGGCGGCCTCCTATCTTGTACTGCTTCTCCCTTCCACAGCTTGACAGATAATCGGTCGTATGGACTAACTCACGCTTGCCTCGACTACATAGCAAGCCTTCGCAAAAGGTAATAATTACCAAAGTTTCCGCCAGATTATCTTTCTTTTAATCAAGGATGTTCTTCGGATCCATTTTGTTCTAGTTTCCTATGCCGCGATCCCTCAATCACCCAGTCACCTGTATACAGAGAGGAAAGAAGCTAATGTCAAGCTAATACCTCATTAACTTGTTTCTATTGCTAAACAGCAGAGCGGGTGATCCAGTTATTGGTGGAGCTGGTTGCATATCCCAGACATGATGCCCAACGATAAGATTGATGCGACCCAATTTTTTCTATTGCAAAAACTGAAGAGTGCCATACTGTGGTGCATTTACGCCTTCCATTATTATCTAATAATGAAACTTCAGCAATTGGTAGCCCCACGAACGATCCGCCGATCAGGTATTACAGCAAGGGATCTGGAGTGCATGGTATGTGATGAAACTGCAGACCCAAAGCCCCTGCCTCTATTGCTTCTGGAAGAAATCACCGATTGTTTCTCTGATGAGAAACGAATTGGCACCGGCGGGTTCGCGGTGGTTTATAAGGTAGAGTAACGCGGTAGTTCATACGGGATCAATCTTTATATGAAGACTGAACACTTTTCTAACATGGAATCTTCTTGCTCTAGGGAAAGCTACAAAATAGGACCGTGGCCGTGAAGAGGATGACAAATGAGTGTATGGATGAGAAGTTGTTCCACCGAGAAGTTCAATGTCTCATGATGGCTAAGCACAAGAATATAGTACGGTTTCTTGGATATTGTGCTGATAGACAAGGGATTATTGTCAAGTACGAAGGAAAATTGGTCATGGCAGATATACACCAAAGGTTGCTTTGCTTTGAGTACCTTCCTAATGGGAGTCTTCATGAATACATAACTGGTAGGATCATCCAACACAACATTTCCTTTTAACCTCTATTTTTATTTATAAAGGTCATGTCGTTCATTATTCCACATATAGCATGCACCCTTTTGATACATTTAGATAATAAATACTTGGAGTATGTCAAATGGTACTAAACTTCCTTTACCCTCTCCCTTTATAGATACGTCTCACGAACCTCGGTGGAGAGACTACTATCAAATTATCACCGGAATTTGTCAAGGATTGCATTATCTTCATCAGAAAAATATTTCCCACTTAGATCTAAAGCCTGCAAACATATTGCTGGATGACAATTTGGTGGCAAAAATTGCTGATTTCGGTCTATCAAGGTGCTTTATTGGTGAAACTGAAAGCCGAGTTATCAGTAAGATAGGTGGAACGCCGTAAGTTTGCTAAAAGTTTAGTGTTAAACTTGATTTACACCAACATTGTGGTACATTTCTCATTTTCTCATTAACCAATTACATGAATATATATTTATGCAGCGGATATTTGGCACCAGAAACTTTTAACCAGCCTGCTCAATTAACATACGGGCATTGATATCGTCTTGATATCTACAGTCTTGGTTTAGTGATCATGGAGATACTCACTAGAAAGAACTTTGATTTAGTAATGATGGAGACACTCACCAAAAAGAAGGGCAATCACATTGTTGACACTGTAAGAAATATTGAGGTTTTCGCTTGGGAATACTAACTATCCAATTCTCGGTCATAAATTTTTTTGCCGACTAATATAATTCATGGAAACACATGGAATGGTGGAACTGAAAAATTGCGTAGACAAGAACCAAGCAATTTTCCTTTTGACTTTATGAGAATTAGGATAACAACGAGATTTACAAATGGAACAACAATGAGCGCGATCCTAACAAAGACACTGATAGTAGTAATAAAAATGTTGAAAATGAAAATAAAAATAAATCATATAGGTAAATGCGTAATATTTTTAGAAAAAAAACTTTCTATACATATTACTTTTGCTGATGAGAAAATGCAAAATTGTATGGCCCAATATCTAAGAACAAAAATAAATGGAAGCTTATTTGTGTGGGAGAATGGTTGTACAATCACATCATCCATGTACAACTTTTCTCCAACCTCAATTTGGATACATCTTTGTTTTTTAATGAACTAATACATGGTTTTTTCATATATGTGAGAAAAACTAGAACCCACCCTAGTTAAGTACATGGGGAAATTTCATTGTTAATTTGCAGTCTTAATTGATGTGTTTTGTGTAAGCTGTTAACATTATATATGAGGCTAGTATGTAGTACTATATACTTTAATTTCACATTTAGAATTTCTTTTGCTTATTTTCATAACTCACAAATTGAATTCATAGGTTGTTGAAAGCTGGAGCAACATGTTGGATAAATCAAAGAGGGATGAACAGCTGAAACAGGTTCGAGTATGTGGTGAGATTGGAATAAAATGCATCAACTTCAACCCGACAAAGAGAGCTGATACACAATATATAATTAATAGACTAGATGGAACAGAAACTATGGATGAATATATCAAAACTGGTATGATTACTTCACAAGAGGTAAGACCACTGCCACATGATCCATGACATCCCTCCCATAAAACTTAATCTTGAGAGCATGTGTGTGCATCTCTATTTGCACTTTTCTTGCCGTGATCCAGCAAATGAGGTGAAATCTCTTTCAATAGTTATTTGAACAGTCTGAACATGCTCCCGACGAACAACAACAAGGTATTCCTAACTCACTAGTAGAGACAAGCTCAAAGGTGAGTTCTCATCGATAGTGGTAAATTCTAGGTACATATATCTATCTCTAATACAAACTGATTGACATACTCACTTGAAATTTTGCTCCTTGTAGGAAGATGCCACTACAGTTCCAGTGGCAGGGACAAACCCATGCAATAGGTTTTTGGAAAATACTGCAAACCTTTACAAGTTGAATGGGGCCGTGCATAGTCTTAATCCGGACATCAGGCGATGCCTTGAATTCTGCAGTATTTTCCCTAGAGGATCCAAGTTGAGAAGGGACGACTTAGTTCGCCTGTGGATAGCGCAAGGGTTTGTAAAGACTGTATGTGCAACAGACGACGTGGAAGATATAGCTGGGGGGTACATTCAAGATTTAGTGTCGAGCTCATTTCTGCAACCAATCAGAACTAGCTATGATACTGATTGCTTTACAATTCCTGATGTGATACATGATATATTGGACAAGGTTGCTGAAAATTGCTTCAGAATCGAGAATGCAGGGAGCCACAGAGGGGAAGCTTGGGAAGGAGATGTCCCTCGACATATCCAGCATCTTCTTATTCGGCATTATGATGGAGAGCTGATTTCCAAGACAATCATTGGGTTGGAATATTTACACACTCTGATTGTGCATGTTGTTGGAAAGGATACAACAGTTGAAGAAAAAGCCATTGAGAGTATATGCGATAGGCTGCCACAACTGCGGGTACTAGCCATTGCTTTCAGCCAGGAACATAATCCAATCAAGCAACCCAATAGGTTCTTGTTCCCAAAGTCCATTAGTCAGCTAAAGTACCTGCGCTATCTTGCTTTTAGGACAACGGACTCTTGCATAATAACTTTACCAAGCACAATAAATAAACTTCAGCATATCCAAGTCCTAGATTTTGGTTATGGCGAGATTACAAAATTTACCTTTGCTGCACTCGTCAACTTGCGGCACATATTCTGCTGGTCAATTATGAAGCTTCGTTACGTAGGCAGGCTGATCTCACTCCAAACATTAGGATGTCGCTTCAAAGCAAGCAATAAGCAAGGTTGTGAGTTGAAACAGCTGAGGGACCTAAACAAGCTTCGAGGCAAACTAGGCATCAGTGGCCTTGAAAATGTCAAAAGCAAGGCGCAAGCTCTTGAAGCCAATCTAGCTGCCAAGGAACGGCTCACTGAACTGAAACTGTGGTGGGGTTATGATGATGATGCTACAAGGTGCAGTACAGAAGTTCAAGCAGATGTACTTGAGGACTTGTGCCCTCCCGCGGGGCTTAAAAAACTGAAGCTCGATAACTTTGTAGGCTCGAGGTACCCAGACTGGATGGTGGGTAAGCACAATGGTGGCCCAAAGTACCTGCAAGAACTTCGTCTCTCGAGATGCATCCAACTGGTATCTGCTTCTGGACTTGCCGAGGCTTTTTCACATCTCCGTGGTCTTGATCTTTGGTGGTGCAGCTGGGACGCCTTACCAGGCAATATGGAGGCCCTCACATCGCTGAAGGAACTATGGATCTATGAATGCAAGAATATCCGGTCTCTTCCAACATTGCCGCAGTCTCTTCCAATACGAGGTTGCGCTGGGTAGCATTAGGAACCAGTACACTACTACTCCCTCTGTTTTAGGGCTCGTTTTGAGTGTTTTTTCTTTGATTAAGAATTACTCTAAATACATAAATAGTTTTGATATAAAACTAGTATCACTGCAAAGTATTTTTCAATACGAATCCAACGGTACTAATTATGTATAATATAATTAAGATTTTGTTGCTTAATTCTTTTGATCAAACTTTGATTTGAAAAACGTGTGCGCCTTAATCTTTGAAACGGAGGTAGTACTATTTAGCCATTTTCTTGGAGGTTACTTCTTGTAAACACTACAAGCTTCTCAGCGTGGACCGGCCCAATATAGGAAGATCGCTGGGTTAATTCCTTTGCTTCACATCTCACAAGTCCGAGCATAATATCCCTTTCTCGTGCAACTTTAAGTTTATATTTTCATTTTTTTTTGAATTATCAATCAGGGCAGCCACATGTTCGTTTGCAAGCAAAGTACACAAATGCACGCATGTACCGATGATAGCTCCTTGCACGGTGATCCTGCTGGACTCTCGTTTAGCTACATGAACAATGTTTTATAGAAAAAATGTCCATAGTTAGGAAAATCAAAGAAGAAGAAGAAGAAACAACAACATAAAAAGTGAAGAAACAGAAAATGGAAAAGAGAAAACAATAGGAGAACTTAAAAAGAAAAACCTAAAAAACATCCCAAAATGGGCCGGCCTAGGTGTTGGAGCGTGGGTTTTGCCGTTGCTTGGGCCATTCTGCCGGTCAGTGTCCTAAAACACAATGTTATCGTTGCAAGGCCTATGGTCATCCTTGTGGGATACACAGCTTGGGTCAAAAAAAAAAACCTTGGCTCAGAAAGGGCGCTAAACCCTCTGTCAGCGGGATGGATTGCACCGAAACTGAAAATAACACCACAATGATCCCAACGCTTGGTCACCTCTAACTGAATCTGTTGAGTTGCTGAACAATATTTGAACAAGCTGCTGACAGAGCGGTGCTTGGTCAGACTAGTGGCGACTCGGTCTAGAATTTCTTGGTGCTAGAATTTGATGCTGCTGCTGAAAATGAAGTGGAGGAGCAGATTGGGGAGCATGCTGAGATTTCTCGGAATGTGACTGATGAGCAAGCAGATGTGACAGTTATACAGTTAACTATGTGGTTGTTCTGCTGGAAGATACTGTACTTGAGTTTGAGCGGTTATGTTTCTTAAGAACAAAGATTTGTGCACCTGGATTGTGTATACCTGATTGCTCTGATGGTTCACGGACATATTTGGGTGTCTACTCCAATGATCAAGTTCTGAATAAAACAATAATTTTGGAGTGCAGTTTCGCCTTTTTGGTTATTGTTGCTATTCTCAACAGAGGGTTTCATGCCTGAAAGAACTGCAGCCACAAGGCTATCCAAGCCTGCATGTTGATCGTCGGAATATGCATTTGGCAGCATTATCTCAATGATGCTGGGGAACTCACATGCGGTCACGATCAAGTTCCAAGCGTGTCTGGGCTTTGATTGAGGTTGGGCTAGGCTAGACGTGCGGGATGAGGCCTTCCAGCGGCACGACCCATCCGAAATGACGTGTCCGGCTTAACCGATCCGTGCATTAAATTTGGACAACAGTTGCATCGGTCCGGACAACACGAGCGTCCTCCCGTGTCCTCCTGTGGGAGCCGAGGGCCGCGAGCCGCCGCCTTCATGCGGTCTTCCACCGCCTGGTGCGGCAGGGTCTTTTCCATCTCGGTGGCCTAGTGGTCGCTCGCCTCGTGGTCGGTGAGAGCCGCCTCCGCCAGGGTCACGCTCGCCCGAGCCCTATTGGGGACGAGGCCTAACACCTGCGCTAAAGTGGGACGACGATCTCCTCCTCCCCCTCTTCGTCCGCCTTCGCCTCCCGCTGATCCACCTCCTCCCCATTCTCATCATCCTCCACCTCCGTCTCGTCCCTGTCGATGAGAGCCCATGCGGCCGCCACCTCGGCGCCCGTAGCCACACGCTCCTCCTCCGCGCCGTGTCGGCGATGTGGTGAATATCGCGTATTGCCCATTGGGTGGCCACCTTTGTGGCCGCCTCCACCACCTGCTCCAACGTCGCCTCGGCCACACGGCCTTCCTCCTCGAAGGCCACCACGTTGCATCGCCATTAACGTCCTATTATCGAGGGTGTCAAACGGTAACAACAAGAAAGATGGACATATGAATCAGACCGCTGAACACGATTTGTCGGTCAGGGCCGAACTAGGACCCAAAACGACCTGAGATGCCAGGTATCAGCCGCGGTGCCACGGTCTTCTACCGCCTTGACACCGGCAAACACGACTAGTTGCTACAGTACCCAGGGATAGCATGCTACAGTAGTAGTCTAGTCAAGTACTCCCTCTGTTTGGGATTATAAGTCTCACGCGGATAGCTAGGTTGCTAATTTGAATAACATAATATAAATAATATAACATAAAAATTATACATTAGAAACTTTAAAGGTTATATTTTCTAATGATATAACTTTTATGATATATAAGTTATATTTTGTTAGTCAAATTAACAATACATAGGGAGTAAGTACATGTTGGTTTTGCTCTACATCTACACAATTATCACTCTCTTGCCGGGGCTAGCACGTAGCAGCAGCACGTGGGTGGGCTAGCCATGTTTGAGCCCAGTGACGAACTATTGAATCACCATGGGGAGCGACGGTAACTCAGAGGACTAGGAGGATAAATACGCCAGTAAAAATCAAGCATGAGATCTGGGAAGGTACATGCATGCCACGACGACTCGTTCTCACCGAAGAGGACTGGGAATTTTTTAAATGGGGTAGGAAGATTTCTATTAAACGGAGTAATTATTGTCATAAATGACACACTAGGGGATAAACATGGAATTTACTCTTATTTGTAAGACAGGGCGAAAGGTTGTGTCGAGGGGGGAAAATCTAGCAGCTAGTAGTAATCAAACTACAAAAAAAGATAAACACACACTGAAAAATTTATGTGAACATATGGAATTTAGCTGCTTGTTTTATTACTGCAACAAGAGTAGGCATATGCTTTTCGCGAATTTCATTTATACAAGATCCATCTCGCTCATCATGATGAGAAGACCGCACACTACATGCATGCATGACAAAGCCTGAACGTGCATCCGATCTGAAAGAGACATGCCTGCCTACGGTTATTATTACTCGATCTGACGACATATGGTTTCCAATATGTGAAATTATTCCATTCTTCCCCACGATGTTTACTGCCATGCCTTGCTGGTAATTGTCTATGGTTTCTTGTCGAAATCATTCTTCCTTGCTTGCTCCAGACTGGCTTGCTCCAGATTGTTTTCCGCCGCCATCTCCTTAAGCTATAATAATATAAAAATGTCGACCAAAGAGAGGGTGAAATTATTAGATATTGGATTATTAGTCTAGTAGGAGAGGAGATATATGTTTATTAGCAACTCAATTTGTAGAGACATTAAAATAAACTACACATGCATGCATGCATTCATATAGAGCAGACAGCCATGCACTGTAGTATCAACACTCAACATACCTTTGTTAGGCTTGCCTTGTGAAGTTTGTAACCCTGAAATCAGAATAGTAGAATTTTTAATGTCAGAAAAAACAAGTAGTGAAATGTTTCTCTCATAATTAAGAAGGTGCGCTAGCTACTTCTTTCATCTTAGTTTTGCGCTCCATAGTTACTTGGGGCGCCGAGGGAATACTTACTTTATCCGTGCCGTACAAATAGTCGCAGAAGGTGAAGACGGAGGAGAAGTTGCTCTGACTCATTTGCCCCACGCGGTGATGGTAGTCATGGTGCTCTGCCCCTCCGTAGAACGGGATGAGCTTGGTGGGGTTGAACGGGATGTCGAACCTACATTTGGTCAATATTTGAAATGTTCTAATAAATATATATAACACTGTAACTAATTAACTTGGTAATCTAAAGTAAACACAACAAAAACAGAATAGAAGCGAAGCATACCCGCTGTGTATCTCGATGGCCTCGACGTGCCGCAGTACGAACCAGAGCCACATGGTGGTGATGTGGCATGGCACGATGGCGGGGCCGGTGAAGGAAGGGACGCCGAGGATGAGCACCTCGGCCCAGTGGGAGTATGGCGCGGCGTAGGAGACGGGGGCGGAGTACTCGTGGTGCACGCGGTGGACGTAGTCGTAGCCCCACGGGGTGTGCAGCAGCCGGTGGATCCAGTAGCCCAGGTAGTCCTCGATGAGGAAGTAGACGAGCATCTGCAGCGCCACCTCGCCGAGGGACGGCAGCGGCAGGCCGGTCCGGATGCCGACGGCCCGGACGACGGGGAAGGAGAAGATGCTGAGCGCGCCGACGGTGAGCAGCAGGATGCGCGCGGTGTCGAGGTAGCAGCGGAGGATCTGGGCCGGGGTGAGGCGGGGAGCGCGGGGCTGCAGCTTGGGCGGGGACGGGGAGCGGAGGATGTCGAGGAGGGCGAAGGGGAGCGGCGCGATGGTGTAGACGATGAGGAGGATGGCCACGTTGTGGCAGTAGAGGAGGTGGTCCGGCAGGGACGCGGAGTAGCTGAACCATAAGGACTCGGCGGCCGTCATGCCGCGGCCCAGCGCCGCCTCAGCCTCCGCCGGACTCGAGAATGGGAGCATTTTGCTCAGTAGCGAGCCTCTCTCCTCCTCGATCCCTGCTTGGTTTGGTTTGGTTTCTGACTGACTGACTGACTGACTGATGTAGTAGAGCTTCTGCTGCTCGTCCACCACCAGCTAGTAGCAGTACGTCGTCCAGCAGCATTCCGTCCATGGATTTTGTAGAGGAGCTCCAACGTAACGTTGGTTGGTTTGCGACATGTTGTGTGCTACCCAGTTACTACTAATTTTAATGCCCACGTGTCAACTTTGTTATACCGCGCCCGCGCGCAATCTTACCGACAAGGACGTACAACAATCAATCGCGCGAGCGAGAACGTCCGCTCCTCTGCAGTGCGCGGCAGCCGGAACACAACAAAGTTGCCACGCAAAAGTTTCGTGGCAGCTAGCTAGGAAAAAACAGGAGATGCCGTCCAACGTACACCAGAAGATCCGATGGTTGCGGACTAATATTCTCACCTTCATTTCCTTGTAATTTGAAAACATTTGTACTAGCTACTCTCTCCATCCTAATGAAATATAAGGAGAAACCAACGGCTTTCTAATTTTGACCAAGTTTATTTATACATAAAAATATAAACATTTACGATACTGGATCAATAGCTTTGTCACCATAAATTATACTTTCTTAACGTGTCCATTCACTATTCTTGATGTAGTATTGTTTCCAAAATATTCCATCAAAACTAGTAAGATTTAGATTTTAACTAATCCTTAGACGTCTTATATTTTAAAACGGAGGGAGTAATATCTATTTTAAGACTGGACGGCCTTATATTTTGGAACTCGGCGGGCCGTCATGGCGCGGCCCAGCGCCGCCTCGGCCGCACTGGAGAATGGGAGCATCTTCCTACTTTGCTAGCTAGCGCCTCCTCCTTCCTCAATGCTGCCTGCTACTGCTATCTGACTGATGCAGAGCTCCACCAGTAGTACGTCCAGCATTCCGTCGTCCATTGATTTTGTAGAGCTCCTCCAACCTTGGTTGGTTTGCGACATGTTGGGTTACCTACTACTAATTTAATGCCACGTGTGAACTTTGTAATACCGCGCGCGATCCTACCGAGAAGGAAGGACAACAGTCGCTCGAGAACGTCCGCTCCTGTGCGCGGCAGCCGGACCACAACAAAGTTGTGCCACGGAAATATTTCGGTGTGGGCCTCAACAATTTTGCCTCGTGCCAGCCAGGAAAAACAGGAGACGCTGCCCAACATACACTAGGGATGCGTTTGGTAGCCCTTATGGGTTTCTCGGTCCAGTCCGACAGTGCTAAGTAGGCTGTTCTAGCTCAGCCCTATATCTTTTTTGCATGGGTATGGAGAACATGGACATATCTGTTTGGTAGCTACATTGGTCCAATAAAAAAAAACACATATATTTGGTTTTTGCATGCGCACTTGCTATGGTAACCTCCCACATTGGAGTGCTGAGCATACCCACAGGCAATTTAGCAGAATCACAACACACACAAGCAGTTTATCACAATCACAATCACAACACGCATATGTGACACAAGCGAGCATAACACAGAAGTAATTCATCACTAGAGGTGGCATCTCCGACCACATTTTCATCAATCCTAGCTAATTGAGGGGATGTTCCACCATCTCTCAAAATATACAGTTCATAGAGCTAAGATAGGTAAGTAGTACGACTTACGTTGTTTCATAGATAGCCGTTCCCGTCTTAAATGTAGTTCTTGCGCGGCCAACACCTGAGCCATTCCTTCCTATCACTGACACACATGGAAGTGTACAACCAACATTGGATCGGGTTATCAGCAAGGTGGTTCATGGCTAGGATAAGCGAGTGGGTGATGTACAGATGCTTCTCAATGATAGGCTTAGGGGTGAAGATGAACTTCATCTGAGCATAGTTCTCCACTGGATTGGAAAGGATATCCAGCGGGTAACTCTCTGACAAAACAAAATTCTGTCACATAAGAAGCGGTGAAAATTCTTCAAAAATGTAAACATGAATTGAACAATGTATCAGAACCTTCGACAACTCTATCTGCCTTATGTTCTCCATCCTGAAATACGAGGTGTCCGGACACCATTCGACGCCGTCCAAACCCTGCAGCCTGTGCACAAGAGCCCACTTCCTCTTCCACTTCCTCATATGGTTGTACACCTGAGTTGGGGTGACATGCTTTCCAGTGAATTCAAGAACATCGGTGCATGTACGCTGCATGTAAACCTTTTTGAATACATGGTCACACCTAATCATTTCTTTTAAGAACTCAGAAAGCTTGTTCATAACGAACAAAGACAGAGAAGGATCCCACACCATTGGTTTTGTTGTGTACATGTAGAAGCTCGAATGGGGATAACATTATTAGCAATCTCAATAGGAATTTGGTGCATTGTCCGTCGATTTGTCCTACAGTGATGAACGAGACACTAGCATCATGGTATACAAACAATTTGCACTACAAATGCTGACGGTAAGTATGAACAAGTATAGCATCATAAGTCCAGACAACAGAGAAGAACATTATCACACTAACTCACACATCATGAACAGATCTACGAGCATCACAGATAACACTATATCACACAACATGAATAGATCTAAGAGCATCAGAGGCACTAACATAATGGAGTATACAAGGCTCAAAGATCTACGTACAACTAGCCCAAGGTGAGAGGTTTCTTAATGCAGCTTCCATAGGGTGCATCACAGAGGTAGGGGAGAAAGGAGCTGCCGGTATGCCGAGGTCGCCGCATTCCATGGAGTTGCCTCCAATCCGACCGTCGCCTCGGTCAACTTTGTTGACGGAAAGCTCACCGTGACCACCTTCGCCAGAGTAGCCGGAAGGACCGCCTTCGTTAACGGTGAAGCAGGACGACCAACTAACACCGTGCTCGCCCACAAAAATGGCAGGACCAACGTCTTCGTGTTGTAAGTATAAGAATGAAAACGACATCGGTTTAGATCTGATGGGGGAAAAACTCGACGGGAAGGTGGAATGGTGGATTTGGATTTAGGGGGACGAACACCGCTGTCTCTAAATAGGGAGGGGAGAAGGAGGGCGATGAGAGAATTCCTCTCGCTGGAATTTTGCGGTCGCACGTGGCCTCCCACCATCTCCCTGCCTGCACGAGCTGCGACGCCGCGTTCCCCCATTTGCACGCAGAAAGACTGGCTCCGGGGAAACGGCCGAATCCAGCGTTCTTCCCGGTCCTGGATGAGGGGTGCTTTCAGGTTCAGACTGATGCATGCCAAAAGGGCATGCAGGAAATCAGTCGACCCATTTTCGTCGCCGCCCGGCCTAGCTACACAATCTGCAGGCTACCAAACATTTTTACTACTCTCTCTACCCTAAAATATAAGATACCAACGCTTTCTAATTTTTACCAAGATTATACACAAAATATAATTTTTTTTACGATACTGTATCAATATCTATAGCTTCACCATAAATTATATTTTCTTAATGTGTCCATTCAATATTCTTTATGTTGATCAAAACTAGTAAGATTTAGCTTCTGACTAATCCTTATACTCCTTATAGTTTGGGACGGAGGGAGTAATGTCCAGGAAACCCACCCTCTTCTCCCACCTCGATCCCCTTTCTCTAGGGAATTCTAGCCTACCCCTTACATGCCACCGCCAGAGGAGGCTGTCTGACAATGGACGATTATGGCGGGGAGTCCTCCGTTTACTCCTTCTGCTAAGAATCGTCTCATATTGGCTCAGACTATGATCTAATCCACCTGCCGGTATGGGGGCTCCACTTGGAAACGGTTCACCAACAAGGCTAGGGGTGTTTGGAAAAAGGAGCTTACATTTCAACCACTAGATGTAAGCACCACTAGTTATATCCACGCATCTCTTTGATTCTAGTTTTGATACCGTTATTATCTTAATTATTTTTTTGATTGAACTCTATTCTCATAAAGTGCCTGACGCAGGGACCAGGGAACAATTTATGTGGATACTATATTTGCGAGTTCATCCGTCAGACGTGCTGTGAGAAGGACAGAAATTTAGAGCAACTCCACATACGTAAACAATTTCTATAGTTTTTAATTACCATCAAATTGTGTTTAGTTTCATTCATATAGGTTGACTCCTTTTTTTAAATCAGATCGAACGTCTATGGGACTGTCTTCTGCCAAAGGATCGCGTACGAGCAATTCAGGAGGAATTGGCGGGATTCTTGGATGCAGAAGTCCTAAACCCAAAAGGAGAATACTATTCGGGTGTGTATATACAATTGGGATTGTACAAAGAGCTTATTTTGTATATATGTAGTGCATGAACTCCGTGTATCGAATGTAATATGTTCGACACTTGGATCTATATTTTCATGATAATCTTGTGTAATATAATGGTTCCTTCATTGATGAGTGCAAAACACTAAATAAAAAATAAAACAACATAAACGAATTCTTCCATGGCACAAAAAGTGGCCAAAATGCTGCAGTGGCAAAAAAGGTTGCAAATGAATTCTCTGTCACAGAGAGATGCCAAATCTACGCCACGGTAGAGGGTTATTTGTCCGGTTCGTATTCTGAACAGGACGGTTGCTCCTCCTCGCACTCAGCGCGGTACGCGTCGCCCTTTTGTCCCGGTTGGTGGGGCAACCGGGACTAAAGGTTGGGGCTTTAGTCCCGATTTCCCCGTCTCAGTTGGGGAACCGGGACTAAAGCCCCTTACCAGCCGGGACACATAGGGCGGTTTCTACTAGTGGGGATTTTGGTCAAGATATCCTTGTACTCGGGTGTAGTGACGTCGATCCTGACATGGCTTGCCACTCACGGCCACAACTTCCAGGGAGACACACCGCCCCTCCTATTGTCGTCATGCAAGAGCTTTAAGCAAAACCCCAGCCATCTGAGCCCATGTTGCCTGTGCGATGTTGTCAGCAGCAAGAATTGCATCGAGCGCCCACCTTGTCTTGTCTTTGGGACTTTTTGCTCGACGTATGGCCCAATGGGATTGGTTGTCGGTGCACAGATGCAATCATCCAACCACCTCGGATCTAGCGCCATCGTTGCCACTGATGGCAGAGGGCCATTTACGATGCCAAGATCCACATTATTCCGTACTGTTGAGGTATTTTACGATGATAGATTTATGTTTAGAGGGGTCATGCTCGTTGATCTAGATAGTAGCACACTAAGACTAAGATTTATACAGGTTCAGGCCCCGGACGATCAAAGTCTAGTAAAAATCCTACTACTGTTTGTGAGTGTTGGGCACTACCGTGGTGTGCTCGGGTGAAATCGAGATACAACTCAATGTGATGGTGGTAGAAGATAATCAGAGAGATCTGGTGTCGTGATTTTTCCATCCCACCCTCCCCCCGGTGTCCCTGCCCTCCTTATATACACAGTCGGGGCTAGGGTTACAAAGTGTCGAGATGGATTACAAATGGAGGCACCTATACAATACCCTAATAGAAATACCAAGATATGATCTTGTCTAAGTTATCATGAAATCCCATAGAATCCATTCGCCGATACGCCCTGGCGTTGGTCGCCAAGGCATCTCCTTTTGAGCCTCCTTTGAGGCTCAGATACATTTTTGGTCGAAGGTTCGGTGGTCCCTTTCGGTATGGGCCCACCTGGTACCTATGACCTTGTCAGTAGCCACTAGTACCAAACCTAACTTAGAGGAAGTTATCTACCATATGTCTCAGCCAGTTTCTCATTCCGGCTCAAGCTCATAGTCTCAAAGAGCGCACTAACCTAAGCCGGTTTCCCGTTCTAGCTCTAAGAACTAAGACCTTAGGTGGTCAAAACTTGCAACCATCTCCAAAATCTCTCCTCTCTAAGACGGATTGATTTCCAGATAGTCTTCAAGAGTTCGACACCCTCAGACGGCTTGAATTCCCGACCATCTCCACAATGTTGATATCTTGAAGCAAGTTTTATTCATGGACGCCTCCAATAGTATATATGTAACCCGAGGAGACTGCATAAAGTGGTCGTCTCCAATACTTATAGAACACTTTAAATAATATACACCATGGTATAATTCACACTCATTCATAACAGACATCGCACATAAGTATGACCCATCAGCCAAAAAATGGATAAAAAAATTAGCTGAAGTACTTAGCTACCCAAAAGAATAACATTATATTAACAATTAAACTTAGCCATATAATTAGGGGCAATCTATACATACTTAGACATATATACTTTATGACGTCCATAGAAAGTGGAGTCCATACATCATCAAACTAGCATAATTAGTACTCTCTAACACTTAGGATTGCATTTATTACGGGCCGCCCGGCGGAAGTTGCTCAACTAGAAGATGTACCTGTAGGGTACACAGCATAGAAAACAAAAATTTTCCTACGATGGGAACAACCATGTACCAAGATCTATCTACTAGATACAAACAACGGACGGATGTATATCAGTAGAGAACATACCCTTGAAAACCGACAAAGCTTAATGAGTCAAACTCGTGGTTGATGTAGACGATATCTTTCCGATCTCAAGATTGAGAGGAAGTCCCAGCGCCGCAAAACAGCAGCGCATCCGTGCTCACACACACGTTCGAGGCACCGAGCAACCTCCCCCTCGTCGCTCCAGCGATGCAGCAGAAGCACAACTCTTTCTTGCCGAATAGCCACCAGGAACATGTATCTCGCTAGTCCGAGACCATGGGGGATAAATACTAGAGGGGGAGAGAGATCCTTCATGAGGAGGTGTGAGTGAGAAGTGAGGAGGGGGTGCCTTTTATAGGAGAGGGGGAGGGGAACCCCAAGGGGGTGGGCGGTGCATGGGGGCTGCCGTCTTTCCCTCCCCTTATTCATGTGGGTGGACACTCCACTCACAAAAATCCTTTCAATTGTCTCCACTCAAAATCCCACTCAAATTCCCATTAAATTTCCACCAAATTTAATGCGAACTCTTATTAATAAAACTCCTTTTATTTATTCAGAATTTTCTCAATTACTTTAATGACAAACATTCACATATAACCCCTTGCTATTATTTCATTTCACATGCAAAAACACTTTCTACAATTTCACCCGAAAACCTGTTTCGGTATCTAGTGAAATAAATTCATGCGCTTGTTATTCTTTTTGGCATGAAACTTTTGCTCCAATTAGATGTCGGTGTCTCTTAAGTGTGCCACCCTAAGGTTCTTGAATAATGCGGACATGATCGAGACCCTTCTCCGATCAATAATCAGAAGCAGGATCTGGAGAACCATACTAACTCCTACACATTCAATGGTGACTTTCTTGTGATCGTCGGAACCTTTTACGCTAGTTTCTTAATACCTTTGTTTCGCGATATATTACATGTCCGAGATTCGATCATCGGTATCTCCATACCTAGTTTGATCTCGTTACTGACATGCACTCTTTTCTTGTTCCCGTGATATAACATTCTAGTGATCAAATCACTTGCTTGCAAGCTAGTCAATGTGATATCATCGAGAGGGCCCAGAGCATATTTATCCGCCATCGGGATGAAAATATTCCACTCTTGATCCATGGGCTTCAACATAAAACTTTAGTAGTTCTGAATCCATCTTTATAATCACCCAGTTACGGTGTGACGTTTGATGTTATCAAGAAACTCTTCCGGTGTTAGTGATTGACATGATATCATGGTCTAAGGATTAGGATCACTTCGTAAGTTGTTATAGCAATATAAACTCAATGACTTTGATCGTATTGCTATACTTTGGATGAATGTTCATCACATCATTACACTAATGTTGTGACCTCGTTATTAACAACATCCAATGTCTATGATCAGGAAACCTTGATCATCTTGTTAATAAACGAGCTAGTTTATGAGAGAGGCATAACTAGGAACTTTCTGTTTGTTTATTAAACACACATGTATTAACGTTTCTGCATTAATACAATTATAGCATGCAAAATAAACATCTATCATATACTTGGAATACACATAATAAACACTTTATTATTGCCCCTCAGGGCATATTCCCTTGAGTACCTCCACATTATCTTTTTTATCAAAGAAAAAGAGGGCATGCTATACTTCTTTAACTTAAAGCTCCTCACAACCTTATCCCATCGAGTTGTAAAGATTATGTTGTTTGACCCATCTCCTATGTTCATCCTAACCATCATTGGCTTCTTGTTGTTCATGAGCCAAACATGGACATTCATCAAGGAGATTATTTAGGTTTCTTGTTATGAACTCAACTCCAAATGTCTATGGATGTATAAAGAATTGAAGAATGAACATGCTTACAGTCGTTGTAAATCACCCTAGAAGCCCAAAAATATGGGAAACAGCTCAAGAAAATGGGCATAAAACTTGAAAACGATGAGTTTTTGGTCATATCTCTCAAACATGTATTGGGTATTACGGGAAACATAAATTTTGTTGTAACCCTAAACCGTGGGAAATAGCTCATGAAAACAGCCATAAAACGCGAAAACGATGAGTTTGTGATCAAAACTCTCACACATGTATCGGGTCTTACGGTCCTTGTAAATCTCCCTAGAATGCCAAAACTGTGGGAAATAGCTCATGAAAATTGCCAAAAAAATTGAAAACGGTGAGTTTTTTTGTCATATCTCTCAAACATGTATCGGGTCTTACGATCATTGTAATATCCCTAGATGCCAAAAAATATAGGCAATAGCTCATGAAAAGAACCTTAAAATGCAAAAACGACGAAGTTTTTGTCAAAACTCTCAAACATGTATCAGGTCTTACGGGCCACGCAAATACCCATGGAACCCCAAAATTGTGGGCAATTGAAAATGGCTATGAAATTTGATAACGATGAGTTTTTGGTCATGTCTCTCAAACATGTATCCGATCTTATGGGCCATGAAAATCCCTTTGGAACCCCAAAACTGTGGGCAATAGCTCAGGAAAATGGCCATAAAACACGAAAACGATGAGGTTTCGCTCAAATCTCTCAAACATGTATCGAGTTTTACGGGCCATGCAAATCGCCTTGGAACCCCAAAATGAACTGTGCTCAATAGCTCATGAAAACGGCCATAAAACGAGAAATTGACGAGTTTTTCTTAACTCTCAAAAATGTATGGGGTATTATGCTCATTGTAAATCTCACTGGAACGCACAAACTATGGGAAATAGCTCATGAAAACGACCGTAAAACACCAAAACGACGAGTTTTTGGTCATAACTCTCAAACATGTATCGGTTCATACAGTTGATGTAAATATCCCTGAAAACTGTAGGCACTCAAGAAAACGACCTAAAAACGCGAAAATGACGAGTTTTTGGTCAAAACTCGTAAACATGTATTAGTTCTTACAGTTGAATGCAAATCCCCCAAGAACCTCAAAACTATGGGCAATAGCTCATGAAAACGCCATTAAACGAGAAAATGACGAGTTTTTTTTGTCTTAACTCTAAAACATGTATCGAGTCTTATGATCATGGTAAATCTCATTGGGACACAAAAACTATGTGCAATAGCTCATGAAAACGGACGAAAAACGCGAAAACCACGAGTTTTTATCCATAACTCTTTAACATGTATTGGTTCATACGGTTGTTCTAAATATTCCTGTAACCGCAAAACTGTAGGCAATATCTCAAGATAACGGCCTTAAAATGCGAAACCGACGAGTTTTGGGTCAATACTCATAAACATGTATTAGTTCTTACAGGTAAGGGAAAACCCCCCTAGAATCTCAAAACTATGGGCACTAACTCATGAAGGCGATAAACTGTGAAAATGACAAGATTTTGATCATAACTTCAAACATATTGGGTCTTATGGTCATTGTAAATCACACTAGAACCCCTAAACTAAGGACAATAACTCATGGAAATATCCATGAAATGCAAAAACGATGAGTTTTTGGTTTAACACTCGAACATGTATCCATGAAACTAAGGACAACAACTCATGGAAATATCCATGAAACGCAAAAACGATGAGTTTTTGGTTTAACACTCGAACATGTATCAGATCTTATGGGCATGCAAATCGACCTGGAACCCCAAAACTATGGGCAATAGCTTTTGAAAATGGCCATCAAATGTGAAAACAATGAGTTTTAGTATCGAGTATTACAGTCATTTTAAATCACCAAGGAACCCCAAAACTATGGGCAATAGATCATGAAAACGACCATTAATCGCGAAAATGACTAGTTTTTTTTATCATAACTCTAAAACATGTATCGGGTCTTACGGTCATTGTAAATCTCCCTGGAATACCAAAATCATGGGCAATAGCTAATGAAAACGGTCATCAAATGCGAAAACGAAGAGTTTTTGGTCATATCTTTTAAACATGTATTGAGTCTTACGGGCCATCTAAATTGCCCTGGTGCTTCAAAACTATGGGAAATATCTCATGAAAACGGTGGTAAAACACGAAAACGACGAGCTTTTGGTCACAACTCATAAACTTTTTTTTGAGGGTAAAACAGTAGGGCAAAAAAACCCCACTGCAATTTTTATATATTATCGAGAGTTACAAAAGAATATTTACAAACTCAATCCACCTCAAAGAAGAGGGATAACATTCTAATCAGCTATATCCTGTCTAAATTAATTTGAATCCAAGCTTGAAGGCCCTGATGATACTTCTTCTTAATTCTATAAAGGACCCATCTTAATTCCTGGGCTACAATAGCCTTCCAGTTCTCCATCGACGCATGCTGATTATTGAAAATTTCATTATTTCTGCAAATCCAAATGCCCCAAGTTCCGAATATCAGAATTTCCATAGAAAAAGGGACATTAAGATCTTTTTTAATACTGGCTAAAGCTTCAAAGATATTTTGATCAGCCAAAGTGACCTGTGAAATTTCAGCCCAGCAGGCTCTAGCAAAGGGGCATTCCCAAAACAAATGTAGGCTGGTTTCTTCACTGTTGCAACCCTGGAAAACACAGTCATAAGAAGCCAGAGAAAAACATTTCCTTTTCAGAAGGTTTCTTGTGTTGAGCCTATTAAGCAGTAAGAGCCAGAAGAAGAATTTGTGCTTTTGCTGACAAGAAGATTTCCATAACCAAGAGAAATGTGGCTGAACCGGTTGGCAACCAGCTAAGGATCAGTAGGCCTTTTTGACCGAAAAATTACTGCCCCAAATGTAAGACCAACAATCAGATTCCCCTTGCCTACCAGTATTGAGGATTTGTTCAAGACTTTGATATTCCTGATAAGCTTGTTGGGACAAAGGAAGGTAAAAAAGGTCCTGAGTATTTGCAGTATGCAGGAATTCACTGACAGAGATGTGATTGTTTTTTGCATATGAGAGGAGATGAGGGAGATTATGTTGAAGGCAGCTATCATTCCACATATCAGACCAGAATAGTGTGGATTCCCCATTCCCAACCAAACACTTTGCAAGTCCTTTAAAAATGTCAATTAGTTTTAGATGAGCTTTCCACCAAAAGGATCCCTCAAGACTTCTTCCAGGGAGCTTATCATTACAATAGTAAGTATTCCATACAAGGTGAACCCAAGGAATATCCTTGTGATTATAAAACTTATCCAGATTCTTCAAAAGAAGAGCTGGATTTTGAACATTAAGGTCTAGAACTCCCAATCCTCCCTGATTCTTAGGTCTACAAACTTTCTTCCATGCTACAAGAGCAGTACCTCTAGCTTGAACATCAGAAGTTTTCTTTCTCCACAATCATTGCCTCATATATTTAATCAACTGCTCCTTGATAGTGACAGGAAGATCAAAACAGCTCATGTAATATATGGGAAGGGAAGACAACACAAATTTGACTAACTGCAGTTTCCCTCCATAATTAAGAAAGTCAGCTATTCCACACAACCTTCTCTCAATTCTCTGAACAATAGGCAGGAAATGTTCCACCGCAGGTTTATTCAAACTCAGAGGCAAACCAAGATAGGTAAAAGTCAAGGAACCAGTGAGGCAAGAAAGGGTATTGGCAAAATGCCCAAGCCTCTCAGAATCTACGTTAATTGGCATCATGCTGGATTTGGAGTAATTGACTTTGAGTCCAGTGGAGAGAGCAAAAGTATGTAGAATTGCCTTAAGACACAAGAGTTGCTCAGAATCAGCCTTAAGGATTACTAAAGTGTCATCTGCATACTGAACCACAGGGAAGTCAGGACAGAACACATTTTCAGTGGGCAAAGAAAGAAGACCCAAGTTCATTGCCTTATTGAGGATACTTTGAAGGAGATCAGCAGCCAGAACAAACAATAAAGGAGATAAAGGATCTCCTTGCCTAACACCCCTTCTACAGTAATTTTTTTCCCAGGCACACCATTTAAAAGCATAGAGGAAGAAGCTGACCCAAAGATCATCTGAATCCAAGAAATCCATTTAACTCCAAAACCTTTGGCTTTAAGGATATTGATGATTGCAGAATGCTCAATTCTGTCAAAAGCCTTCTCAAAATCTAGCTTAAGAATTAAAATTTCATCCTTTGACTTGTGACATTGATCAAGAAATTCAAATGCCCAACCTAAACAGTCTTGGATAGATCTTTGCTTGAGGAAACCATATTGATTCTTGTGAACAAGTTTAAGAATGACTTTTTGCAGTCTGTTAGCCAGAATCTTGGTGATAATCTTAAGGACACTATTTAGCAAAGAAATAGGCCTAAAATCAGCAGGAGTCAAAGGAGCAGCAATTTTTGGAATGAGGGTGATAAAAGAAGAATTAATGCTTTCCAAAGAGGCTTTCCCTTCATAGAACTCCACAAGAAGATGCTTCACATCATCCTTAATAATAGGCCAGCAAAGCTTTATGAATTCATTATTAAAACCATCAGGGCCAGGGGATTTATCATTAGGCAGATTTGTGATGACTTCATCAATCTCTTCATCAGAGAAAGACTTTTCCAAAGCATCCCTTTCTTCCTAGCTTAAGCAATCACCAGCCAAGTCATTAAGATTGAAATGCATTTCAGGCTTATCAGAAGAGCCCATTCTATTTTAAAGGAATTCCAAAGGAGATTAGCTTTGCCATCATGATCAAAGACTTCAAGATCAAAATCATCCTTGAGCATGGAAATGTAATTATGTCTAAAGCTTATGGTAGCTCTGGAGTGAAAGAACTTGGTGTTCTCATCCCCCAGCTTCACCCATTTAATTTTCCCCCTCTGTTTCCAATAAGTATTCTGGTCTTGTAAAAGAGAAATAATAAGATTTTTCAGGATATCCCTAAGATTCCACTCTTGAACAGTAAGAGTTCTCATTTCCTCCATGATATCAAGAAAGTCAATGGTGGCATTAACATTACAGATTTGTGCCTTTAGGCAAGGTAGCTGCTTGGCCCAAAGCTTTAGCCCTCTTCTCACATTTTTGAATTTAGCATTATTTTTTTTTGCAGAATCCATAAAACCCACAGGAATGTTCCAAGCATTTTGAACAATAGCTTTAAACTCCTTATGATGCAACCAATGATTTTCAAATCTGAACACCTGAGCTTTAGGAATCATTGTACCAATGGAAATGACACAAGGAAGATGATCATAGGTAGGCTTTGCAAGAGGAGCAACAAATGTTGAGGGAAAACTCTGAGTCCAGGCAGCAGAAGTAAAAAACCAATCCAATCTTTCCAAGAGGGGATCTTTCTGCATGTTACTCCAAGTGAACTTTCTACTCTTAAGTGCTAACTCTATGAGACCCAAATTATTAATGGCTTCATTAAAGAGAAGCATACCATTCACATCTCCTCCCAATTTATTTCTATCTGAAGGCTGTCTACAGAAGTTAAAATCTCCCACAATGAGCCAGTCCACATCATCAGGCATATCAATGCTGCCAAACCAATCTAAAAATTCAGACTTTTTTTCAGGTAAACATGGCCCATAAATGTTGGTGAGGGTCCAGGATTCATTAGACAAGAGAGATGTCAAGGTGATGGAGATAGAAAACTCATTGAGAAAAGAAAGATGTCCAGAGAACATGGAACCATTCCAAATGGTGATCAAACCTCCAGATGCACTTCTGGAGGGAAGAAATTCAAAATTGGTAAATTTGGAGGGGTAGAATTTTTTAATGTAGGAGCTATCAAAATCCTCACGCTTAGTTTCTTGGAGACAGATAATGTCACAGCCAGACTCCTCAATTTTGTTTCTGAGAGCAATCCATTTTTTTTTAGAATTGATTCCCCTGATATTCCAATTCAAGATCTTCCAAGTTCTTTTGTTATTCATTAAGAAACCAGTAGTAAGTATAGCTATGGGGTGATATAAATAGTGTAATCACCCAGAAGAGGAAACAACAATCACAGAGACAAAAGGCAATCCAATTCAGGTTACCACAGAGATAATCCATAACAAGTACCATCCACATTGCAATATCACAATCACAGAACATACATGTGGAGTCAACAAGACTCAAAGAAAAGACTTAGTGTGATACATTAAAACACTTAAGAAGAGGGCTTCTTCTTGGCTTGCTGTCCACAGGTACCAGCAGCCCCAGGCTTCTTCTTGCCACCAATGCCCAAGCTGGAAGAGGGTCCTCCTTTAGTGCTGCCTTTTGTAGGGGCCTTAACTGCCACCTCATTAGGCTTCCCTTTCTTGAGCAACCTCTTCTCCAGGTCCCCATCAACTTGTATCGGGTCTTACAGTCGTTCTAAATTGCCCTGGAACACCAAAACCATGGGCAATAACTCGTGAAAACTGCCATAAAACAAGAAAACGACGAGTTTTTGGTCAAACTCTCAAAAATGTATCGGTTCTTACGGTCATTTTAAATCTCCCTGAAACACCAAAACCGTGGACCATAGCTCATGTAAACGGTCGTAAAACGCGAAAATGACAAGTGTTTGGTCATAACTCTCAAACATGTATCTGGTCTTATGGTTGTTATAAATATCAATGGAACCCTAAAACTATAGGCAATAAGTCATGAAAATGGCCTTAAAAGGAAAAATGATGAGTTTTTGTCATAAATCTCAAACATTTATCTGGTCATACGGGCCACGCAAATCCCCATGGTGGGCAATAGCATGAAAACGGTCGCCAATTAAAAAAAAGACGAGTTTTTGGTCAAATCTCTCAAAGATGTATCGAGTCTTACGGGCCATCCAAGTAGCCCCGGAGCCCTAAAACTATGGGCCAAGTAGCTCATGAAAATGGTCATAAAACGCGAAAAAGATGAGTTTTGGTCATAACTCTCAAACATGTATCGGGTCTTACAGTCGATATAAATCGCGCTGAAACCCCAAAACTGTGGGCAATAACCCGTGAAAACGGTCGTAAAACGCGAAAACAACGAGTTTTTGTTCATAACTCTCAACAATGTATCGGGTCTTACAGTCGTTAAAAATCTCCTGGGTAACCCTAAACTGTTGGAAATAGCTCATGAGAGCGAATGTAAAATGAGAAAATGATGAGTTCTTGGTCATATCTCTGAAACATGTATCAGGTCATACGGGCCATTACTATTAAACATTTATCTAAACACGAGCCCCAAAGCGTATGATAGCTCATGGAAATGGTCGTAAAACGCGAAAACGATGAGTTTTTGTCATTACTATCAAACATTTATCTAGTCTTACGATCATTTTAAATATCAATGGAACCCCAAAATTGTTGGCAATAGCTCATGAAAACGGCCTTAAAATGCAAAAGCATGGAGTTTTTGGTTATATCTTTCAAACATGTATCGGGTCTTGCGGGCCATGCAAATCGCACTGGAGCCCCAAAACTGTGGGCAATAGCTCATGAAAATAGTGGTAAAATGCGAAAACGACAAGTTTTTGGTCATAACTATGTAACATGTATTGGGTTTTATGGTGGTTGTAGATCGCCGCGGTATCCCAAAACTGTGGGCAATAGCTCATGAAAACGGCTATACAATGACAAAACAATGAGTTTTTGGTCATATCTCTCAAACATGTATCGGGCCTTACGGGCCATGAAAATCTCCCTGGAGCCCCAAAACTAAGGGCAATAGCTCATGAAAACGGTCAAACACGCGAAAAATACAAGTTTTTGGTCATAACTTTCAAACATGTACCGGGTCTTACAGAAATGTAAATCTCCATGAAACCTCAAAATTGTGGGCAAGAACCCATGAAAACGGTCGTAAAAGACAAAAATGCGGAGTTTTTGTTCATAACTCTCAAAAAATGTACCGGGTCTTACGAGCCATGCAAATCGCCCTAGAACCCCAATACCGTGGGCAATAGCTCATGAAAACAGTGGTAAAATGTGAAAACAACAAGTTTTTGGTCATAACTATCAAACATGTATTGGGTTTTACGGTCGTTGTAAATCGCCGCGGTACCCCAAAACTGTGGGCAATAGCTCATGAAAACGTCTATAAAACGAGAAAACAATGAGTTTTTCGTTGTAACTCTCAAGCATGTATTGGGTCTTGTGGTCATTGTAAATCTCCCTTGAACGCCAAAAACAGTCGTCAAACACAAAAACGACAAGTTTTTGGTCATATCTATCAAACATGTATCGAGTCTTACGGGCCATCCAAGTCACCATGGTACCCCAAAATTGTGGGCAATAGCTCATGAAAACGACCTTAAAAGGAGAAAACAATGATTTTTTGGTCATATCTCTCAAACATGTATCGGGTCTTATGGGCCATGAAAATCGCCCTGGATCCCCAAAACTATACGCAATTGCTCATGAAAATGGCCATAAAACGCGAAATCAAAGAGTTTTTGTTCATAACTCTCAAACATGTATCTAGTCTTACTATTGTTGTAAATCTCAATGGAACCCCAAAATTGTAGGCAATAGGTCATGAAAACGACCTTAAAATGCAAAAAATGTAGAGCTTTTGGTCATATCTCTCGAACATGTATCGGGTCTTACGGGCCATCCAAATCGCCATGGAGCCCCAAAATTGTGGGCAATAGCTCTTGAAATAGTGGTAAAATGCGATAACGACAAGTTTTTGGTGATAACTATCAAATATGTATTGGGTTTTAGATCGTTGTAAATCGCCGCGGTACCCTAAAACTATGGGCAATAGCTCATGAAACACCTATAAAACGAGAAAACAATAAGTTTTTCATTATAACTCTCAAACATGTATCGGGTCTTGTGGTAATTGTAAATCTCCTTGCAACGCCAAAACCGATGGCAATACCATATGAAAACGGTCGTCAAACACAAAAATGACGAGTTTTTGGTCATATCTCTGAAACATGTATCGGGCCTTACAGGCCATGAAAATCGCCCTGGAGCCCAAAAACTATGGGCAATAGCTCATGAAAATGGTCATAAAATGCGAAATCAAAGACTTTTTGTTCATAACTCTCAAACATGTATCTAGTCTTACTGTCATTGTAAATCTCAATGGAACCCCAAAATTGTAGGGAATAGCTCATGAAAACGGCCTAAAAAATGCTAAAACACGGAGTTTTTGCATATCTCTCAAACATTTATGTGGTCATACGTGCCACGCAAATCTCCATGGTACCACGAAATTGTGGGCAATATCATATAAAATCGGTCGCCAAATGCAAAAACGACGAGTTTTTGGTCATAACTATCAAACATGTATTGGGTTTTACGGTCGTTGTAATTGCTGTTCTTGTTTTATATTCATTTTCATGAGTTATTGCCCACAGTTTTTGGGGTACTGTGGCGATTTAATACGACCATAAAACCCAACACATGTTTGATAGTTATGACCAAAAACTTGTCGTTTTCACATTTTACCACTGTTTGACACATGTATCGGGTCTTACAGGCCATGAAAATTGCACTGGAGCCCCAAAACTGTGGGAAATAGCTCATAAAAACAGTGGTAAAATGCGAAAACGAGAAGTTTTTGGTCATAACTATCTAACATTTATTGGGTTTTACGGTCCATCCAAGTCACCCTGGTACCCCAAAACTATGGGCAATAGCTCTTGAAAATGGCCATCAAATGTGAAAACGATGAGTTTTTGGTATCGAGTATTACAGTCATTTTAAATCGCCCGGGAACCCCAAAACTATGGGCAATAGCTCATGAAAACGACCATTAATCGCGAAAATTCCTAGTTTTTAATCATAACTCTAAAATAAGTATCGGGTCTTATGGTCATTTTAGATCTCCCTGGAATGCCAAAATCGGGGGCAATAGCTCATGAAAACGGTCATTAAACGCGAAAACAACGAATTTTTGGTCATATCTTTCAAACATGTATTGAGTCTTACATGCCATCTAAATTGCCTTGGTGCTTCAAAACTATGGGCAATAGCTCATGAAAACGGTTGTAAAACACGAAAACGACGAGTTTTTGGTCACAACTCCGAAAATTATATCGGGTCTTACAGTCGTTCTAAATCGCACTAGAACCCAAAAACTAAGGGCAATAACTCGTGAAAACTGCCATAAAACGATAAAACGACGAGTTTTTGGTCAAACTCTCAATAATGTATCGGGTCTTACGGTCATTGTAAATCTTCCTGAAACACCAAAACCGTGGGCCATAGCTCATGAAAACGGTCATAAAATGCGAAAATGATGAGTGTTTGGTCATAACTCTCAAACATGTATCTGTTCTTACGGTTGTTGTAAATTTCCATGGAACCCCAAAACTATAGGCAATAGCTCATGAAAACGGCCTTAAAACACAAAAACGATGAGTTTTTCTCATAACTCTCAAACATTTATCTAGTCATAGGGGCCACGCAAAGCCCCATGGTACCACAAAATTCTGGGCAATAACACATGAAAATGGTCGCCAAATGCAAAAACGACGAGTTTTTGGTCAAATCTCTCAAAGATGTATCGAGTCTTACGGGCCATCCAAGTAGCCCCGAAGCCCTAAAACTATGGGCCAAGTAGCTCATGAAAACGATCATAAAATGCGAAAAAGACAAATTTTTGGTCATAACTCTCAAACATGTATCGGGTCTTACGGTCGATGTAAATCTCCCTAAACCCCCTAAACTGTGGGCAATAACCCGTGAAAACAGCCGTAAAAGGCGAAAACGATGAGTTTTTATTCATAAATCTCAAAAATGTATCGAGTCTTACTATCATTATAAATCGCCTGGGTAACCCAAAACTGTGGCTAATAGCTCATGAAAACGATCGTAAAACGAGGAAACGATGAGGTTTTGGTCATATGTATGAAACTTGTATGGGTTTTATGGTCATCATAAATCTCACTTCAACACCAAATATGTGCACAATAGCTCATGAAAATAGCCTTAAACGCGAAAACGACGAGTTTTTGGTCATAACTCTCAAACATGAATCTAGTCTTACGGTCATTGTAAATCTCAATGGAAGCCCAAAATTGTAGGCAACAGGTCATGAAAATGGCATTATGGGCCATGAAAATCGCCATGGATCCCCAAAACTATGGGCAATAGCTCATGAAAACGGTCATAAAACATGAAATCAAAGAGGTTTTTTTCATAACTCTCAAACATGTATCTTTGCTTACTTTCGTTGTAAATCTCAATGGAACCACAAAATTGTAGGCAATAGATCATGAAAACAACCTTAAAATGCAAAAATGTGAAGTTTTTCGTTATATCTCTCAAACATGTATCTGGTCTTATGGGCCATGCGAATCGCCCTGGAGCCCCAAAAACTGTGGGCAATAGCTCATGAAAACAGTGGTAAAATGCGAAAACGACAAGTTTTTGGTCATAAATATCAAACATGTATTGGATTTTACGGTCGTTGTAAATCGCCGCGGTACCCCAAAACTATGGGCAATAGCTCATGAAAACGGCTATACAACAAGAAAACAATGATTTTTTCGTTGTAACTCTCAAACATGTATCGGGTCTTGTGGTCATTGTACTTGGACGCCAAAAACGGTCGTCAAACACAAAAACGACGAGTTTTTAGTCATATCTCTCAAAAATGTATCTAGTCCTATGGGCCATCCAAGTCGCCCTGGTACCGCAAAACTATGGGCAATAGCTCATGAAAACGGCCTTAAAACGAGAAAACAATGAGTTTTTGGTTATATCTCTCAAACATGTATTGGGTGTTACGGGCCATGCAAATCTCCATGTAGCCCCAAAACTAAGGGCAATAGCTCATGAAAACGTTCATAAAACGCGAAAAAGACGAGTTTTTGGTCATGATTCCCAAAACTGTGGGGAATAGCTCATGAAAACGGCTATAAAACGAGAAAACAATGAGTTTTTCGTTGTAACTCGCAAACATGTATCGGGTCTTGTGGTCACTTTAATCTCCCTTGAACGCCAAAAATGGTCGCCAAACACAAAAACGAGAAGTTTTTGGTCAAATCCATCCAAGTCGCCCTGGTACCCCAAAACTGTGGGCAATAGCTCATGAAAACGACCTTAAAACGAGAAAACAATGAGTTTTTGTCATATCTCTCAAACATGTATCGGGTCTTATGGGCCATGAAAATCGCCCTAGAGCCCCAAAACTATGGGCAATAGCTCATGAAAACGGTCATAAAACGCGAAATCAAAATGTTTTTGTTCATAACTCTCAAACATGTATCTAGTATTACTGTTGTTGTAAATCTCAATGGAACCCCAAAATTGTAGGCAATAGCTCATGAAAACGGCCTTAAAATGCAAAAACACGGAGTTTTTTTTGTCATATCTCTCAAACATGTATCGGGTCTTACGGGACATCCAAATATCCCCGGAGCCCCAAAACTGTGGGCAATAGCTCATGAAAAAGTGGTAAAATGTGATAACGACAAGTTTTTGGTCATAAATATCAAATATGTATTGGGTTTTACGATCGTTGTAAATCGCCGTGGTACCCCAAAACTGTGGGCAATAGCTCATGAAAATGGTTATAAAACGATAAAACAATGAGTTTTTCATTGTGGTCTTGTGGTCATTGTAAATCTCCCTAGGACGCCAAAAACGGTCATTAAACACAAAAACGATGAGTTTTTGGTGATATATCTCAAACTGTTTCGAGTCTTACGGGCCATTCAAGTCGCCCTAATACCCTAAAACTATGGGCAATATCTCATGAAAACGGCCTTAAAACGGGAAAACAATGAGTTTTTGGTCATATCTCTCAAACATGTATCGGTCTACGGGCCATGAAAATCGCCCTGGAGCCCCAAAAAGGGCAATAGCTCATGAAAACAGTCATAAAACGCGAAAAAGAGGAGTTTTTGGTGATAACTCTCAAACATGTACCGGGTCTTAGAGAATGTAAATCGCCATGAACCTCAAAATTGTGGGCAATAACCCATGAAAACGGTCATAAAAGACGAAAACACGGACTTTTAGTTCATAACTCTAAAAAAATGTAACGTGTCTTATGGGCCTTGCAAATCGCCTTGGAACCCCAAAATCGTGAGCAATAGCTCCAGGAAGTAGTGGTAAAATGCGAAAACGACAAGTTTTTGGTCATAACTATCAAACATGTACCGGGTCTTACAGAAATGTAAATCGCCATGAAACCTCAAAATTGTGGGCAATTGTAGGGGTTCGTAGCATGGAAATGTTTTTTCTACCGCATGTAAACAAACAAGCCAAGATCTATCTACTAGATTGTAGCAACGAGTCGATAGAGAAACTCACACTCGAAGATTCCAAAGCGGTTAACAAGAGAAGATTTTCGTGGGTGATGTAGTCATACTCTTGTCGATCTCAAGATCGTGTAGAAGATCCTTCCGGCGTTAAGGCTGCATCGCTCCAATCGGTCACATCGGTGACTGATGAAGACCTTCCTCTCCCTTGTTCCAGCAGGCAGCAGAGGTTGTAGCACTCCTCGCGATTCCGGCAGCACGGCGACGTGGTACCGGAAGTAGAGGGGAGATATCGCAGGGATTCGCCTTAAGCCGGAGCGAGTATGGTGGACTATGAGAGAGGCCTTGGCGATCTAGGGTTTAGAAGGCACCAAGGGGCGGAGCTTGGCCGGTGGCTAGGGATTGGGGAAGCCTCAAGTCGGCGACTTGGAGAAACCCTAGGGGGTGGCGGCGGTAGCAGCAGGGGTGGTGGCCCCGGCGTCTTAGGGTTAGGGTTTGGGGTGTGAGAGGTGTAGGGAAGAGGGGCACCCCTGCCCCTCCTTTTATAGGTGGGAGGGCGCCGGTTGGGAGGAGGGAGTCCTCCCCCAACTCGGCCTCCTTGGCCGGCGGGTGGAAGGAGGAGGACTTCCTCCCCAAGTAGGTTTCCTACTCTCACTCCACCAAGCAAACTTGCTGTTTGACTTTTCAAATTGGCGTTTGACTTTTCAAACTAGGATTTAATTTCTCCCTTTATTTTGCCCAGCCATGATACCTAGTACATGATGCAACCATTCCATATTGTCATGACACATTCATGTACTCTTCCCCTCCGGAGTGCCGGACCTTGCGGAACCTTCAAGAACATTCCCGGTGAAAACACCAGAATCATTCCCCAACTCCGAAACATGACTTTCCTTATATGAATCTTATTCTTCGGACCAATCCGGATCTCATTTTGATATCCCGGATCCCATCCGAGACTCCTAACAACATTCGGTTTCTTACTCATCATTCCATAACTACTCAACAACATCGAATCCTTAAGTGTGTCTCCCTACGGTTCGTGAATTATGCGGACATGATCGAGACACTTCTCCGATCAATAACCAATAGAGGAATCTGGAAATTCATATGGCTCCCACATATTTCTACGATTACTTTGCGATCGAATGAACCACTTACATACGTTACCAATTTCCCTTTGTCTCACGATAGTTTACTTATCCGAGGTTTTGATTGTCGGTATCTCTGCATACCTAGTTCAACCTCGTTACTGATAAGTACTCTTTTCTCGTTCCCGTGGAATGTGATACCTTGTGAGCCAGTCACATGCGTGCAAGCCAATTGGATGACATTCCACCGAGAGGACCCAGAGTATATCTATCCGTCATATGGATGGATGAATCCCACTCTTGATCCATGTGTCTCAACCCATACTTTACGAACACTCAATGCCACCTTTATAGCCACCCAGTTATGGTGTGGTGTTTGATGTCATCAAAGCATCCTTCCCGTGATGGTGATAAGCATGATATCATGGTCGAAGAAATTAGGTTACTATGTAACAGAAAGCTTATAACAATTGAACTATTAAAATGACTTGATCTTTATGCTACGCTTATCTACAGGAGTATGTCCATCATATCATTCTCCTAATGACATGACCTTGTTATTAACAACATCTCAAATTTTCATGATCAAGAAACCATGATCATCTATTAATCAACAAGCTAGTATTATAAAGAGCCTTCACTAGGTACTCTAATTTAGTTTACAAATCACACAAGTATTAATGTTTCTGGTTAATACTGTTATAGCATGAATGTAAACATTTATCATAAACACAAAGATATAATAATAACTACATTTATTATTTCCTCTAGGGCATATCTCCAATAGCCCTGGAGCCCCAAAAATAAGGGCAATAGCTCATGAAAACGGTCATAAAACGCGAAAAAGACGAGTTTTTGGTCATAACTCTCAAACATGTACTGGGTCTTACAGAATGTTAATCGCCATGAAACCTCAAAATTGTGGGCAATAACCCATGAAAATGGTTGTAAAAGACGAAAACGCGGAGTTTTTATTCATAACTCTCAAAAAATGTATCGAGTCTTACGGGCCTTGCAAATCGCCCTAGAACCCCAAAACCGTGGGCAATAGCTCATTAAAACGGTCATAAAACGAGAAAACGACAAGTTTTTGGTCATAATTGTCAAACATGTACCGGGTCTTACAGAAATGTAAATCTCCATGAAACCTCAAAACTGTGGGCAATAACCCATGAAAACGGTCGTAAAAGACGAAAACACGGAACATCAAAATTGTGGGCAATAGCCCATGAAAACGGTCGTAAAAGACGAAAACGCGGAGTTTTTGTTCATAACTCTGAAAAAATGTAACATGTCTTACGGGCCTTGCAAATCGCCCTGGAACCCCAAAACCGTGGGCAATAGCTCAAGGAAACAGTGGTAAAATGAGAAAATGACGATTTTTTGGTCATAACTATCAAACAGGTCTTACAGAAATGTAAATCGCCATGAAAAGTCAAAATTGTGGGCAATAACCCATGAAAACAGTCTTAAAAGACGAAAACGCGGAGTTTTTGTTCATAACTCTCAACAAATGTATCGGGTCTTACGGGCCATGCAAATCGCCCTGGAACCCCAAAGTCGAGGGCAACAGCTCATGAAAAGAGTGGTAAAATGCGAAAACGACAAGTTTTTGGTCATAACTATCAAACATGTATTGGGTTTTACGGTCGTTTAAATCGCCGCGGTACCCCAAAACTGTGGGCAATAGCTCATGAAAACGGCTATAAAACGAGAAAACACTGAGTTTTCCATTGTAACTCGCAAACATGTATCGGGTCTTGTGGTCATTGTAAATCTCCCTTGAACGCCAAAAACGGTCGCCAAATACAAAAACGACAAGTTTTTGGTCATATCTATCAAACATGTATGGAGTCTTACGGGCCATCCCAGTCGCCCTGGTACCCCAAAACTGTGGGCAATAGCTCATGAAAACGACCTTAAAACGAGAAAATAATGAGTTTTTGGTCATATCTCTCAAACATGTATCGGGTCTTACGGGCCATGAAAATCGCCATGGAGCCCCAAAACTATGGGCAATAGTTCATGAAAACGGTCATAAAACGAGAAAACAATTAGTTTTTTTGTTGTGGTCTTGTGGTCATTGTAAATCTCCCTAGGACACCAAAACGGTCGTCAAACACAAAAACGACGAGTTTTTGGTCATATCTCTCAAACATGTATCGAGTCTTACGAGCCATCCAAGTCGCCCTAATACACCGAAACTGTGGGCAATAGCTCATGAAAACGGCCTTAAACGAGAAAACAATGAGTTTCTGGTCATATCTCTCAAACATGTATCGGGTCTTACGGGCCATGAAAATCGCCCTGGAGCCCCAAAACGAAGGGGAATAGCTCATGAAAACGGTCAGAAAACGCGAAAAAGACAAGTTTTTGGTCATAACTCTCAAACATGTACCGGGTCTTACAAAATGTAAATCGCCATGAAACCTCAAAATTGTTGGCAATAACCCATGAAAACGGTCGTAAAAGACGAAAACGCGGAGTTTTTATTCATAACTCTCAAAAAATGTATCGGGTCTTATGGGCCTTTCAAATTTCCCTGGAACCCCAAAACCGTGGGCAATAGCTCATGAAAACGGTCATAAAACGAGAAAACGACAAGTTTTTGGTCATAATTGTCAAACATGTATCAGGTCTTACAGAAATGTAAATCTCCATGAAACCTCAAAACTATGGGCAATAACCAATGAAAACGGTCGTAAAAGACGAAAACGCGGAACCTCAAAATTGTGGGCAATAGCCCATGAAAACGGTCGTAAAAGACGAAAACGCGGAGTTTTTGTTCATAACTCTCAAAAAATGTAACATGTCTTACGGGCCTTGCAAATCGCCCTGGAACCACAAAACCGTGGGCAATAGCTCAAGGAAATAGTGGTAAAATGAGAAAACGACGATTTTTTGGTCATAACTATCAAACATGTACCAGGTCTTACATAAATGTAAATCGCCATGAAACCTCAAAATTGTGGGCAATAACCCATGAAAACAGTCATAAAATACGAAAACGTGGAGTTTTTGTTCATAACTCTCAACAAATGTATCGGGTCTTACGAGCCATGCAAATCGCCCTGGAACCCCAAAATCGAGGGCAACAGCTCATGAAAACAATGGTAAAATGCAAAAACAACAAGTTTTTGGTCATAACTATCAAACATGTATTGGGTTTTACGATCGTTGTAAATCGCCGCGGTAACCGAAAACTATGGGCAATAGCTCATTAAAACGACTATAAAATGAGAAAAGAATGAGTTTTTCGTTGTAACTCGCAAACATGTATCGGGTCTTGTGGTCATTGTAAATCTCCCTTGAACGCCAAAACGGTCGCCAAACACAGAAACGACAAGTTTTTGGTCATATCTATCAAACATGTATGGAGTCTTACGGGCCATCCAAGTCGCCCTGGTACCCCAAAACTGTGGGCAATAGCTCATGAAACGACCTTAAAATGAGAAAACAATGATTTTTCGGTCATATCTCTCAAACATGTATTGGGTCTTACGTGCCATGAAAATCGTCCTGGAGCCCCAAAACTATGGCTCATGAAAACGGTCATAAAACGTGAAATCAAAAAGTTTTTGTTCATAACTCTCAAACATGTATCTAGTCTTACTGTTGTTGTAAATCTCAATGGAACCCCAAAATTGTAGGCAATAGCTCATGAAAACGGCCTTAAAATGCAAAAAACGCGGAGTTTTTTGTCATATCTCTCAAACATGTATCGGGTCTTACAGGCCATCCAAATCTCCCCGGAGCCCCAAAACTGTTGGCAATAGCTCATGAAAAAGTGGTAAAATGTGATAACGACAAGTTTTTGGTCATAACTATCAAATATGTATTGGGATTTATGATCGTTGTAAATCGACGCAGTACCCCAAAACTTGTGGGCAATAGCTCATGAAAACGGCTATAAAACGAGAAAACAATGAGTTTTTCGTTGTGGTCTTGTGGTCATTGTAAATCTCCCTAGGATGCCAAAAACGGTCGTCAAACACCAAAACGACGAGTTTTTGGTCATATATCTCAAACATGTATCAAGTCTTACGGACCATCCAAGTCGCCCTAATACCCTAAAACTGTGGGCAATAGCTCATGAAAACGGCCATAAAACGAGAAAACAATGAGTTTCTGGTCATATCTCTCAAACATGTATCGGGTCTTACGGGCCATGAAAATCGCCCTGGAGCTCCAAAACTAAAGGCAATAGCTCATTAAATCGGTCATAAAACGCGAAAAGACGATTTTTTGGTCATAACTCTCAAACATGTACCGGGTCTTACAGAAATGTAAATCGCCATGAAGCCTCAAAATTGTGGGCAATAACCCATGAAAACGGTCGTAAAAGACGAAAACGCGGAGTTTTTATTCATAACTCTCAAAAAATGTATCGGGTCTTACGGGGCTTGCAAGTCGCCCTGGAACCCCAAAACCGTGGGCAATAGCTCATGAAAACGGTCATAAAACGCGAAAACGACAAGTTTTTGGTCATAATTGAAAAACATGTACCGGGTCTTACAGAAATGTAAATCTCCATGAAACCTAAAAATTGTGGGCAATAACCCATGATAACAGCCATAAAAGACGAAAACACGGACTTTTTGTTCATAACTCTCAAAAAATATATCGGGTCTTACGGGCCATGCAAATCGCCCTGGAACCCCTAAACCAAGGGAAATAGCTCATGAAAACAGTGGTAAAATGCGAAAACGACAAGTTTTTGGTCATAACTATCAAACATGTATTGGGTTTTACGGTCGTTGTAAATCGCCGCGGTACCCCAAAACTATGGGCAATAGCTCATGAAAAAGGCTATAAAACGAGATAACACTGAGTTTTTCGTTGTAACTCGCAAACATGTATCGGGTCTTGTGGTCATTGTAAATCTCCCTTGAACGCCAAAAACGGTCGCCAAACACAAAAACGACAAGTTTTTGGTCAGATCTATCAAACATGTATGGAGTCTTACGGGCCATCCAAGTTGCCCTGGTACCCCAAAACTGTGGGCAATAGCTCATGAAAACGACCTTAAAACGAGAAAACAATGAGTTTTTTTTGTCATATCTCTCAAACATGTATCGGGTCTTACGGGCCATCCAAATCTCCCCGGAGCCCCAAAACTGTGGGCAATAGCTCATGAAAAAGTGGTAAAATGTGATAACGACAAGTTTTTGGTCATAACTATCAAATATGTATTGGGTTTTACGGTCGTTGTAATTGCTGTTCTTGTTTTATATTCATTTTCATGAGTTATTGCCCACAGTTTTTGGGGTACTGTGGCGATTTAATACGACCATAAAACCCAACACATGTTTGATAGTTATGACCAATGTTTTCACATTTTACCACCGTTGACACATGTATCGGGTCTTACAGGCAATGCAAATCTATGGAGCCCCAAAACTGTGGGAAATAGCTCATAAA
>CP125974.1:64550242-64649567 GCA_030063025.1 Avena longiglumis | reverse complement strand
TTCACACATGTATTAACGTTTCCGTATTAATACAATTATAGCATGAAAAATAAACATCTATCATATACTTGGAATACACATAATAAACACTTTATTATTGCCTCTCAGGGCATATTCCCTTCATTATGAGCTATTGCCCACTTTTTAGGGGTTCGAGGGCGATTTACAAGGATATTAAGACTTGATACATGTTGGAGAGATATGACCCAAAACTCGCAGTTTTTCGTGTTTTCTGGCTGTTTTCATGAGCTATTGCCCACTGTTTAGGGGTTCGAGGGCGATTTACAAAGACCTTAAGACCTGATACATGTTGGAGATATATGACCCAAAACTAGCAGTTTTCGTGTTTTATGACCGTTTTCATGAGCTATTGCCCATAGTTTTGGGGTTCCAGGGCGTTTTACATCAACCTTAAGACCTAATACGTGTTTGAGAGTTATGACCAAAAAATCAACGTTTTCATGTTTTATGGTCATTTTCATGAGTTATTGCCCACAGTTTTTGGATTCCAGGTGGATTTGCATGCCTCGTAAGAACAATTACATGTGTGAGAGATATTACCAGGAACTTGTCGTTTTCATCATTTGTGGCCATTTTCATGAGCTATTGCCCACATTTTTGGGGTTTCCAAGGCGACTTACATCAACCTTAAGACCCGATATATGTTTGAGAGTTATGACCAAAAACTAGTGGTTTTCATGTTTTATAGTCGTTTTCATGATCTATTGCCAATAGTTTTGGGATTCTAGGGCGATTTACAACCACTTTAAGAACCAATACATGTTTGAGAGTTTATGACCAAAACCTCGTCGTTTTCGTGTTTATGGCCATTTTCATGAGCTATTGCCAACAGTTTTGGGGTTCCAAGCGGATTTGCATGCCTCATAAGAACCCTTACATGTTTGAGAGTTTATGACCAGAAACTCGTAGTTTTCGTGTTTATGGCCGTTTTTATTATCTATTGCCCATATTTTTGGTTTCCTGTGAGACTTGCATGGCCTGTAAGACCCATTACATGTTTGAGATATATGACTAAAAACTCGTAGTTTTCGTGTTTTATGGCCATGTTGGAGAGATATGACCCAAAACTCGCAGTTTTCGCATCTTATGGTCGTTTTCATAGGCTGTTTTCAACAGTTTTGGGGTTCCAGGGTGTTTTACATCAACCTTAAGACCCGATACATGTTTGAGAGGTATGACAAAAGACTCATCATTTTCATGTTTTATGGTCATTTTCATGAGTTATTGCCCATAGTTTTTGGGTTCCCAGCAGATCTGCATGCCTCGTAATAACCCTTACATGTTTGAGAGATATGACCAGGAACTCGTCATTTTCACGATTTATGGCCATTTTCATGAGCTATTGCCCACAGTTTTGGGGTTCCAGGGCGATTTACATCAACCTTAAGACCCGATACATGTTTGAGAGTTATGACCAAAAACTCATCGATTTCATGTTTTATGGTCGTTTTCATGAGTTATTTCCCAAAGTTTTGGGGTTCTAGCCTTTATTACGACCTTAAGAACCAATACATTTTAGAGATTTTATGACCAAAACCTCATCGTGTTTGTGTTTATGGTCTTTTTCATGAGCTATTGCCCCCAGTTTTGGGGTTCCAGGCGGATTTTCATGCCTCATAAGAACCCTTACATGTTTGAGAGATATGACCAGAAACTTGTCGTTTTCATGTTGATGGCCATTTTCATGAGCTATTGCCCACAATTTTTGGGTTCCTGTTGGATTGGCAAGACCTATAAGACCCCTTACATGTTTGAGATATATGACAAAAAACTAGTAGTTTTCGTGTTTTATGGCCGTTTTTATGAGCTATTGCCCACTATTTAGGGGTTTGAGGGCGATTTACAATGACCTTAAGACCCGATACAGTTTGGAGAGATATGACCGAAACCTCGCATTTTTCGTGTTTTATGTCCGTTTTCATGAGCTATTACCCAAAGTTTTGGGGTTCCAGGGCGTTTTACATCAACCTTAAGACATGATACGTGTTTGACAGTTATGTCCAAAAAATCATCGTTTTCGTGTTTTATGGTCGTTTTCATGAGTTATTGCCCACAGTTTTGGGGTTCCAGGTGGATTTGCATGCCTCGTAAGAACCCTTACATGTTTGACAGATATGATCAGGAACTTGTCGTTTTCACGATTTATGGACATTTTCATGAGCTATTGCCCACATTTTTGGGGTTCTAGGGCGATTCACATCAACCTTAAGAAGCAATACATGTTTCAGAGTTATGACCAAAAACTCGTTGTTTTCATGTTTTATGGTCGTTTTCATGAGTTATTGCCCAAAGTTTTTGCGTTCCTGGCGGATTTGCATGCCTCCTAAGAACCCATACATGTATGAGGGATATGACTAGAAACTCGTCGTTTTCGTGTTTATAGTAGTTTTCATGAACTATTGCCCAAAGTTTTGGGGTTCTAGGGCAATTTACAACGACCTTAAGAACTAATACATGTTTGAGAGTTTATGACCAAAACCTCATCGTTTTCGTGTTTTATGACCGTTTTTATGAGCTATTGCCCATTGTTTAGGGGTTCGAGGGCGATTTACAATGACATTAAGACCTGATACATGTTGGAGAGATATGACTCAAAACCAGCAGTTTTCACATTTTATGGCCGTTTTAATGAGCTATTGCCCACAGTTTTGGGGTTTCAGGGAGTTTTACATCAACCTTAAGACCTGATACGTGTTTGAGAGTTATGACCAAAAAATCATCATTTTCCTGTTTTATGGTCGTTTTCATGAGTTATTGCCCACAGTTTTGGGGTTCCAGGTGGATTTGCATGCCTCGTAAGAACCCTTACATGTTTGAGAGATATGACCAGGAACTCGTCATTTTCACGATATATGGCCATTTTCATGAGCTATTGCCCACAGTTTTGGGGTTTCTAGGGCGATTTACATCAATCTTAAGACCCGATACATGTTTGAGAGATATGACCAAAAACTCGTCGTTTTCATGTTTTATGGTCGTTTTCATGATCTATGGCCAATAGTTTTGGGGTTCTAAGGCGATTTACAACAACTTTAAGAACGAATACATGTTTGATTGTTTATGACCAAAACGTCGTCGTTTTTGTTTTTATGGCCATTTTCATGTACTATTGCCCATAGTTTTGGGGTTCCAGGCGGATTTGCATGCCTCGTAAGAACCCTTACATGAATGAGAGATAAGACCAGAAACTCATCATTTTCGTGTTTATTGTAGTTTTCATGAACTATTGCCCAAACTTTTGGGATTCTAGGGCGATTTACAACGAACTTAAGAACCAATACATGTTTCATAGTTTATGACCAAAACCTCGTCGTTTTCGTGTTTTGTGGCCGTTTTATGAGCTATTGCCCACTTTTTAGGGGTTCGAGGGCGATTTACAATGATATTAAGACCTGATACATGTTGGAGAGATATGACCCAAAACCAGCAGTTTTCACATTTTATGGCCGTTTTCATGAGCTATTGCCCACAGTTTTGGGGTTTCAGGGAGTTTTACATCAACCTTAAGACCTGATACGTGTTTGCGGGTTATGACCAAAAAATCATCATTTTCCTGTTTTATGGTCGTTTTCATGAGTTATTGCCCACAGTTTTGGGGTTCCAGGTGGATTTTCATGCCTCGTAAGAACCCTTACATGTTTGAGAGATATGACCAGGAACTCGTCATTTTCACGATATATGGCCATTTTCATGAGCTATTGCCCACAGTTTTGGGGTTTCTAGGGCGATTTACATCAATCTTAAGACCCGATACATGTTTGAGAGATATGACCAAAAACTCGTCGTTTTCATGTTTTATGGTCGTTTTCATGATCTATGGCCAATAGTTTTGGGGTTCTAAGGCGATTTACAACAACTTTAAGAACGAATACATGTTTGATTGTTTATGACCAAAACGTCGTCGTTTTTGTTTTTATGGCCATTTTCATGTACTATTGCCCATAGTTTTGGGGTTCCAGGCGGATTTGCATGCCTCGTAAGAACCCTTACATGAATGAGAGATAAGACCAGAAACTCATCATTTTCGTGTTTATTGTAGTTTTCATGAACTATTGCCCAAACTTTTGGGATTCTAGGGCGATTTACAACGAACTTAAGAACCAATACATGTTTCAGAGTTTATGACCAAAACCTCGTCGTTTTCGTGTTTTGTGGCCGTTTTATGAGCTATTGCCCACTGTTTAGGGGTTCGAGGGCGATTTACAATGATATTAAGACCTGATACATGTTGGAGAGATATGACCCAAAACTCGCAGTTTTTCGTGTTTTATGGCTGTTTTCATGAGCTATTGCCCACAGTTTTGGGGTTCCAGGGCGTTTTACAGCAACCTTAAGACCTGATACTTGTTTGAGAGTTATGACCAAAAAATCATCGGTTTCGTGTTTTATGGTCGTTTTCATGGGTTATTTCCCACAGTTTTTGGGTTCCAGTTGGATTTGCATGCCTCGTACGAACCCTTACATGATTGAGAGATATGATCAAAAACTCGTCGTTTTCGCATTTTATGGTCGTTTTGATGAGCTATTGTCAACAATTTTGGGGTTGTAGCGCGATTTATAACGACCTTAAGAACCAATACATGTTTCAGAGTTTATGACCAAAACCTCGTCATTTTCATGTTTTATGGTGTTTTCATGAGTTATTGCCCAAAACTTTTGTGTTCCAGGCGGATTTGCATGCCTCTTAAGAACCCTTACATGTTTGATTGATATAACCAGGAACTCGTCGTTTTTGTGTTTATGGTGTTTTCATGAGCTATTGCCCAAAGTTCTGGGGTTCTAGGGAGATTTACAACGACCTTAAGAACCAATACATGTTTGAAAGTTTATGACCAAAACCTCATCGTTTTCGTGTTTTATGGCCGTTTTTATGAGCTATTGCCCACTCTTTAGGGGTTCGAGGGCGATTTACAATGACATGAAAACCTGATACATGTTGGAGAGATATGACCCAAAACTTGCAGTTTTCGTGTTTTATGGCCGTCTTCATAAGCTATTGCCCACAGTTTTGGGGTTCCGAGGAGTTTTACATCAACCTTAAGACCTGATACGTGTTTGAGAGTTATGATCAAAAAATCATCATTTTCGTGTTTTATGGTCGTTTTGATGAGTTAGTGCCCATAGTTTTGGGGTTCCAGGTGGATTTGCATGCCTCGTAAGAACCCTTACATGTTTAAGAGATATGACCAGGAACTCGTCCTTTTCACGACTTATGGCCATTTTCATGAGCTGTTGCCCTTCGTTTTAAGGTTTCCAGGGCGTTTTACATTAACCTTAAGACCCGATACATGTTTGAGAGTTATGACCAAAAACCCGTTGTTTTCATGTTTTATGGTCGTTTTCATGAGTTATTGCCCATAGTTTTTGGGTTCCAGGCGGATTTGCATGCCTCGTAAGAACCCTTGCATGAATGAGAGATAAGACCAGAAACTCATCATTTTCGTGTTTATTGTAGTTTTCATGAACTATTGCCCAAACTTTTGGGATTCTAGGGCGATTTACAACGAACTTAAGAACCAATACATGTTTCAGAGTTTATGACCAAAACCTCGTCGTTTTCGTGTTTTGTGGCCGTTTTATGAGCTATTGCCCACTTTTTAGGGGTTCGAGGGCGATTTACAATGATATTAAGACCTGATACATGTTGGAGACATATGACCCAAAACTCGCAGTTTTTCGTGTTTTCTGGCTGTTTTCATGAGCTATTGCCTAATGTTTAGGGGTTCGAGGGCGATTTACAAAGACCTTAAGACCTGATACATGTTGGAGATATATGACCCAAAACTAGCAGTTTTCGTGTTTTATGACCGTTTTCATGAGCTATTGCCCATAGTTTTGGGGTTCCAGGGCGTTTTACATCAACCTTAAGACCTAATACGTGTTTGAGAGTTATGACCAAAAAATCAACGTTTTCATGTTTTATGGTCATTTTCATGAGTTATTGCCCACAGTTTTTGGATTCCAGGTGGATTTGCATGCCTCGTAAGAACAATTACATGTGTGAGAGATATTACCAGGAACTTGTCGTTTTCATCATTTGTGGCCATTTTCATGAGCTATTGCCCACATTTTTGGGGTTTCCAAGGCGACTTACATCAACCTTAAGACCCGATATATGTTTGAGAGTTATGACCAAAAACTAGTGGTTTTCATGTTTTATAGTCGTTTTCATGATCTATTGCCAATAGTTTTGGGATGCTAGGGCGATTTACAACCACTTTAAGAACCAAAACATGTTTGAGAGTTTATGACCAAAACCTCGTCGTTTTCGTGTTTATGGCCATTTTCATGAGCTATTGCCAACAGTTTTGGGGTTCCAAGCGGATTTGCATGCCTCATAAGAACCCTTACATGTTTGAGAGTTTATGACCAGAAACTCGTAGTTTTCGTGTTTATGGCCGTATTTATTATCTATTGCCCATATTTTTGGTTTCCTGTGAGACTTGCATTTCCTGTAAGACCCATTACATGTTTGAGATATATGACTAAAAACTCGTAGTTTTCGTGTTTTATGGCCATGTTGGAGAGATATGACCCAAAACTCGCAGTTTTCGCATCTTATGGTCGTTTTCATAGGCTATTGTCAACAGTTTTGGGGTTCCAGGGTGTTTTACATCAACCTTAAGACCCGATACATGTTTGAGAGGTATGACCAAAAACTCATCGTTTTCATGTTTTATAGTCGTTTTCATGAGTTATTGCCCATAATTTTTGGGTTCCCAGCTGATTTGCATGCCTCGTAATAACCCTTACATGTTTGAGAGATATGACCAGGAACTCGTCATTTTCACGATTTATGGCCATTTTCATGAGCTATTGCCCACAGTTTTGGGGTTCCAGGGCGATTTACATCAACCTTAAGACCCGATACATGTTTGAGAGTTATGACCAAAAACTCATCGATTTCATGTTTTATGGTCGTTTTCATGAGTTATTGCCCAAAGTTTTGGGGTTCTAGCGCGATTTACAACGACCTTAAGAACCAATACATTTTAGAGATTTTATGACCAAAACCACATCGTGTTTATGTTTATGGTCTTTTTTACGAGCTATTGCCCCCAGTTTTGGGGTTCCAGGCGGATTTTCATGCCTCATAAGAACCCTTACATGTTTGAGAGATATGACCAGAAACTTGTCGTTTTCATGTTTATGGCCATTTTCATGAGCTATTGCCCACAATTTTTGGGTTCCTGTTGGATTGGCAAGGCCTATAAGACCCCTTACATGTTTGAGATATATGACAAAAAACTAGTAGTTTTCGTGTTTTATGGCCGTTTTTATGAGCTATTGCCCACTATTTAGGGGTTTGAGGGCGATTTACAATGACCTTAAGACCCGATACAGTTTGGAGAGATATGACCGAAACCTCGCATTTTTCGTGTTTTATGTCCGTTTTCATGAGCTATTACCCAAAGTTTTGGGGTTCAGGCTTACATCAACCTTATGGTCGTTTTCATGAACTATTGCCCAAAGTTTTGGGGTTCTAGGGCGATTTACAACGACCTTAAGAACCAATACATGTTTGAGAGTTTCTGACCAAAACATCATCGCTTTGTGTTTTATGCCCGCTTATGAGCTATTGCCCATTGTTCAGGGGTTCGAGGGCGATTTACAACGACATTAATACCTAATACATGTTGGAGAGATATGACCCAAAACCAGCAATTTTCACATTTTATGGCCTTTTTCATGAGCTATTGCCCACAGTTTTGGGGTTCCAGGGAGTTTTACATCAACCTTAAGACCTGATACGTGTTTGAGAGTTATTACCAAAAAATCATCATTTTCGTGTTTTATGGTTGTTTTCATGAGTTATTGCCCGCAGTCTAGCATTTCCAGGCGGATTTGCATGCCTCGTAAGAACCCTTACATGTTTGAGAGATATGACCAGGAACTCGTCATTTTCACGATTTATGGCCATTTTCATGAGCTATTGCCCACAGTTTTGGCGTTTCTAGGGTGATTTACATCAACTTAAGACCTGATACATGTTTGAAAGTTATGACCAAAAACTTCCGTGTTCATGTTTTATGGTCTTTTCATGATCTATGACCAATAGTTTTGGGGTTCTAGGCGATTTACAACAACTTTAAGAACCAATACATGTTTGAGAGTTTATGACCAAAACCTCGCTGCTTTCGTGTTTATGGCCATTTCCATGAGCTATTGCCCACAATTTTGGGGTACCGTGATTTTCATGCCTCATAAGAACCCTTACAAATTTGATAGATATGACCAAACTCGCTGCTTTCGTGTTTATGGACATTTTCTTGAGCTATAGCCCACAATTTTTGGGTTCTGTTGGATTGGCAAGGCCTATAAGACCCCTTATATGTTTGAGATATATGACTAAAACTCGTAGTTTTCGTGTTTTATGGCCGCTTATAAGGTATTGCCCACTGTTTAGGGTTTCGAGGGCGATTTACAATTACCTTAAGAACCGATACATGTTGGAGAGATATAACCCAAAACTCGTATTTTCCGTGTCTTATGGCCGTTTTCATGAGCTATTACCCACAATTTTGGGGTTTCCAGCGTTTTACATCAACCTTAAGACCTGATACGTGTTTGAGAGTTATGACCAAAAAATCATCATTTTCGTGTTTTATGGTCGTTTTCATGAGTTATTGCCCACAATCTAGGATTTCCAGGCGGATTTGCATGCCTCGTAAGAACCTTATATGTTTGAGAGATATGACCAGGAACTCGTCATTTTCACGATTTATGGCCATTTTCATGAGCTATTGCCCACAATTTTGGGGTTTCTAGGGCGATTTACATCAACCTTAAGACCCGATACATGTTTGAGAGATATGACCAAAACTTCGTCGTTTTCATGATTTATGGCCCATAGTTTTGGGGTTCTAGGGCGATTTATAACAACTTCAATAACCAATACATGTTTGATAGTTTATGACCAAAACCTTGTCGTTTTCGTGTTTATGGCCATTTTCATGAACTATTGCCCACAGTTTTGGGGTTCCAGGCGGATTTTCATGCCTCGTAAGAACCCTTACATGCTTGATAGATATGACCAGAAACATGTCGTTTTCATGTTTATAGCCATTTTCATGATCTATTGCCCACAATTTTTGGGTTCCTGTTGGATTGGCAAGGCCTATAAGACCCGTTAAATGTTTGAGATATATGACTAAAAACTCGTAGTTTTCGTGTTTTATGGCCATGTTGGAGAGATATGACCCAAAACTCGCAGTTTTCGCATCTTATGGTCGTTTTCATAGGCTGTTTTCAACAGTTTTGGGGTTCCAGGGTGTTTTACATCAACCTTAAGACCCGATACATGTTTGAGAGGTATGACAAAAGACTCATCGTTTTCATGTTTTATGGTCATTTTCATGAGTTATTGCCCATAGTTTTTGGGTTCCCAGCAGATTTGCATGCCTCGTAATAACCCTTACATGTTTGAGAGATATGACCAGGAACTCGTCATTTTCACGATTTATGGCCATTTTCATGAGCTATTGCCCACAGTTTTGGGGTTCCAGGGCGATTTACATCAACCTTAAGACCCGATACATGTTTGAGAGTTATGACCAAAAACTCATCGATTTCATGTTTTATGGTCGTTTTCATGAGTTATTGCCCAAAGTTTTGGGGTTCTAGCGCGATTTACAACGACCTTAAGAACCAATACATTTTAGAGATTTTATGACCAAAACCTCATCGTGTTTGTGTTTATGGTCTTTTTCATGAGCTATTGCCCCCAGTTTTGGGGTTCCAGGCGGATTTTCATGCCTCATAAGAACCCTTACATGTTTGAGAGATATGACCAGAAACTTGTCGTTTTCATGTTTATGGCCATTTTCATGAGCTATTGCCCACAATTTTTGGGTTCCTGTTGGATTGGCAAGGCCTATAAGACCCCTTACATGTTTGAGATATATGACAAAAAACTAGTAATTTTCGTGTTTTATGGCCGTTTTTATGAGCTATTGCCCACTATTTAGGGGTTTGAGGGCGATTTAAAATGACCTTAAGACCCAATACAGTTTGGAGAGATATGACCGAAACCTCGCATTTTTCGTTTTTTATGTCCGTTTTCATGAGCTATTACCCAAAGTTTTGGAGTTCCAGGGCGTTTTACATCAACCTTATGGTCGTTTTCATGAACTATTGCCCAAAGTTTTGGGGTTCTAGGGCGATTTACAACGACCTTAAGAACCAATACATGTTTGAGAGTTTCTGACCAAAACATCATCGTTTTCGTGTTTTATGCCCGTTTTTATGAGCTATTGCCCATTGTTCAGGGGTTCGAGGGCGATTTACAACGACATTAATACCTAATACATGTTGGAGAGATATGACCCAAAACCAGCAATTTTCACATTTTATGGCCTTTTTCATGAGCTATTGCCCACAGTTTTGGGGTTCCAGGGAGTTTTACATCAACCTTAAGACCTGATACGTGTTTGAGAGTTATTACCAAAAAATCATCATTTTCGTGTTTTATGGTTGTTTTCATGAGTTATTGCCCGCAGTCTAGCATTTCCAGGCGGATTTGCATGCCTCGTAAGAACCCTTACATGTTTGAGAGATATGACCAGGAACTCGTCATTTTCACGATTTATGGCCATTTTCATGAGCTATTGCCCACAGTTTTGCGTTCTAGGGTGATTTACATCAACTTAAGACCTGATACATGTTTGAAAGTTATGACCAAAAACTCGTCGTGTTCATGTTTTATGGTCTTTTTCATGATCTATGACCAATAGTTTTGGGGTTCTAGGGCGATTTACAACAACTTTAAGAACCAATACATGTTTGAGAGTTTATGACCAAAACCTCGTCGTTTTCGTGTTTATGGCCATTTCCATGAGCTATTGCCCACAATTTTGGGGTACCAGGCGGATTTTCATGCCTCATAAGAACCCTTACAAATTTGATAGATATGACCAGAAACTCGTCGTTTTCGTGTTTATGGACATTTTCTTGAGCTATAGCCCACAATTTTTGGGTTCCTGTTGGATTGGCAAGGCCTATAAGACCCCTTATATGTTTGAGATATATGACTAAAAACTCGTAGTTTTCGTGTTTTATGGCCGTTTTTATAAGGTATTGCCCACTGTTTAGGGTTTCGAGGGCGATTTACAATTACCTTAAGAACCGATACATGTTGGAGAGATATAACCCAAAACTCGTATTTTTCGTGTCTTATGGCCGTTTTCATGAGCTATTACCCACAATTTTGGGGTTTCCAGCGTTTTACATCAACCTTAAGACCTGATACGTGTTTGAGAGTTATGACCAAAAAATCATCATTTTCGTGTTTTATGGTCGTTTTCATGAGTTATTGCCCACAATCTAGGATTTCCAGGCGGATTTGCATGCCTCGTAAGAACCTTATATGTTTGAGAGATATGACCAGGAACTCGTCATTTTCACGATTTATGGCCATTTTCATGAGCTATTGCCCATTTTGGGGTTTCTAGGCGATTTACATCAACCTTAAGACCCGATACATGTTTGAGAGATATGACCAAAACTCGTCGCTTTCATGATTTATGGCCCATAGTTTTGGGGTTCTAGGCGATTTATAACAACTTCAATAACCAATACATGTTTGATAGTTTATGACCAAAACCTTGTCGCTTTTCGTGTTTATGGCCATTTTCATGAACTATTGCCCAGCTTTTGGGGTTCCAAAGTGATTTTCATGCCTCGAAGAACCCTTACATGCTTGATAGATATGACCGTAAACATGTCGCTTTCATGTTTATAGCCATTTTCATGATCTATTGCCCACAATTTTGGGTTCCTGTTGGATTGGCAAGGCCTATAAGACCTGTTAAATGTTTGAGATATATGACTAAAACTCGTAGTTTTCGTGGTTTTATGGCCATGTTGAGAGATATGACCCAAAACTCGCAGTGATTTCGATCTTATGGTCGTTTTCATAGGCTGTTTTCAACAGTTTTGGGGTTCTAGGGCATTTTACATCAACCTTAAGACCTGCTACGTGTTTGAGAGTTATGACCAAAAAATCATCGTTTTCGTGTTTTATGGTCATTTTCATGAGTTATTGCCCACAGCTTTTAGGTTCCAGGCGGATTTGCATGCCTCGTAAGAACCCTTACATGTTTGAGAGATATGACCAGGAACTCGTCCTTTTCATGATTTATGGCCATTTTCATGAGCTATTACCCACAGTTTTGGGGTTCCAGGGCGATTTACATCAACCTTAAGACCCGATACATGTTTGAGAGTTATGACCAAAACTCGTCGTTTTCATGTTTTATGGTCGTTTTCATGAGTTATTGCCCAAAGTTTTGGGGTTCTAGCGCGATTTACAACGACCTTAAGAACCAATACATTTTAGAGATTTTATGACCAAAACCTCATCGTGTTTGTGTTTATGGTCTTTTTCATGAGCTATTGCCCCCAGTTTTGGGGTTCCAGGCGGATTTTCATGCCTCATAAGAACCCTTACATGTTTGAGAGATATGACCAGAAACGCGTCGTTTTCATGTTTATGGCCATTTTCATGAGCTATTTCCCACAATTTTTGGGTTCCTGTTGGATTGGCAAGGACTATAAGACCCCTTACATGTTTGAGACATATGACAAAAAACTAGTATTTTTCATGTTTTATGGCCGTTTTTATGAGCTATTGCCCACTATTTAGGGGTTTGAGGGCGATTTACAATGACCTTAAGACCCGATACAGTTAGGAGAGATATGACCGAAACCTCGCATTTTTCGTTTTTTATGTCCGTTTTCATGAGCTATTACCCAAAGTTTTGGAGTTCCAGGGCGTTTTACATCAACCTTATGGTCGTTTTCATGAACTATTGCCCAAAGTTTTGGGGTTCTAGGGCGATTTACAACGACCTTAAGAACCAACACATGTTTGAGAGTTTCTGACCAAAACATCATCGTTTTCGTGTTTTATGCCCGTTTTTATGAGCTATTGCCCATTGTTCAGGGGTTCGAGGGCGATTTACAACGACATTAATACCTAATACATGTTGGAGAGATATGACCCAAAACCAGCAATTTTCACATTTTATGGCCTTTTTTCATGAGCTATTGCCCACAGTTTTGGGGTTCCAGGGAGTTTTACATCAACCTTAAGACCTGATACGTGTTTGAGAGTTATTACCAAAAAATCATCATTTTCGTGTTTTATGGTTGTTTTCATGAGTTATTGCCCGCAGTCTAGCATTTCCAGGCGGATTTGCATGCCTCGTAAGAACCCTTACATGTTTGAGAGATATGACCAGGAACTCGTCATTTTCACGATTTATGGCCATTTTCATGAGCTATTGCCCACAGTTTTGGCGTTTCTAGGGTGATTTACATCAACTTAAGACCTGATACATGTTTGAAAGTTATGACCAAAAACTCGTCGTGTTCATGTTTTATGGTCTTTTTCATGATCTATGACCAATAGTTTTGGGGTTCTAGGGCGATTTACAACAACTTTAAGAACCAATACATGTTTGAGAGTTTATGACCAAAACCTCGTCGTTTTCGTGTTTATGGCCATTTCCATGAGCTATTGCCCACAATTTTGGGGTACCAGGCGGATTTTCATGCCTCATAAGTACCCTTACAAATTTGATAGATATGACCAGAAACTCGTCGTTTTCGTGTTTATGGACATTTTCTTGAGCTATAGCCCACAATTTTTGGGTTCCTGTTGGATTGGCAAGGCCTATAAGACCCTTTATATGTTTGAGATATATGACTAAAAACTCGTAGTTTTCGTGTTTTATGGCCGTTTTTATAAGGTATTGCCCACTGTTTAGGGTTTCGAGGGCGATTTACAATTACCTTAAGAACCGATACATGTTGGAGAGATATAACCCAAAACTCGTATTTTTCGTGTCTTATGGCCGTTTTCATGAGCTATTACCCACAATTTTGGGGTTCCATTTTTACATCAACCTTAAGACCTACGTGTTTGAGAGTTATGACCAAAAAATCATCATTTTCGTGTTTTATGGTCGCTTTCATGAGTTATTGCCCACAATCTAGGATTTCGGTGATTTGCATGCCTCGTAAGAACCTTATATGTTTGAGAGATATGACCAGAACTCGCATTTTCACGATTTATGGCCATTTTCATGAGCTATTGCCCACAATTTTGGGGTTCTAGGCGATTTACATCAACCTTAAGACCCGATACATGTTTGAGAGATATGACCAAAACTTCGCTTTTCATGATTTATGGCCCATAGTTTTGGGGTTCTAGGGATTTATAACAACTTCAATAACCAATACATGTTTGATAGTTTATGACCAAAACTTGTCGTTTTCGTGTTTATGGCCATTTTCATGAACTATTGCCCACAGCTTTGGGGTTCCAAAGTGATTTTCATGCCTCGTAAGAACCCTTACATGCTTGATAGATATGACCGTAAACATGTCGCTTTCATGTTTATAGCCATTTTCATGATCTATTGCCCACAATTTTGGGTTCTGTTGGATTGGCAAGGCCTGTAAGACCCATTACATGTTTGAGATATATGACTAAAAACTCGTAGTTTTCGTGTTTTATGGCCATGTTGGAGAGATATGACCCAAAACTCGCAGTTTTCGCATCTTATGGTCGTTTTCATACGCTATTGTCAACAGTTTTGGGGTTCCAGGGTGTTTTACATCAACCTTAAGACCCGATATATGTTTGAGAGGTATGACCAAAAACTCATCGTTTTCATGTTTTATGGTCGTTTTCATGAGTTATTGCCTATAGTTTTTGGGTTCCCAGCGGATTTGCATGCCTCGTAATAACCGTTACATGTTTGAGAGATATGACCAGGAACTCGTCATTTTCACGATTTATGGCCATTTTCATGAGCTATTGCCCACAGTTTTGGGGTTCCGTAGCGATTTACATCAACCTTAAGACCCGATACATGTTTGAGAGTTATGACCAAAACTCATCGATTTCATGTTTTATGGTCGTTTCATGAGTTATTGCCCAAAGTTTTGGGGTTCTAGCGATTTACAACGACCTTAAGAACCAATACATTTTAGAGATTTTATGACCAAAACCACATCGTGTTTATGTTTATGGTCTTTTACGAGCTATTGCCCCAGCTTTTGGGGTTCCAAAGTGATTTTCATGCCTCATAAGAACCCTTACATGTTTGAGAGATATGACCAGAAACTTGTCGTTTTCATGTTTATGGCCATTTTCATGAGCTATTGCCCACAATTTTTGGGTTCCTGTTGGATTGGCAAGGCCTATAAGACCCCTTACATGTTTGACATATATGACAAAAAACTAGTAGTTTTCGTGTTTTATGGCCGTTTTTATGAGCTATTGCCCACTATTTAGGGGTTTGAGGGCGATTTAAAATGACCTTAAGACCCAATACAGTTTGGAGAGATATGACCGAAACCTCGCATTTTTCGTTTTTTATGTCCGTTTTCATGAGCTATTACCCAAAGTTTTGGAGTTCCAGGGCGTTTTACATCAACCTTATGGTCGTTTTCATGAACTATTGCCCAAAGTTTTGGGGTTCTAGGGCGATTTACAACGACCTTAAGAACCAACACATGTTTGAGAGTTTCTGACCAAAACATCATCGTTTTCGTGTTTTATGCCCGTTTTTATGAGCTATTGCCCATTGTTCAGGGGTTCGAGGGCGATTTACAACGACATTAATACCTAATACATGTTGGAGAGATATGACCCAAAACCAGCAATTTTCACATTTTATGGCCTTTTTTCATGAGCTATTGCCCACAGTTTTGGGGTTCCAGGGAGTTTTACATCAACCTTAAGACCTGATACGTGTTTGAGAGTTATTACCAAAAAATCATCATTTTCGTGTTTTATGGTTGTTTTCATGAGTTATTGCCCGCAGTCTAGCATTTCCAGGCGGATTTGCATGCCTCGTAAGAACCCTTACATGTTTGAGAGATATGACCAGGAACTCGTCATTTTCACGATTTATGGCCATTTTCATGAGCTATTGCCCACAGTTTTGGCGTTTCTAGGGTGATTTACATCAACTTAAGACCTGATACATGTTTGAAAGTTATGACCAAAAAACTCGTGTTCATGTTTTATGGTCTTTTTCATGATCTATGACCAATAGTTTTGGGGTTCTAGGCGATTTACAACAACTTTAAGAACCAATACATGTTTGAGAGTTTATGACCAAAACCTGCTGCTTTCGTGTTTATGGCCATTTCCATGAGCTATTGCCCACAATTTTGGGGTACCAGGCGGATTTTCATGCCTCATAAGTACCCTTACAAATTTGATAGAGATGACTAGAAACTCTTCGTTTTCGTGTTTATGGGCATTTTCTTGAGCTATAGCCCACAATTTTTGGGTTCCTGTTGGATTGGCAAGGCCTATAAGACCTTATATGTTTGAGATATATGACTAAAACTCGTAGTTTTCGTGTTTTATGGCCGCTTTTATAAGGTATTGCCCATCGCTTAGGGTTCGAGGCGATTTACAATTACCTTAAGAACCGATACATGTTGGAGAGATATAACCCAAAACTCGTATTTTTCGTGTCTTATGGCCGTTTTCATGAGCTATTACCCACAATTTTGGGGTTTCCAGCGTTTTACATCAACCTTAAGACCTGATACGTGTTTGAGAGTTATGACCAAAAAATCATCATTTTCGTGTTTTATGGTCGTTTTCATGAGTTATTGCCCACAATCTAGGATTTCCAGGCGGATTTGCATGCCTCGTAAGAACCTTATATGTTTGAGAGATATGACCAGGAACTCGTCATTTTCACGATTTATGGCCATTTTCATGAGCTATTGCCCACAATTTTGGGGTTTCTAGGGCGATTTACATCCTCAAGACCCGATACATGTTTGAGAGATATGACCAAAACTCTGCTTTTCATGATTTATGGCCCATAGTTTTGGGGTTCTAGGGCGATTTATAACAACTTCAATAACCAATACATGTTTGATAGTTTATGACCAAAACCTTGTCGTTTTCGTGTTTATGGCCATTTTCATGAACTATTGCCCACGCTTTGGGGTTCCAGTGATTTTCATGCCTCGTAAGAACCCTTACATGCTTGATAGATATGACCAGAAACATGTCGTTTTCATGTTTATAGCCATTTTCATGATCTATTGCCCACAATTTTTGGGTTCCTGTTGGATTGGCAAGGCCTATAAGACCCGTTAAATGTTTGAGATATATGACTAAAAACTCGTAGTTTTTGTGTTTTATGGCCGTTTTTATGACCTATTGCCCACTGCTTAGGTGTTTGAGGGTGATTTACAATGACCTTAAGACCCGATACATGTTGGAGAGATATGACAGAAACCTCGCATTTTTCGTGTTTTATGGCCGTTTCCATGAGCTATTACCCACAGTTTTGGAGTTCTAGGGCGTTTTACATCAACCTTAAGACCTGATACGTGTTTGAGAGTTATGATCAAAAAATCATCATTTTCGTGTTTTATGGTCGTTTTCATGAGTTATTGCCCATAGTTTTGGGGTTCCAGGTGGATTTGCATGCCTCGTAAGAACCTTACATGTTTGAGAGATATGACCAGGAACTCGTCATTTTCACGATTTATGGCTTTTTTCATGATCTATTGCCCACAGCTTTTGGGTTTCTAGGGCGATTTACATCAACCTTAAGACCCGATACATGTTTGATAGATATGACCAAAAATTCGTCGTTTTCATGATTTATGGCCAATAGTTTTGGGGTTCTAGGGTGATTTATAACAACTTTAATGTCCAATACATGTTTGATAGTTTATGACCAAAACCTCATCGTTTTCGTGTTTATGGCCATTTTCATGAACTATTGTCCACGCTTTGGGGTTCCAAAGTGATTTTCATGCCTCGTAAGAACCCTTACATGCTTGATAGATATGACCAGAAACTCGTCGTTTTCATGTTTATGGCCATTTTCGTGATCTATTGCCCACAATTTTTAGGTTCCTGTTGGATTGGCAAGGCCTATAAGACCCGTTGCATGTTTGAGATATATGACTAAAAACTCGTAGTTTTTGTGTTTTATGGCCGTTTTTATGAGCTATTGCCCACTGCTTAGGGGTTTGAGGGTGATTTAAAATGTCCTTAAGACCCGATACATGTTGGAGAGATATGACCGAAACCTCGCATTTTTCGTGTTTTATGGCGGTTTGATGAGCTATTGCCCACTCTTTAGGGGTTCGAGGGCGATTTACAATGACATGAAGACCTGATACATGTTGGAGAGATATGATCAAAAAATCATATTTTGGGGTTTCTAGGGCGATTGACATCCACCTTAAGACCCGATACATGTTTGAGAGATATGACCAAAAACTTGTCGTTTTCATGTTTTATGGTCGTTTTCATGATCTATGGCCAATACCTTTGGGGTTCTAGGGCGATTTGCAACAACTTTAAGAACCAATACATGTTTGATAGTTTATGACCAAAACCTCGTCGTTTTCGTGTTTATGGCCATTTTCATGAACTATTGCCCATAGTTTCGGGGTTCCATGGAATTTTACATAAACCTTAAGACCTGATACGTGTTTGAGAGTTATGATCAAAAAATCATCGTTTTCGTGTTTTATGGTCGTTTTCTTGAGTTCTTGCCCACAGTTTTGGGCTTCCAGGTGGATTTGCATTCCTCGTAAGAACCCTTACATGTTTAAGAGATATGATCAGGGACTTGTCGTTTTCACGATTTATGGCCATTTTCATGAGCTATTGCCCACATTTTTGGGGTTCTAGGGAGATTTACATCAACCTTAAGAACCAGTACATGTTTCAGAGTTATGACCAAAAACTCGTCGTTTTCATGTTTTATGGTCGTTTTCATGGGTTGTTGCCCAAAGTTTTTGCATTCCTGGCGGATTTGCATGCCTCGGAAGAACCCATACATGTATGAGAGATATGACTAGAAACTCGTCGTTTTCGTGTTTATGGTCGTTTTCATGAACTATTGCCCAAAGTTTTGGGGTTCTAGGGAGATTTACAACGACCTTAAGGACCAATCCATGTTTGAGAGTTTCTGACCAAAACCTCATCGTTTTCGTGTTTTATACCTGTTTTTATGAGCTATTGCCCATTGTTTAGGGGTTCGAGGGAGATTTACAATGTCATTAATACCTAATACATGTTGGAGAGATATGACCCAAAACCAGCAATTTTCACATTTTATGGCCTTTTTCATGAGCTATTGCCCACAGTTTTGGGGTTCCAGGGATTTTTACATCAACCTTAAGACCTGATACGTGTTTGAGAGTTATTACCAAAAAATCATCATTTTCGTGTTTTATGGTTGTTTTCATGAGTTATTGCCATGATCTAGCATTTCAGCGGATTTGCATGCCTCGTAAGAACCCTTATATGTTTGAGAGATATGACCAGAACTCGTCATTTTCACGATTTATGGCCATTTTCATGAGCTATTGCCCACGCTTTTCTAGGGTGATTTACATCAACTTAAGACCCGATACATGTTTGAAAGTTATGACCAAAACTCGCTGCTTTCATGTTTTATGGTCTTTTCATGATCTATGACCAATAGTTTTGAGGTTCTAGGGCGATTTACAACAACTTTAAGAACCAATACATGTTTGAGAGTTTATGACCAAAACCTCGTCGTTTTCGTGTTTATGGCCATTTCCATGAGCTATTGCCCACAATTTTGGGGTACCAGGCGGATTTTCATGCCTCATAAGAACCCTTACAAGTTTGATAGATATGACCAGACACTCGTCGTTTTCGTGTTTATGGACATTTTCTTGAGCTATTGCCCACAATTTTTGGGTTCCTGTTGGATTGGCAAGGCCTATAAGACCCGTTATATGCTTGAGATATATGACTAAAAACTCGTAGTTTTCGTGTTTTATGGCCGTTTTTATAAGGTATTGCCCATTGTTTAGGGTTTCGAGGGCGATTTACAATGACCTTAAGACCCGATACATGTTGGAGAGATATAACCTAAAACTCGCATTTTCCGTGTCTTATGGCCGTTTTCATGAGCTATTACCCACAATTTTGGGGTTTCCAGGGCGTTTTACATCAACCTTAAGACCTGATACGTGTTTAAGAGTTATGACCAAAAAATCATCATTTTCGTGTTTTATGGTCGTTTTCATGAGTTATTGCCCACAGTCTAGGATTTCCAGGCGGATTTGCATGCCTCGTAAGAACCTTACATGTTTGAGAGATATGACAAGGAACTCGTCATTTTCACGATTTATGGCAATTTTCACGAGCTATTGCCCACAGTTTTGGGGTTTCTAGGGCGATTTACATCAACCTTAACACCCGATACATGTTTGAGAGATATGACAAAAAATTCGTCGTTTTCATGATTTATGGCCAATAGTTTTGGCGTTCTAGGGCGATTTATAACAACTTTAATAACCAATACATGTTTGATAGTTTATGACCAAAACCTTGTCGTTTTCGTGTTTATGGCCATTTTCATGAACTATTGCCCAGCTTTGGGATTCCAGTGATTTTCATGCCTCGTAAGAACCCTTACATGCTTGATAGATATGACCAAACTCGTTTTCATGTTTATGGCCATTTTCATGATCTATTGCCCACAATTTTTGGGTTCTGTTGGATTGGCAAGGCCTATAAGACCCGTTACATGTTTGAGATATATGACTAAAAACTAATAGTTTTTGTGTTTTATGGCCGTTTTTATGAGCTATTGCCCACTGCTTAGGTGTTTGAGGGTGATTTACAATGACCTTAAGACCCGAAACATGTTTGAGAGATATGACAGAAACCTCGCATTTTTCGTGTTTTATGGCCGTTTTCATGAGCTATTACCCACAGTTTTGGGGTTCTAGGGCGTTTTACATCAACCTTAAGACCTGATACGTGTTTGAGAGTTATGATTAAAAAATCATCATTTTCGTGTATTATGGTCGTTTTCATGAGTTATTGCCCACAGTTTTGGGGTTCAGGTGGATTTGCATGCCTCGTAAGAACCCTTACATGTTTGAGAGATATGACCAGGAAGTCGTCATTTTCACGATTTATGGCCATTTTCATGAGCTATTGCCCACAGTTTTAGCGTTTCTAGGGTGATTTACATCAACTTAAGACCTGATACATGTTTGAAAGTTATGACCAAAAACTCGTCGTTTTCATGTTTTATGGTCGTTTTCATGATCTATGGCCAATAGTTTTGGGGTTCTAGGGCGATTTACAACAACTTTAAGAACGAATACATGTTTGAGAGTTTATGACCAAAACCTCGTCGTTTTCGTTTTTATGGCCATTTTCATGTACTATTGCCCATAGTTTTGGAGTTCCAGGCGGATTTTCATGCCTCATAAGAACCCTTACATGCTTGATAGATATGACCAGAAACTCGTCGTTTTCGTGTTTATGGCCATTTTCATGAGCTATTGCCCACAATTTTTGGGTTCCTGTTGGATTCGCAAGGCCTATAAGACCCGTTACATGTTTGAGATATATGACTAAAAACTTATAGTTTTCGTGTTTTATGGCCGTTTTTATGAGCTATTGCCCACTTTTTAGGCGTTTGAGGGCGATTTACAATGACCTTAAGACCCGATACATGTTGGAGAGATATGACCGAAACCTCGCATATTTCGTGTTTTATGGCCGTTTTCATGAGCTATTACCCACAGTTTTGGGGTTCCAGGGCGTTTTACATCAACCTTAAGACCTGATACGTGTTTGAGAGTTATGATCAAAAAATCATCGTTTTCATGTTTATGGTCGTTTTCATGAGTTATTGCCCACAGTTTTGGCGTTCCAGGTGGATTTGCATTCCTCGTAAGAACCCTTACATGTTTGAGAGATATGATCAGGGACTTGTCGTTGTGATTTATGGACATTTTCATGAGCTATTGCCCACATTTTTGGGGTTCTAGGGCGAATAACATCAACCTTAAGACCCGATACATGTTTGATAGATATGACCAAAAATTCGTCGTTTTCATGATTTATGGCCAATAGTTTTGGGGTTCTAGGGTGATTTATAACAACTTTAATGACCAATACATGTTTGATAGTTTATGACCAAAACCTCGTCGTTTTCGTCTTTATGGCCATTTTCATGAACTATTGTCCACAGTTTTGGGGTTCCAGGATTTTCATGCCTCGTAAGAACCCTTACATGCTTAGGGGTTTGAGGGCGATTTACAATGACCTTAAGACCCGATACATGTTGGAGAGATATGACCGAAACCTCGCATATTTCGTGTTTTATGGCCGTTTTCATGAGCTATTACCCACAGTTTTGGGGTTCCAGGGCGTTTTACATCAACCTTAAGACCTGATACGTGTTTGAGAGTTATGATCAAAAAATCATCGTTTTCATGTTTTATGGTCGTTTTCATGAGTTATTGGCCACAGTTTTGGCGTTCCAGGTGGATTTGCATTCCTCGTAAGAACCCTTACATGTTTGAGAGATATGATAAGGGACTTGTCGTTTTCAGGATTTATGGACATTTTCATGAGCTATTGCCCACATTTTTGGGGTTCTAGGGCGAATAACATCAACCTTAAGACCCGATACATGTTTGATAGATATGACCAAAAATTCGTCGTTTTCATGATTTATGGCCAATAGTTTTGGGGTTCTAGGGTGATTTATAACAACTTTAATGACCAATACATGTTTGATAGTTTATGACCAAAACCTCGTCGTTTTCGTGTTTATGGCCATTTTCATGAACTATTGTCCACAGTTTTGGGGTTCCAGGCGGATTTTCATGCCTCGTAAGAACCCTTACATGCTTAGGGGTTTGAGGGCGATTTACAATGTCCTTAAGACCCGATACATGTTGGAGAGATATGACCGAAACCTCGCATATTTCGTGTTTTATGGCCGTTTTCATGAGCTATTACCCACAGTTTTGGGGTTCCAGGGCGTTTTACATCAACCTTAAGACCTGATACGTGTTTGAGAGTTATGATCAAAAAATCATCGTTTTCATGTTTTATGGTCGTTTTCATGAGTTATTGGCCACAGTTTTGGCGTTCCAGGTGGATTTGCATTCCTCGTAAGAACCCTTACATGTTTGAGAGATATGATCAGGGACTTGTCGTTTTCAGGATTTATGGACATTTTCATGAGCTATTGCCCACATTTTTGGGGTTCTAGGGCGAATAACATCAACCTTAAGACCAGTACATGTTTCAGAGTTATGACCAAAAACTCGTCGTTTTCATGTTTTATGGTCGTTTTCATGAGTTATTGCCCATAGTTTTTGGGTTCCAGGCAGATTTGCATGCCTCGTAATAAACCTTACATGTTTGAGAGATTTGACGAGAAACTCGTCGTTTTCATGTTTATGGTGGTTTTCATGAACTATTTCCCAAAGTTTTGGGGTTCTAGGGCGATTTACAACGACTTTAAGAACCAATACATGTTTGAGAGTTTATGACCAAAACAACGTCGTTTTCGTGTTTATGGCCATTTTCATGAGCTATTTCCCATAGTTTTGGGGTTCGAGGGCGATTTACAACGACATTAATACCTAATACATGTTGGAGAGATATGACCCAAAACCAGCAATTTTCATTTTATGGCCTTTTCATGAGCTATTGCCCACGCTTTGGGTTTCCAGGAGTTTTACATCAACCTTAAGACCTGATACGTGTTTGAGAGTTATTACCAAAAAATCATCATTTTCGTGTTTTATGGTTGTTTTCATGAGTTATTGCCCGCAGTCTAGCATTTCCAGGCGGATTTGCATGCCTCGTAAGAACCTTACATGTTTGAGAGATATGACCAGAACTCGTCATTTTCACGATTTATGGCCATTTTCATGAGCTATTGCCCACGCTTTATGCTTCTAGGGTGATTTACATCAACTTAAGACCGATACATGTTTGAAAGTTATGACCAAAAACTCGCTGCTTTCATGTTTTATGGTCTTTTTCATGATCTATGACCAATAGTTTTGGGGTTCTAGGGCGATTTACAACAACTTTAAGAACCAATACATGTTTGAGAGTTTATGACCAAAACCTCGTCGTTTTCGTGTTTATGGCCATTTCCATGAGCTATTGCCCACAATTTTGGGGTACCAGGCGGATTTTCATGCCTCATAAGAACCCTTACAAATTTGATAGATATGACCGTAAACTCGCTGCTGTGTTTATGGACATTTTCTTGAGCTATAGCCCACAATTTTGGGTTCCTTTGGATTGGCAAGGCCTATAAGACCCGTTATATGTTTGAGATATATGACTAAAACTCGTAGTTTTCGCTTTTTATGGCCGTTTTATAAGGTATTGCCCATCGTTTAGGGTTTCGAGGCGATTTACAATTACCTTAAGAACCGATACATGTTGGAGAGATATAACCCAAAACTCAGATTTTCCGTGTCTTATGGTTTTCATGAGCTATTACCCACAATTTTGGGGTTTCTAGCGTTTTACATCAACCTTAAGACCTGATACGTGTTTGAGAGTTATGACCAAAAAATCATCATTTTCGTGTTTTATGGTCGTTTTCATGAGTTATTGCCCACAATCTAGGATTTCCAGGCGGATTTGCATGCCTCGTAAGAACCTTATATGTTTGAGAGATATGACCAGGAACTCGTCATTTTCACGATTTATGGCCATTTTCATGAGCTATTGCCCACAATTTTGGGGTTTCTAGGGCGATTTACATCAACCTTAAGACCCGATACATGTTTGAGAGATATGACCAAAACTTCGTCGTTTTCATGATTTATGGCCCATAGTTTGGGGTTCTAGGCGATTTATAACAACTTCAATAACCAATACATGTTTGATAGTTTATGACCAAAACCTTGTCGCTTTCGTGTTTATGGCCATTTTCATGAACTATTGCCACAGTTTGGGGTTCCAGGATTTTCATGCCTCGTAAGAACCCTTACATGCTTGATAAATATGACCAGAAACTCGTCGTTTTCATGTTTATGGCCATTTTTGTGATCTATTGCCCACAATTTTTGGGTTCCTGTTGGATTGGCAAGGCCTATAAGACCCGTTAAATGTTTGAGATATATGACTAAAAACTCGTAGTTTTTGTGTTTTATGGCCGTTTTTATGACCTATTGCCCACTGCTTAGGTGTTTGAGGGTGATTTACAATGACCTTAAGACCCGATACATGTTGGAGAGATATGACAGAAACCTCGCATTTTTCGTGTTTTATGGCCGTTTTCATGAGCTATTACCCACAGTTTTGGAGTTCTAGGGCGTTTTACATCAACCTTAAGACCTGATACGTGTTTGAGAGTTATGATCAAAAAATCATCATTTTCGTGTTTTATGGTCGTTTTCATGAGTTATTGCCCATAGTTTTGGGGTTCCAGGTGGATTTGTATGCCTCGTAAGAACCTTACATGTTTGAGAGATATGACCAGGAACTCGTCATTTTCACGATTTATGGCTTTTTTCATGATCTATTGCCCACAGCTTTTGGGTTTCTAGGGCGATTTACATCAACCTTAAGACCCGATAGATGTTTGATAGATATGACCAAAAATTCGTCATTTTCATGATTTATGGCCAATAGTTTTGGGGTTCTAGGGTGATTTATAACAACTTTAATGTCCAATACATGTTTGATAGTTTATGACCAAAACCTCATCGTTTTCGTGTTTATGGCCATTTTCATGAACTATTGTCCACAGTTTTGGGGTTCCAGGCGGATTTTCATGCCTCGTAAGAACCCTTACATGCTTGATAGATATGACCAGAAACTTGTCGTTTTCATGTTTATGGACATTTTCATGATCTATTGCCCACAATTTTTGTGGTTCCTGTTGGATTGGCAAGGCCTATAAGACACGTTACATGTTTGAGATATATGACTAAAAACTCGTAGTTTTTGTGTTTTATGGCCGTTTTTATGAGCTATTGCCCACTGCTTAGGGGTTTGAGGGTGATTTACAATGTCCTTAAGACCCGATACATGTTGGAGAGATAAGACCGAAACCTCGCATTTTTCGTGTTTTATGGCCGTTTTCATGAGCTATTACCCACAGTTTTGGGGTTCTAGGGCGTTTTACATCAACCTTAAGACCTGATACGTGTTTGAGAGTTATGATCAAAAAATCATATTTTGGGGTTTCTAGGGTGATTGACATCCACTTTAAGACCCGATACATGTTTGAGAGATATGACCAAAAACTTGTCGTTTTCATGTTTTATGGTCGTTTTCATGATCTATGGCCAATACCTTTGGGGTTCTAGGGCGATTTGCAACAACTTTAAGAACCAATACATGTTTGATAGTTTATGACCAAAACCTCGTCGTTTTCGTGTTTATGGCCATTTTCATGAACTATTGCCCATAGTTTCGGGGTTCCATGGAATTTTACATAAACCTTAAGACCTGATACGTGTTTGAGAGTTATGATCAAAAAATCATCGTTTTCGTGTTTTATGGTCGTTTTCTTGAGTTCTTGCCCATTTTGGCTTCGGTGGATTTGCATTCCTCGTAAGAACCCTTACATGTTTAAGAGATATGATCAGGACTTGTCGCTTTCACGATTTATGGCCATTTTCATGAGCTATTGCCCACATTTTGGGGTTCTAGGAGATTTACATCAACCTTAAGAACCGAGACATGTTTCGTAGTTATGACCAAAACTCGCTGCTTTCATGTTTTATGGTCGCTTTTCATGGGTTGTTGCCCAAAGTTTTTGCATTCTGGGATTTGCATGCCTCGGAAGAACCCATACATGTATGAGAGATATGACTAGAAACTCGTCGTTTTCGTGTTTATGGTCGTTTTCATGAACTATTGCCCAAAGTTTTGGGGTTCTAGGGAGATTTACAACGACCTTAAGGACCAATCCATGTTTGAGAGTTTCTGACCAAAACCTCATCGTTTTCGTGTTTTATGCCTGTTTTTATGAGCTATTGCCCATTGTTTAGGGGTTCGAGGGCGATTTACAATGTCATTAATATAATACATGTTGGAGAGATATGACCCAAAACTAGCAATTTTCACATTTTATGGCCTTTTTCATGAGCTATTGCCCACAGTTTTGGGGTTCCAGGTATTTTTACATCAACCTTAAGACCTGCTACGTGTTTGAGAGTTATTACCAAAAAATCATCATTTTCGTGTTTTATGGTTGTTTTCATGAGTTATTGCCCGTAGTCTAGCATTTCCAGGCGGATTTGCATGCCTCGTAAGAACCCTTATATGTTTGAGAGATATGACCAGGAACTCGTCATTTTCACGATTTATGGCCATTTTCATGAGCTATTGCCCACAGTTTTGGCGTTTCTAGGGTGATTTACATCAACTTAAGACCCGATACATGTTTGAAAGTTATGACCAAAAACTCGTCGTTTTCATGTTTTATGGTCTTTTTCATGATCTATGACCAATAGTTTTGGGGTTCTAGGGCGATTTACAACAACTTTAAGAACCAATACATGTTTGAGAGTTTATGACCAAAACCTCGTCGTTTTCGTGTTTATGGCCATTTCCATGAGCTATTGCCCACAATTTTGGGGTACCAGGCGGATTTTCATGCCTCATAAGAACCCTTACAAGTTTGATAGATATGACCAGACACTCGTCGTTTTTATGGACATTTTCTTGAGCTATTGCCCACAATTTTTGGGTTCCTGTTGGATTGGCAAGGCCTATAAGACCCGTTATATGTTTGAGATATATGACTAAAAACTCGTAGTTTTCGTGTTTTATGGCCGTTTTTATAAGGTATTGCCCATTGTTTAGGGTTTCGAGGGCGATTTACAATGACCTTAAGACCCGATACATGTTGGAGAGATATAACCCAAAACTCGCAGTTTCCGTGTCTTATGGCCGTTTTCATGAGCTATTACCCACAATTTTGGGGTTTCCAGGGCGTTTTACATCAACCTTAAGACCTGATACGTGTTTAAGAGTTATGACCAAAAAATCATCATTTTCGTGTTTTATGGTCGTTTTCATGAGTTATTGCCCACAGTCTAGGATTTCCGGATTTGCATGCCTCGTAAGAACCTTACATGTTTGAGAGATATGACAAGGAACTCGTCATTTTCACGATTTATGGCAATTTTCACGAGCTATTGCCCACAGTTTTGGGGTTTCTAGGGCGATTTACATCAACCTTAACACCCGATACATGTTTGAGAGATATGACAAAAAATTCGTCGTTTTCATGATTTATGGCCAATAGTTTTGGCGTTCTAGGGCGATTTATAACAACTTTAATAACCAATACATGTTTGATAGTTTATGACCAAAACCTTGTCGTTTTCGTGTTTATGGCCATTTTCATGAACTATTGCCCACAGTTTTGGGGTTCCAGGCGGATTTTCATGCCTCGTAAGAACCCTTACATGCTTGATAGATATGACCAGAAACTCGTCGTTTTCATGTTTATGGCCATTTTCATGATCTATTGCCCACAATTTTTGGGTTCCTGTTGGATTGGCAAGGCCTATAAGACCCGTTACATGTTTGAGATATATGACTAAAAACTAATAGTTTTTGTGTTTTATGGCCGTTTTTATGAGCTATTGCCCACTGCTTAGGTGTTTGAGGGTGATTTACAATGACCTTAAGACCCGAAACATGTTTGAGAGATATGACAGAAACCTCGCATTTTTCGTGTTTTATGGCCGTTTTCATGAGCTATTACCCACAGTTTTGGGGTTCTAGGGCGTTTTACATCAACCTTAAGACCTGATACGTGTTTGAGAGTTATGATTAAAAAATCATCATTTTCGTGTATTATGGTCGTTTTCATGAGTTATTGCCCATAGTTTTGGGGTTCCAGGTGGATTTGCATGCCTCGTAAGAACCTTACATGTTTGAGAGATATGACCAGGAACTCGTCATTTTCACGATTTATGACTTTTTTCATGAGCTATTGCCCACAGCTTTGGGGTTTCTAGGGCGATTTACATCAACCTTAAGACCCGATACATGTTTGATAGATATGACCAAAAATTCGTCGTTTTCATGATTTATGGCCAATAGTTTTGGGGTTCTAGGGTGATTTATAACAACTTTAATGACCAATACATGTTTGATAGTTTATGACCAAAACCTCGTCGTTTTCGTGTTTATGGCCATTTTCATGAACTATTGCCCACAGTTTTGGGCTTCTAGGTGGATTTTACATAAACCTTAAGACCTGATACGTGTTTGAGAGTTATGATCAAAAAATCATCGTTTTCGTGTTTTATGGTCGTTTTCTTGAGTTCTTGCCCACAGTTTTGGGCTTCCAGGTGGATTTGCATTCCTCGTAAGAACCCTTACATGTTGAAGAGATATGATCAGGGACTTGTCGTTTTCACGATTTATGGCCATTTTCATGAGCTATTGCCCACATTTTTGGGGTTCTAGGGAGATTTACATCAACCTTAAGAAGCAGTACATGTTTCAGAGGACCAAAAACTCGTCGTTTTCATGTTTTATGGTCGTTTTCATGGGTTGTTGCCCAAAGTTTTTGCATTCCTGGCGGATTTGCATGCCTCGGAAGAACCCATACATGTATGAGAGATATGACTAGAAACTCGTCGTTTTCGTGTTTATGGTCGTTTTCATGAACTATTGCCCAAAGTTTTGGGGTTCTAGGGCGATTTACAACGACCTTAAGGACCAATCCATGTTTGAGAGTTTCTGACCAAAACCTCATCGTTTTCGTGTTTTATGCCCGTTTTTATGAGCTATTGCCCATTGTTTAGGGGTTCGAGGGCGATTTACAATGACATTAATACCTAATACATGTTGGAGAGATATGACCCAAAACCAGCAATTTTCACATTTTATGGCCTTTTTCATGAGCTATTGCCCACAGTTTTGGGGTTCCAGGGATTTTTACATCAACCTTAAGACCTGATACGTGTTTGAGAGTTATTACCAAAAAATCATCATTTTCGTGTTTTATGGTTGTTTTCATGAGTTATTGCCCGCAGTCTAGCATTTCCAGGCGTATTTGCATGCCTCGTAAGAACCCTTATATGTTTGAGAGATATGACGAGGAACTCGTCATTTTCACGATTTATGGCCATTTTCGTGAGCTATTGCCCACAGTTTTGGCGTTTCTAGGGTGATTTACATCAACTTAAGACCCGATACATGTTTGAAAGTTATGACCAAAAACTCGTCGTTTTCATGTTTTATGGTCTTTTTCATGATTTATGGCCAATAGTTTTGGGTTTCTAGGGCGATTTATAACAACTTTAATAACCAATACATGTTTGATAGTTTATGACCAAAACCTTGTCGTTTTCGTGTTTATGGCCATTTTCATGAACTATTGGCCCACAGTTTTGGGGTTCCAGGCGGATTTTCATGCCTCGTAAGAACCCTTACATGTTTGAGAGATATGACCAAAAACTCGTCGTTTTCATGTTTATGGCCATTTTCATGATCTATTGCCCACTATTTTTGGGTTCCTGTTGGATTGGCAAGGCCTATAAGACCTGTTACATGTTTGAGATATATGACTAAAAAGTCGTAGTTTTTGTGTTTTATGGCCGTTTTTATGAGCTATTGCCCACTGCTTAGGGGTTTGAGGGTGATTTACAATGACCTTAAGACCCGATACATGTTGGAGAGATATGACCGAAACCTCGCATTTTTCCTGTTTTATGGCCGTTTTCATGAGCTATTACCCACAGTTTTGGGGTTCTAGGGCGTTTTACATCAACCTTAAGACCTGATACGTTTTTGAGAGTTATGACCAAAAAATCATTATTTTCGTGTTTTATGGTCGTTTTCATGAGTTATTGCCCACAGTCTAGGATTTCCAGGCGGATTTGCATGCCTCGTAAGAACCTTACATGTTTGAGAGATATGACAAGGAACTCGTCATTTTAACGATTTATGGCAATTTTCATGAGCTATTGCCCACAGTTTTCGGGTTTCTAGGGCGATTTACATCAACCTTAACACCCGATACATGTTTGAGAGATATGACCAAAAATTCGTCGTTTACATGATTTATGGCCAATAGTTTTCGCGTTCTAGGGCGATTTATAACAACTTTAATAACCAATACATGTTTGATAGTTTATGACCAAAACCTTGTCGTTTTCGTGTTTATGGCCATTTTCATGAACTATTGCCCACAGTTTTGGGGTTTCAGGCGGATTTTCATGCCTCGTACGAACCCTTACATGTTTGATAGATATGACCAGAAACTCGTCGTTTTCATGTTTATGGCCATTTTCATGATTTATTGCCCACAATTTTTGGGTTCCAGTTGGATTGGCAAGGCCTATAAGACCCGTTACATGTTTGATATATATGACTAAAAACTAATAGTTTTTGTGTTTTATGGCCGTTTTTATGAGCTATTGCCCACTGCTTAGGTGTTTGAGGGTGATTTACAATGACCTTAAGACCTGATACATGTTGGAGAGATATGACAGAAACCTCGCATTTTTCGTGTTTTATGGCCGTTTTCATGAGCTATTACCCACAGTTTTGGGGTTCTAGGGCGTTTTACATCAACCTTAAGACCTGATACGTGTTTGAGAGTTATGATTAAAAAATCATCATTTTCGTGTTTTATGGTCGTTTCATGAGTTATTGCCCATAGTTTTGGGGTTCGAGGTGGATTTGCATGCCTCGTAAGAACCTTACATGTTTGAGATATATGACCAGGAACTCGTCATTTTCATAATTTATGGCTTTTTTCATGATCTATTGCCCACAGCTTTGGGGTTTCTAGGGCGATTTACATCAACCTTAAGACCCGATACATGTCTGATAGATATGACCAAAAATTCGTCGTTTTCATGATTTATGGCCAATAGTTTTGGGGTTCTAGGGCGATTTATAACAACTTTAATGACCAATACATGTTTGATAGTTTATGACCAAAACCTCGTCGTTTTCGTGTTTATGGCCATTTTCATGAACTATTGCCCACAGTTTTGGGGTTCCAGGCGGATTTTCATGCCTCGTAAGAACCCTTACATGCTTGATAAATATGACCAGAAACTCGTCGTTTTCATGTTTATGGCCATTTTTGTGATCTATTGCCCACAATTTTTGGATTCCTATTGGATTGGCAAGGCCTATAAGAACCGTTACATGTTTGAGATATATGACTAAAAACTCGTAGTTTTTGTGTTTTATGGCCGTTTTTATGAGATATTGCCCACTGCTTAGGGGTTTGAGGGTGATTTACAATGTCCTTAAGACCCGATACATGTTGAAGAGATATGACCGAAACCTCGCATTTTTCGTGTTTTATGGCCGTTTTCTTCAGCTATTACCCACAGTTTTGGGGTTCTAGGGCGTTTTACATCAACCTTAAGACCTGATACGTGTTTGAGAGTTATGATCAAAAAATCATCATTTTCGTGTTTTATGGTCGTTTTCATGAGTTATTGCCCAGAGTATTGGGGTTCCAGCTGGATTTGCATGCCTCGTAAGAACCTTACATGTTTGACAGATATGACCAGGAACTCGTCATTTTCACGATTTATGGCCATTTTCATGAGCTATTGCCCACAGTTTTGGGGTTTCTAGGGAGATTGACATCAACCTTAAGACCCGATACATGTTTGAGAGATATGACCAAAAACTTGTCGTTTTCATGTTTTATGGTCTTTTTCATGATCTATGACCAATAGTTTTGGGGTTCTAGGGCGATTTACAACAAATTTAAGAACCAATAAATGTTTGAGAGTTTATGACCAAAACCTCATCGTTTTCGTGTTTATGGCCATTTCCATGAGCTATTGCCCACAATTTTGGGGTACCAGGCGGATTTTCATGCCTCATAAGAACCCTTACAAGTTTGATAGATATGACCAGAAACTCGTCGTTTTCGTGTTTATGGACATTTTCTTGAGATATTGCCCACAATTTTTGGGTTCCTGTTGGATTGTCAAGGCCTATAAGACCCGTTATATGTTTGAGATATATGACTAAAAACTCGTAGTTTTCGTGTTTTATGGCCGTTTTTCTAAGGTATTGCCCACTGTTTAGGGTTTCGAGGGCGATTTACAATGACCTTAAGACCCGATACATGTTGGAGAGATATAACCCAAAACTCGCATTTTCCGTGTTTTATGGTCGTTTTCATAAGCTATTACCCACAAATTTGGGGTTTCCAGGGCGTTTTACATCAACCTTAAGACCTGATACGTGTTTGAGAGTTATGACCAAAAAATCATCATTTTCGTGTTTTATGGTCGTTTTCATGATTTATTGCCCAGAGTTTTGGGGTTCCAGCTGGATTTGCATGCCTCGTAAGAACCTTACATGTTTGACAGATATGACCAGGAACTCGTCATTTTCACGATTTATGGCCATTTTCATGAGCTATTGCCCACAGTTTTGGGGTTTCTAGGGAGATTGACATCAACTTTAAGACCCGATACATGTTTGAGAGATATGACCAAAAACTTGTCGTTTTCATGTTTTATGGTCTTTTTCATGATCTATGACCAATAGTTTTGGGGTTCTAGGGCGATTTACAACAACTTTAAGAACCAATACATGTTTGAGAGTTTATGACCAAAACCTCATCGTTTATGGCCATTTTCATGAACTATTGCCCACAGTTTTGGGGTTCCAGGCGGATTTTCATGCCTCGTACGAACCCTTACATGCTTGATAGATATGACCAGAAACTCGTCGTTTTCATGTTTATGGCCATTTTCATGATTTATTGCCCACAATTTTTGGGTTCCTGTTGGATTGGCAAGGCCTATAAGACCCGTTACATGTTTGAGATATATGACTAAAAACTAATAGTTTTTGTGTTTTATGGCCGTTTTTATGAGCTATTGCCCACTGCTTAGGTGTTTGAGGGTGATTTACAATGACCTTAAGACCTGATACATGTTGGAGAGATATGACAGAAACCTCGCATTTTTCGTGTTTTATGGCCGTTTTCATGAGCTATTACCCACGCTTTGGGGTTCTAGGCGTTTACATCAACCTTAAGACCTGATACGTGTTTGAGAGTTATGATTAAAAAATCATCATTTTCGTGTTTTATGGTCGTTTTCATGAGTTATTGCCCATAGTTTTGGGGTTCCAGGTGGATTTGCATGCCTCGTAAGAACCTTACATGTTTGAGATATATGACCAGGAACTCGTCATTTTCATAATTTATGGCTTTTTTCATGAGCTATTGCCCACAGCTTTGGGGTTTCTAGGGCGATTTACATCAACCTTAAGACCCGATACATGTTTGATAGATATGACCAAAAATTCGTCGTTTTCATGATTTATGGCCAATAGTTTTGGGGTTCTAGGGCGATTTATAACAACTTTAATGACCAATACATGTTTGATAGTTTATGACCAAAACCTCGTCGTTTTCGTGTTTATGGCCATTTTCATGAACTATTGCCACGCTTTTGGGGTTCGGTGATTTTCATGCCTCGTAAGAACCCTTACATGCTTGATAAATATGACCAGAAACTCGTCGTTTTCATGTTTATGGCCATTTTTGTGATCTATTGCCCACAATTTTTGGGTTCCTGTTGGATTGGCAAGGCCTATAAGAACCGTTACATGTTTGAGATATATGACTAAAAACTCGTAGTTTTTGTGTTTTATGGCCGTTTTTATGAGATATTGCCCACTGCTTAGGGGTTTGAGGGTGATTTACAATGTCCTTAAGACCCGATACATGTTGAAGAGATATGACCGAAACCTCGCATTTTTCGTGTTTTATGGCCGTTTTCTTCAGCTATTACCCACAGTTTTGGGGTTCTAGGGCGTTTTACATCAACCTTAAGACCTGATACGTGTTTGAGAGTTATGATCAAAAAATCATCATTTTCGTGTTTTATGGTCGTTTTCATGAGTTATTGCCTAGAGTTTTGGGGTTCCAGCTGGATTTGCATGCCTCGTAAGAACCTTACATGTTTGACAGATATGACCAGGAACTCGTCATTTTCACGATTTATGGCCATTTTCATGAGCATAGCCCACAGTTTTGGGGTTTCTAGGGAGATTGACATCAACCTTAAGACCCGATACATGTTTGAGAGATATGACCAAAAACTTGTCGTTTTCATGTTTTATGGTCTTTTTCATGATCTATGACCAATAGTTTTGGGGTTCTAGGGCGATTTACAACAACTTTAAGAACCAATACATGTTTGAGAGTTTATGACCAAAACCTCATCGTTTTCGTGTTTATGGCCATTTCCATGAGCTATTGCCACAATTTTGGGGTACTGGCGGATTTCATGCCTCATAAGAACCCTTACAAGTTTGATAGATATGACTCGTCGTTTTCGTGTTTATGGACATTTTCTTGAGATATTGCCCACAATTTTGGGTTCTGTTGGATTGTCAAGGCCTATAAGACCGTTATATGTTTGAGATATATGACTAAAAATCGTAGTTTCGTGTTTTATGGCCGTTTTCTAAGGTATTGCCCATGTTTAGGGTTCGAGGAGATTTACAATGACCTTAAGACCCGATACATGTTGAGAGATATAACCAAAACTCGCATTTCCGTGTTTTATGGTCGCTTTCATAAGCTATTACCCACAAATTTGGGGTTTCGTATGCGTTTACATCAACCTTAAGACCTGATACGTCTTTGAGAGTTATGACCAAAAAATCATCATTTTCGTGTTTTATGGTCGTTTTCATGAGTTATTGCCCAGAGTTTTGGGGTTCCAGCTGGATTTGCATGCCTCGTAAGAACCTTACATGTTTGACAGATATGACCAGGAACTCGTCATTTTCACGATTTATGGCCATTTTCATGAGCTATTGCCCACAGTTTTGGGGTTTCTAGGGAGATTGACATCAACTTTAAGACCCGATACATGTTTGAGAGATATGACCAAAAACTTGTCGTTTTCATGTTTTATGGTCTTTTTCATGATCTATGACCAATAGTTTTGGGGTTCTAGGGCGATTTACAACAACTTTAAGAACCAATACATGTTTGAGAGTTTATGACCAAAACCTCATCGTTTTCGTGTTTATGGCCATTTCCATGAGCTATTGCCCACAATTTTGGGGTACCAGGCGGATTTTCATGCCTCATAAGAACCCTTACAAGTTTGATAGATATGACCAACTAAATCGTTTTCGTGTTTATGGACATTTTCTTGAGATATTGCCCACAATTTTGGGTTCTGTTGGATTGGCAAGGCCTATAAGACCGTTATATGTTTGAGATATATGACTAAAACTCGTAGTTTTCGTGTTTTATGGCTGTTTTTATAGGTATTGCCCATTTTAGGGTTTAGGGCGATTTACAATGACCTTAAGACCCGATACATGTTGGAGAGATATAACCCAAAACTCGCATTTTCCGTGTTTTATGGTCGTTTTCATAAGCTATTACCCACAAATTTGGGGTTTCTAGGGCGTTTTACATCAACCTTAAGACCTGATACGTGGTTGAGAGGTCTGGCCAAAAAATCATCATTTTCGTTTTTTATGGTCGTTTTCATGAGTTATTGCCCACGCTAGGATTTTGGGTTCGATTTACATGCCTCGTAAGAACCTTACATGTTTGAGAGATATGACCAGGAACTCGTCATTTTCACGATTTATGGCCATTTTCATGAGCTATTTCCCACCGTTTTGGGGTTTCTAGGGCAATTTACATCAACCTTAAGACCCGATACATGTTTGAGAGATATGACCAAAAATTCGTCGTTTTCATGATTTATGGCCAATAGGTTTGGGGTTCTAGGGCGATTTATAACAACTTTAATGACCAATACATGTTTGATAGTTTATGACCAAAACCTCGTCGTTTTCGTGTTTATGGCCATTTTCATGAACTATTGCCCACAGTTTTGGGGTTCCAGGCGGATTTTCATTCCTCGTAAGAACCCTTACATGCTTGATAGATATGACCAGAAACTCGTCGTTTTCATCTTTATGGCCATTTTCATGATCTATTGCCCACAATTTTTGGGTTCCTGTTGGATTGGCAAGGCCTATAAGACCTGTTACATGTTTGAGATATATGACTAAAAAGTCGTAGTTTTTGTGTTTTATGGCCGTTTTTATGAGCTATTGCCCACTGCTTAGGGGTTTGAGGGTGATTTACAATGACCTTAAGACCCGGTACATGTTGGAGAGATATGACCGAAACCTCGCATTTTTCGTGTTTTATGGCCGTTTTCATGAGCTATTACCCACAGTTTTGGGGTTCTAGGGCGTTTTACATCAACCTTAAGACATGATACGTGTTTGAGAGTTATGATCAAAAAATTATTATTTTCGTGTTTTATGGTCGTTTTCATGAGTTATTGCCCATAGTTTTGGGGTTCCAGGTGGATTTGCATGCCTCGTAAGAACCTTACATGTTTGAGAGATATGACCAGGAACTCGTCATTTTCATGATTTATGGCTATTTTCTTGAGCTATTGCCCACTGCTTTGGGGTTTCTAGGTCGATTTACATCAACCTTAAGACCCAATACATGTTTGAGAGATATGACCAAAAATTCGTCGTTTTCATGATTTATGGCCAATAGGTTTGGGGTTCTAGGGTGATTTATAACAACTTTAATGACCAATACATGTTTGATAGTTTATGACCAAAACCTCGTCGTTTTCGTGTTTATGGACATTTTCATGAACTATTGCCAACAGTTTTGGGGTTCCAGGCGGATTTTCATGCCTCGTAAGAACCCTTACATGCTTGATAAATATGACCAGAAACTCGTCGTTTTCATGTTTATGGCCATTTTTGTGATCTATTGCCCACAATTTTTGGGTTCCTGTTGGATTGGCAAGGCCTATAAGAACTATTACATGTTTGAGATATATGACTAAAAACTCGTAGTTTTCGTGTTTTATGGCCGTTTTTATAATGTATTGCCCACTGCTTAGGGGTTTGAGGGTGATTTACAATGACCTTAAGACCCGATACATGTTGGAGAGATATAACCCAAAACTCGCATTTTCCGTGTTTTATGGCCGTTTTCATAAGCTATTACCCACAGTTTTGGGGTTTCCAGGGCGTTTTACATCAACCTTAAGACCTGATACGTGTTTGAGAGTTATGATCAAAAAATCATCATTTTCGTGTTTTATGGTCGTTTTCATGAGTTATTGCCCAGAGTTTTGGGGTTCCAGCTGGATTTACATGCCTCGTAAGAACCTTACATGTTTGACAGATATGACCAGGAACTCGTCATTTTCACGATTTATGGCCATTTTCATGAGCTATTGCCCACTGTTTTGGGGTTTCTAGGGCGATTTACATCAACCTTAAGACCCGATACATGTTTGAGAGATATGACCAAAAATTCATCGTTTTCATGATTTATGGCCAATAGTTTTGGGTTTCTAGGGCGATTTATAACAACTTTAATAACCAATACATGTTTGATAGTTTATGACCAAAACCTTGTCATTTTCGTGTTTATGGCCATTTTCATGAACTATTGCCCACAGTTTTGGGGTTCCAGGCAGATTTTCATGCCTCGTAAGAACCCTTACATGCTTGATAGATATGACCAGAAACTCGTCGTTTTCATGTTTATGGCCATTTTCATGATCTATTGCCCACAATTTTTGGGTTCTTGTTGGATTGGCAAGGCCTATAAGACCCGTTACATGTTTGAGATATATGACTAAAAACTCGTAGTTTTTGTGTTTATGGCCGTTTTTATGAGCTATTGCCCACTGCTTAGGGGTTTGAGGGTGATTTACAATGTCCTTAAGACCCGATACATGTTGGAGAGATATGACCGAAACCTCGCATTTTTCGTGTTTTATGGCCGTTTTCATGAGCTATTACCCATAGTTTTGGGGTTCTAGGGCGTTTTACATCAACCTTAAGACCTGATACGTGTTTGATAGTTATGATCAAAAAATCATATTTTCGGGTTTCTAGGGCGATTGACATCAACCTTAAGACCCGATACATGTTTGAGAAATATGACCAAAAACTTGTCGTTTTCATGTTTTATGGTCGTTTTCATGATCTATGGCCAATACTTTTGGGGTTCTAGGGCGATTTGCAACAACTTTAAGAACCAATACATGTTTGATAGTTTATGACCAAAACCTCATCGTTTTCGTGTTTATGGCCATTTTCATGAACTATTGCCCACAGTTTTTGGCTTCCAGGTGGATTTGCATTCCTCGTAAGAACCCTTACATGTTTAAGAGATATGATCAGGGACTTGTCGTTTTCACGATTTATGGCCATTTTCATGAGCTATTGCCCACATTTTTGGGGTTCTAGGGAGATTTACATCAACCTTAAGAACCAGTACATGTTTCAGAGTTATGACCAAAAACTCGTCGTTTTCATGTTTTATGGTCGTTTTCATGGGTTGTTGCCCAAAGTTTTTTGCGTTCTGGCGGTTGCATGCCTCGGAAGAACCCATACATGTATGAGAGATATGACTAGAAACTCGTCGTTTTCGTGTTTATGGTCGTTTTCATGAACTATTGCCCAAAGTTTTGGGGTTCTAGGGCGATTTACAACGACCTTAAGGACCAATCCATGTTTGAGAGTTTCTGACCAAAACCTCATCGTTTTCGTGTTTTATGCCCGTTTTTATGAGCTATTGCCCATTGTTTAGGGGTTCGAGGGCGATTTACAATGACATTAATACCTAATACATGTTGGAGAGATATGACCCAAAACCAGCAATTTTCACATTTTATGGCCTTTTTCATGAGCTATTGCCCACAGTTTTGGGGTTCCAGGGAGTTTTACATCAACCTTAAGACCTGATACGTGTTTGAGAGTTATTACCAAAAAATCATCATTTTCGTGTTTTATGGTTGTTTTCATGAGTTATTGCCCGCAGTCTAGCATTTACAGGCGGATTTGCATGCCTCGTAAGAACCCTTATATGTTTGAGAGATATGACCAGGAACTCGTCATTTTCACGATTTATGGCCATTTTCATGAGCTATTGCCCACAGTTTTGGCATTTCTAGGGAGATTGACATCAACTTTAAGACCCGATACATGTTTGAGAGATATGACCAAAAACTTGTCGTTTTCATGTTTTATGGTCTTTTTCATGATCTATGACCAATAGTTTTGGGGTTCTAGGGCGATTTACAACAACTTTAAGAACCAATACATGTTTGAGTGTTTATGACCAAAACCTCCTCGTTTTCGTGTTTATGGCCATTTCCATGAGCTATTGCCCACAATTTTGGGGTACCAGGCGGATTTTCATGCCTCATAAGAACCCTTACAAGTTTGATAGATATACCCTGAAACTCGTCGTTTTCGTGTTTGTGGACATTTTCTTGAGCTATTGCCCACAATTTTTGGGTTACTATTGGATTGGCAAGGCCTATAAGACCCGTTATATGTTTGAGATATATGACTAAAAACTCGTAGTTTTCGTGTTTTATGGCCGTTTTTATAAGGTATTGCCCACTGTTTAGGGTTTCGATGGCGATTTACAATGACCTTAAGACCCGATACATGTTGGAGAGATATAACCCAAAACTCGCATTTTCCGTGTTTTATGGCCGTTTTCATGAGCTATTACCCACAAATTTGGGGTTTCCGGGGCGTTTTACATCAACCTTAAGACCTGATACGTGTTTGAGAGTTATGACCAAAAAATCATCATTTTCGTGTTTTATGGTCGTTTTCATGAGTTATTGCCCACAGTCTAGGATTTCCAGGCGGATTTGCATGCCTCGTAAGAACCTTACATGTTTGAGAGATATGACCAGGAACTCGTCATTTTCACGATTTATGGCCATTTTCATGAGCTATTGCCCACCGTTTTGGGGTTTCTAGGGAGATTTACATCAACCTTAAGACCCGATACATGTTTGAGAGATATGACCAAAAATTCGTCGTTTTCATGATTTATGGCCAATAGTTTTGGGTTTCTAGGGCGATTTATAACAACTTTAATAACCAATACATGTTTGATAGTTTATGACCAAAACCTTGTCGTTTTCGTGTTTATGGCCATTTTCATGAACTATTGCCCACAGTTTTGGGGCTCCAGGCGGATTTTCATGCCTCGTAAGAACCCTTACATGCTTGATAGATATGACCAGAAACTCGTCGTTTTCATGTTTATGGCCATTTTCATGATCTATTGCTCACAATTTTTGGGTTCCTGTTGGATTGGCAAGGCCTATTAGACCCGTTACATGTTTGAGATATATGACTAAAAACTCGTAGTTTTTGTGTTTTATGGCCGTTTTTATGAGCTATTGCCCACTGCTTAGGGGTTTGAGGGTGATTTACAATGACCTTAAGACCCGATACATGTTGGAGAGATATGACCGAAACCTCGCATTTTTCGTGTTTTATGGCCGTTTTCATGAGCTATTACCCACAGTTTTGGGGTTCTAGGGCGTTTTACATCAACCTTAAGACATGATACATGTTTGATAGTTATAATCAAAAAATTATCATTTTCGTGTTTTATGGTCGTTTTCATGAGTTATTGCCCATAGTTTTGGGGTTCCAGGTGGATTTGCATGCCTCGTAAGAACCTTACATGTTTGAGAGATATGACCAGGAACTCGTCATTTTCACGATTTATGGCCATTTTCATGACCTATTGCCCACAGTTTTGGGGTTTCTAGGGCGATTTACATCAACCTTAAGACCTGATACATGTTTGAGAGATATGACCAAAAATTCGTCGTTTTCATGATTTATGGCCAATAGTTTTGGGGTTCTAGGGCGATTTATAACAACTTTAATAACCAATACATGTTTGATAGTTTATGACCAAAACCTTGTCGTTTTCGTGTTTATGGCCATTTTCATGAACTATTGCCCACAGTTTGGGGTTCAGTGATTTTCATGCCTCGTAAGAAGCCTTACATGCTTGATAGATATGACCAGAAACTCGTCGTTTTCATGTTTATGGCCATTTTCATGATCTATTGCCCACAATTTTTGGGTTCCTGTTGGATTGGCAAGGCCTATAAGACATGTTACATGTTTGAGATATATGACTAAAAACTCGTAGTTTTTGTGTTTTATGGCCGTTTTTATGAGCTATTGCCCACTGCTTAGGGGTTTGAGGGTGATTTACAATGACCTTAAGACCCGATACATGTTGGAGAGATATGACCGAAACCTCGCATTTTTTATGTTTTATGGCCATTTTCATGAGCTATTACCCACAGTTTTGGTGTTCTAGGGCGTTTTACATCAACCTTAAGACCTGATACGTGTTTGAGAGTTATGATCAAAAAATTATCATTTTCATGTTTTATGGTCGTTTTCATGTGTTATTGCCCATAGTTTTGGGGTTCCAGGTGGATTTGCATGCCTCGTAAGAACCTTACATGTTTGAGAGATATGACCAGGAACTCGTCATTTTCATGATTTATGGCTATTTTCATGAGCTATTGCCCACAGCTTTGGGGTTTCTAGGGCGATTTACATCAACCTTAAGACCCGATACATGTTTGAGAGATATGACCAAAAATTCGTCGTTTTCATGATTTATGGCCAATAGGTTACGGGTTCTAGGGCGATTTATAACAACTTTAATGACCAATACATGTTTGATAGTTTATGACCAAAACCTCGTCGTTTTCGTGTTTATGGCCATTTTCATGAACTATTGCCCACAGTTTTGGGGTTCCAGGCGGATTTTCATGCCTCGTAAGAACCCTTACATGCTTGATAAATATGACCAGAAACTCGTCGTTTTCATGTTTATGGCCATTTTTGTGATCTATTGCCCACAATTTTTGGGTTCCTGTTGGATTGGCAAGGCCTATAAGAACCGTTCCATGTTTGAGATATATGACTAAAAACTCGTAGTTTTTGTGTTTTATGGCCGTTTTTCTCGTATTTTTTGTGTTTTATGGCCGTTTTTATGAGATATTGCCCACTGCTTAGGGGTTTGAGGGTGATTTACAATGTCCTTAAGACCCGATACATGTTGAAGAGATATGACCGAAACCTCGCATTTTTCGTGTTTTATGGCCGTTTTCTTGAGCTATTACCCACAGTTTTGGGGTTCTAGGGCGTTTTACATCAACCTTAAGACCTGATACGTGTTTGAGAGTTATGATCAAAAAATCATCATTTTCATGTTTTATGGTCGTTTTTATGAGTTATTGCCCAGAGTTTTGGGGTTCCAGCTGGATTTGCATGCCTCGTAAGAACCTTACATGTTTGACAGATATGACCAGGGACTCGTCATTTTCACGATTTATGGCCATTTTCATGAGCTATTGCCCACAGTTTTGGGGTTTCTAGGGAGATTGACATCAACCTTAAGACCCTATACATGTTTGAGAGATATGACCAAAAACTTGTCGTTTTCATGTTTTATGGTCTTTTTCATGATCTATGACCAATAGTTTTGGGGTTCTAGGGCGATTTACAACAACTTTAAGAACCAATACATGTTTGAGAGTTTATGACCAAAACCTCATCGTTTTCGTGTTTATGGCCATTTCCATGAGCTATTGCCCACAATTTTGGGGTACCAGGCGGATTTTCATGCCTCATAAGAACCCTTACAAGTTTGATAGATATGACCACAAAATCGTCGTTTTCGTGTTTATGGACATTTTCTTGAGCTATTGCCCACAATTTTTGGGTTCCTGTTGGATTGGCAAGGCCTATAAGACCCGTTATATGTTTGAGATATATGACTAAAAACTCGTAGTTTTCGTGTTTTATGGCCGTTTTTATAAGGTATTGCCCACTGTTTAGGGTTTCGAGGGCGATTTACAATGACCTTAAGACCCGATACATGTTGGAGAGATATAACCCAAAACTCGCATTTTCCGTGTTTTATGGCCGTTTTCATGAGCTATTACCCACAAATTTGGGGTTTCCAGGGCGTTTTACATCAACCTTAAGACCTGATACGTGTTTGAGAGTTATGACCAAAAAATCATCATTTTCGTGTTTTATGGTCGTTTTCATGAGTTATTGCCCACAGTCTAGGATTTCCAGGCGGATTTACATGCCTTGTAAGAACCTTACATGTTTGAGAGATATGACCAGGAACTCGTCATTTTCACGATTTATGGCCATTTTCATGTGCTATTGCCCACCGTTTTGGGGTTTCTAGGGCGATTTACATCAACCTTAAGACCCGATACATGTTTGAGAGATATGAACAAAAATTCGTCATTTTCATGATTTATGGCCAATAGTTTTGGGTTTCTAGGGCGATTTATAACAATTTTAATAACCAATACATGTTTGATAGTTTATGACCAAAACCTTGTCGTTTTCGTGTTTATGGCCATTTTCATGAACTATTGCCCACAGTTTTGGGGTTCCAGGCGGATTTTCATGCCTCGTAAGAACCCTTACATGCTTGATAGATATGACCAGAAACTCGTCGTTTTCATGTTTATGGCCATTTTCATGATCTATTGCCCACAATTTTTGGGTTCCTGTTGGATTGGCAAGGCCTATAAGACCTGTTACATGTTTAAGATATATGACTAAAAACTCGTAGTTTTTGTGTTTTATGGCCGTTTTTATGAGCCATTGCCCACTGCTTAGGGGTTTGAGGGTGATTTACAATGACCTTAAGACCCGATACATGTTGGAGAGATATGAACGAAACCTCGCATTTTTCGTGTTTTATGGCCGTTTTCATGAGCTATTACCCACAGTTTTAGGGTTCTAGGGAGTTTTACATCAACCTTAAGACCTGATACGTGTTTGAGAGTTATGACCAAAAAATCATCATTTTCGTGTTTTATGGTCGTTTTCATGAGTTATTGCCTACGATAGGATTTCCAGCGGTTGCATGCCTCGTAAGAACCTTACATGTTTGAGAGATATGACCAGGAACTCGTCATTTTCACGATTTATGGCCATTTTCATGAGCTATTGCCCTCTGTCCCCTCTCTCTTTTCCCCAAAACCCCAAGCACTGAACGCCTGTGTCAGGCGCATTGCTCTCAGAACCCCGCTGCCTCCGACGATCGCGCGTAATTCGGTGAGTCTCGAGTTTTCCCCGCCTCGCTCACGCTATCTTGTTCAGGAACCCTGTGCATCTTCCGACTCGCCGTTTGCTTTCGCATGACCCCTAGCGTTGGCAACATCGACGACTGGCCGCCACCGTCTCCTGCAAGAACTCCGGCGACCTCCCTTCGTAAGTAAACACCGCCCCTTGACCTCTGACTGATACGCCCTGAATCCACTTCGTTTTGCGCATCGGCAAGACCCTGCTTTGACTTAGCGACGAGGAACCTCGCCAACGTCGACAACTGACCGTGGCAGACGCATTCGCGAACTCCGGCGAGAAATCCCCGACGAACCCGTACGCCCCTTTCCAAGCCGTTGCCACCTTGAGCATCAGCAGCCTCTTGCGGTTCTGGTAAGCACCTCCTTCTTTCTCCGGGCGACCTAGAATGCCGGGCATCGATCGACGCGGCCGCCATTACCGCGGCAGCCGCTTCGTTTTGGTTAGAAGAATCTTAGCCGTTAGATCTGGATCCTACGCGTAGAAACACTTCACTTATCGAAGGGTATGGACAGATCTGAGCGCCAAACGTTAGTTAGATCCAACGGCTCGAAGGGTGATCCGGTGCGAACGACGCTGCCAAGAGTAACGCCGACGTGGCAAGGTTTAGATTAAAAGAATTTAAAACCTGAATTAGATTCAAACTTCAAATGCTTATAACTTTCAAATGACACGTTGGATTTTTGCAAACTTTATATCGTTGGTTCAGTGAAACAAGGCCTTTCGAATATACAATTTGTTTAGCATATAGTAACAGTTAAAATGTTTTATTTGTGGAACAAGTTTAGGGCTATTTTAGATATAGAAATATCTTTATAAAATTTTGTTATGGCCAAATAGGTTTATTGGACAAACTTGTGATATGTTATGCTTCAGTAGTCATGAACACACACTTGGTAGAATTTTCAAAAATATAACACTTGGTAAATCCTTGCATGCATGCATTCATATTATTTTGGTTTGTATTTAAATGGTGAGTAATTGTATGCTTGATTTCTTGTGTAGATTTTGCTAGTGATTGTGATTGTGAAGAGTGCTACTCTCCCCACTACCAAGGCAAGTGATATTTTCATGAATATTCCTATCCTAAGTTTTATGTTAGTATTTAGTTATTTTGCTAAAGTATTGCATGATATTTTGCTAAAGTGCTAAATTGGGAAATCCTAAGTAGAGTGAAATAGTAGAAATGCTAGGAAAATTTTCCTAAGTTAAGTTACCCTATTTTGCCTAGCCTAGCCTATAGCAAACAAGGGTGGTGAACATCTATATACTATATGATAAAAATATTCTAAGTCAAGAGACTTATATTTTCCTAATAAAACAACTAAGACAAATGAACCTCCTGGGTGGAATGGGAAGATTGGGTTATGTTGAGTGGTTACACAAGGCCATGGACTTGGGTTGTGTATCACACTTGTGGAATGTCACCCAGGCACAAAGGATTTGGAGGCCAAGTGTGGAAAGCTTACAGGCAACCACTTGGCAAAATGGGCTCTGCCATGATCATATAGGTTGCTAGAACTTAGTCTTTTGGACAGTTGGTGGTAGATGGGATGATAGGATGGAACGCGTCCATTTGACTAAGGAAAGGCTTCTGAAAGGTCCTGTCTTGGGAAACCAAGTCTAGTGGGGAAAGTGCACAACCTCTGCAGATGGAAAACCTAAGTACTTAGCCTTGTCCAAGGAAATGGACATTTTGAGCATCAAGACATGGAAGCCACAAGAATCTCATCACTCCAACTTCTAAATAAAAACTTGTGGGTGAACAAGGGTGAAGGACCCCAATGTCTATTGGAGGTTTCCTTGGGAATGTTTTTTTGACAAAGAACAACTTAGTGATTTTAACTAATAGGAAAAGTTTATTTTCAAGCAAAGCAAGCCAAGCTACACTAGCCAAAATGCATATAGTAATATAGTCCACTTAAAATATACTAAGGTATCACTTGCCAATACTATTCCAAAGTATTGACCCTCTGTGGCTGTAACTTGTGATGTTGCAGGTTACTCCGATGATGATTAGGAGTCATGAGTCTACACTCAACATGTTTGCCTGTGGCACATGAAGATGAAGACTTGTGTTTATTTACTTATTCCTAAAAACTCTTGTACTAGGCCTATGGCCTTGAGTTGTAAAAGACTATGTTTTATCTCTGGAATGAATGTAATAAACGACCTTTGTATCTGTGTACTTCATCTTAAACTGTGGATGCTAGCATTGATCCAGGGACTAGCATTGCAATCACAGGGATCCTATCCTTTATAAATGGAGGGGTCTAACAGATGGTATCAGAGCACTGTGTTGCCTGTAGGATTATGACCCTAGGATTGGAAAACCACTAAGGAAAAAGTTTTTCAACTACTTCTACACTTGTCTATTCTTCTCGTAAAACTTTTCTAATCTCTTTCAACTTCCTTGTAGATGAATTCCATCAACGAAGCCGTGAAGAGGGGACCACTCATGACCATGACCTTGGAATGCGAAACTGAGTTTCCCAATATTCTCAAGGATCTCATGGAGGCAATGGATGCACATGGTGAAGCTGTGTACAAGGTCTTTCCAGTGATGGATGAAGGAGTGGAGTATTGGTGGGTGCAACTTCACTTGTACAAAAACAAGGAAGACAACCACAAAGAGAGGGGATTCTGCATGTACACTAACACTACCATGCACACCACATTCTTTGAGTCACCTGACGGGATGCGACTTGGAGGACTATCAAGGAACTAAGTGCTAGAGTCAAGTGCAGAATGCTCAACCTCCAAAAGGACTTAGAGAAAGAGAAGGAGCTTACTCAAGAGTTGGAGGACACCAACCAAGAGATAAGAGGAGATGTTATAGACTTAGTAATAGAATCAAGAGAGCAAGATTGGTGGATTGCCTCTAGGAACATTGTGTTTAACAATAGATCCCGCGAGATTGGATTGTAAGGTCACTTCGTTAGTTGGACCACCACTTATCACCTTATGTTTTAAATAAGTTGGGACCTTGAGTGATGTAATGAACCTTTGTATGCATGACTTGTGTGACGATTCTGTTTCATGGATATGTATGAATGTTAGTCTTGATTTACCCTGAATTGCTATGTTCTAACTTTTCAATCTTATAAATAGATGCCTGTTGCCGTCAGCACCGTTGAGGAGTTTCGGGTTACTCGTTTTGGTTCCCGTATCATTGAGCTTACCACTCTACTTGATCTCCCTCTTCCTACCATCACGGTGTACCCACTCACCAAGTTCGAGAGGAAGGACCTCTGGGGCTTCAAGGTGACCAGCCGGGGCCAGATCGAGCCTACTACAGAGGCCATCGTCTTCAAGTTGATGCGATGGCGGGAGAGAGGCATGGAGGTAGTCATGCAGGACCTGATAGGACGACTGTTAGGCCGTCACTCCAGGCAGGTTAGGGGTACTCATTTTCACGTCTTCGGAAGACGTGATGTTGATGGAGAGTCCATCGACTTCGAGGAAGACTTGAGGAGCACCGCGGAGCCGATACGCCTTTATCTTCAGGACTTAGAGACTCTTCTCAGGCGTGAATCTGGGACGGACGAGCGTCATGCTAGGTAACGGAAGCTTGAGTGCAGCTTCGAGAAGGACAAGCTTTTGCGCAGAGGATGAGATGATCAAGGAGATGGAGACAAAGTTCGAGGCCCAGGACCGCAAGTTCAAGAGTCAAGAGAAAGCGTGTCGGGATAGGAACAAGAGGATCCGGGACATGACCAAGGAACGAAGTCCAAGGACTTGAGCTTGAGCGGCAGATGGTTATTGAGAGGCTCCCGGAGGGCTCTCAAGACCAAGGTTGATTCCTTGACCACTACTATAGAGGAGAACAAGACCGCGATGGAGAACGCAGGTCTTACCTTCGTCGAGGAGGAGATAGATGCTGACGAGTAGACTTGTTACTCGTTCTTACTTACATAATCATACTTGTTGTTGCGAACTTGTTATTGGACCATCCGACATGTGGATGGCTTGTCACTTGTGTGTTTTATTTCATGAGTTTGTTATGTGGATGTTGCACTTATATTTCTATGTTGCTTGTTATGTGTTGCTTGTGATGTATTGTGCATGAAACATCTATGGGTATCTCATTCTTATCTATTTGATCAAACCACAGATGCCTCCCCGTCGCGCAAACCCCAACCCCAATAACATCACCCCGGAAATGCAACAGATGATGAATGCGCAAACGCAACTTATGCAAATGATGACGACATTCATCCAGAATCAGAATAACAACAACAATAACAATCCCAACAACAACAATAACAACAACAACAACAACAACAACAACAACCCTCCGGGTTTTGATATGCTTACCAGATTTCTGCGACTAAGGCCAGCAAAATTTTCGGGGACAACTGATCCCATGGCAGCCAATGACTGGTTACGTTCTGTGAACAAAGACTTAGTGACAGTATGCACCGATGCTGAAAAGTCGATTCGCGACATCTGCTGGAAGGACCACCGCCACTTGGTGGGATAACTTCAAATCACCACTCCCATTGATGAAGTGACATGGGACATATTTGAGGATGGGTTTCAGACCGCTCATATCTCATCGGGATAATGAGTCGAAAAGAAGGAGTTTCACAACTTGAAACAGCGCCATCGCGATGTGGCGAATCGTAGAAGAATTCAACAATCAAGCGCTATGCACCGGATGAGGTTGATCGATGCCAAGAGAAAGGAAAAATTCTTGGAAGGCTTGAATGATGAGTGAACCTACGATTATTCAGAGCATATGTTCCAACTTATCGGTCTTTGTGTGACAAGGCTGCTATTTTGGAAAGTAAAATGAAGCAAGTCGAGAGTAGGAAGAGGAAACACTCGACAAACACAACTCGGGATCGTCTCACAAACGATCTCATTATGATGACATGGCTCAGATCCCATAAACATGGGAAATTCAACAAGCACCACAACCACAACCGCATGACAACAAGCATCACCGTATCCATGACAAAGGATAAGTACAAGAACCACAAGGGTGGATATAAGAGCCACCACGTGGAAATGGTAGTGGAAGTGGAAGTCGAGATGTTAAAAGGACATCGGTCGGGTTGAGTGCTTCAAATGCAAGAAGTGGGGCATTATGCTAATGAGTGCCACGAAAGAAAGTTGAAGGACCTAACAAGCCAAATCCTTTCCGGAAAGGACAGGTTAACCACATCAATGTGGAGGAGGTCTATGAGGAACGATGCGTTCTTTGGTAAGTTCAGACTCAATTCAATTTCAGCATTTGTACTCTTTGATCGGTGCATCTCATTCATTCATATCAAAAGCATTCGTTGAAAGAAATGAACTACGGTAGAAACCATTGGGTGTCCTATAAGAGTAAGTTCTCCAGAGGAGAAATGATAGTAAACTCGGGATGTCATGACTTAGTCATAGAGTTTGGAAAACATAAGTTTCGAAGAACCTAATAATCTTAAATTCCCAAGGATTGGATGTAATATTGGGAATGGATTGGATGGCTAAGTATGAAGGAGTATTGGATTGTGCCAATAAATGCAGTTTAGCTCACAACCCTGAAGGAAAAAGAATAAAATTTAAGTCAAACTTTGAATCTAAAGTAAGTAAGATAAATTCTCTCAAGGGGTTAGCATGGACGGGTGCCAATTGTGTGTGAGTATCCCATGTATTTCCGGAGGAATTACCAGAATGCCACCAGCAGAGATGTGGAATTTTGATAGATTTGGTACCGTGTTCGGACCAATAGCTAAGAGACCATACAAAATGTCAAGATGAACCGAAAGAACTCAAGAAGCAACTAGGAGAACAGCATAAAGGGTTTATTCAACCAAGTTCTTCATCTTGGGGAGCCCCAGATTGTTTGTGGAGAAGAAGGATAGGACACAAAGATTATGTATTGATTATCGATCTCAACGAGGTTACCATCAAGAACAAATATCCTTTGCCAAGAATCAACGATTTGTTTGATCAGTTAGAAGGAGCATGTGTATTCTCAAAGATTGATCTTCGGTCAGGCTACTTTCAACTTAAGATAAGAGAGCAAGACATACCTAAGACAGCATTCACCACAAGGTATGGATTGTATGAGTACACTGTGATGCATTTTGGTTTGACCAACGCTCCAGCATATTTCATGAATATGATGAACAAAGTATTCATGGAATTTCTTGACAAGTTCGTTGTCGTTTTTATCGACGATATTCTAGTCTACTCCAAAAGCAAAGAAGAACCTGAAAGACACTTGCGCATGATACTTGAAAAGTTAAGAGAGCATAAGCTTTATGCCAAATTCAGCAAGTGTGAGTTCTGGTTAGAGAAAGTTGGGTTTCTTGGTCATGTTATGACAAAGGATGGTGTGGCAGTTGATCCTGCTAAAGTTTCAAATGTGATGTAATGGGAATCACCCAAAATGTGAAGGAAGTTCGTAGTTTCCTTGGTTTAGCAGGTCACTGTAAGGTTTATTGAAAATTTCTCGAAAGTTGCTAAGCCGATGATGAATTACTAAAGAAGGACAAGAAATTTGTTTGACCCAAGGTTGCGGTCGCCTTCCAAGAGTTGAAGAAGAGACTTGTGACAAAGAGTTCTATGTGCGCGATTTGGAAAAGGATTTCCAAGTATATTGTGATGCTTCTCATCAAGGCTTGGGTGCTGTACTTATGCAAGATGGTAGAGTCGTAGCTTATGCTTCGAGACAACTCAAAACTCATGAAGTAAACTATCCTACTCATGACTTGGAGTTAGCCTCTGTCGTCCATGCACTCAAAACATGGAGACATTACCTTTTAGGTAAGCGGTGTGAAGTATTCACCGATCATAAGAGTTTGAAGTATATCTTCACCCAGAAAGAGATCAACATGAGACAAAGAAGATGGCTAGAACTTATCAAGGATTATGACTTGAGTTTGCAATACCATCCCGGTAAAGCAAATGTAGTAGCCGATGCTTTAAGTCGTAAGACGTTTGTAAATGGTCTTACCAAAGGAGATTTGCCAGAAGATCTCTGTAATCAATTCAAGGATCTCAGATTGGAGATTGTACCAGAAGGACATCTTATGTCATTAGATGTTCAACCCACTCTTTTGAACAGGATCCAAGAAGCTCAAGACCGATAAGGAAATAGAAAAGATCAAGGAAAATATTAGTCTAGGGAAGGCTAAGAGTTTCATTGATGAACAAGGAACCTTATGGCACGGAAACGATATGTGTTCCACAAGACCCGAGTTATAAACTGATCTTACGAAGGTCACAACTCTCCTATTCTATTCACCCAGAAACACCAAAATGTACATGGATATGAAAGAAATATTTTGGTGGAACAATCTCAAAAGAGACATCGAACATATTGCTTTGTGTGATGTGTAGTAGTCAAAGGAACACCAAAACCAAGTGGTTTCAACCACTTCCTATTCCCGAATGGAAGTGGGAAAATATTGGTATGGATTTCATTACGGATTACCAAGGACCAGGTCCGTATGATTCCATATGGGTAGTAGTGGATCGCTTAAATAAAGTGGCTCATTTTATACCCGTGAAGACAACTTATACCAAAGCCAAGTTAGCAAAATATATATGAGCGAATCGTATGCCTTCACGGGTACCCAAAAGTATTGTGTCGATAGAGGAACTCAGTTCACTTCTCACTTTTGGAGACAACTTCATGAATCTTTGGGAACGAGATTGAATTCAAGATCGCTTCCATCCTCAAACAGATGGACAAACAGAAAGGACCAACCAAATTCTAGAAGATATGTTGAGAGCATGTGCTCTAGATTATGGAGCAAGTTGGGATGAAAGTTTGCCTTTACGCGGAGTTCTCTTACAATAACAATCATCAATCTAGTATTGGAATGGCACCGTTTGAGTTACTCTACGGAAGGAAGTGTACCACCCCATTATTATGGAACGGTGTAGGAGAAATAAGCTTATTTGGACCTGATCTCATCAAGGACGCCGAAGAGAAAGTTAAATTGGTTAAGGACAGGTTGAAAATTGCGCAATCCCGATGAAAGCTACGCGGATTCTAAGCGTAGAGAAGTCACATACGAAGTTGGAGATAGAGCTTATCTCAGGGTATCACCACTTCGTGGAGTGAAAAGATTTGGAGTCAAAGGAAAATTGGCACCAAGATATGTTGGGCCATTCAGGATTTTAAGTCGCAAAGGAGAGGTTGCATATGAAGTTGAATTGCCAGAATCTCTATCAGCAGTCCATAACGTATTTCATGTGAGTCAGCTTAAGAAATGTCACCCAGAAATGGAAGAGTCCTCCTTGAAGGATACCATACCTTTGGAAGAGGTTCAACTAGAGAGTGATCTCACTTATGAAGAAAAGCCTGTCAAGATTCTAGAGACCGCAGAAAGAGTCACCAGAACCAAGACTATTAAATTTTGTAAAGTACAATGGAACCATCACTCCGAAGAGGAAGCAACATGGGAAAGAGAAGATGATCTTCGGAAAGACCACCCTCACCTATTTGCTAGCCAAACCGAATCTCGAGGGCTAGATTCATTTTAAGGGGGTTAGATCTGTAACATCCCAAAAATCATAGTTTTAAAACTCATTCATATCACTTTGCATCATTCCTTCATTTAGGGTTTTTCTCAAAAATCATTTAGAAATGGAATATGAGTTATGATTTCATGTGGTCAAATTGTCCCAAATAAACATCATCCTGTTGAAGTTTGAATGTTTAAATACTTGAATGCTTGCCTTCATTGATGGAAAGTTTGGGTGAAACTTTTTAACCCCAAAGATTTCAAATTTAGAAGTAAATTCCAAAATCCATTTCAAATGTTTGCAAACAGGAACAAATCCCTAATCATTATTGAAACCAAGCTGGACCAAGCTTTGCAAGGTAACCACCTAGTTTTGTGACTGTTTTGAATCCAGAAAAACCTACAAAAATTTCCAAGGTAGTTTGATTTCAAAAGGATTTGAATTCATACCAAAATTCATACCAGAAAATGGAAATAGAAAAAGAAAAGAGCATCTGAATAGAAAAGGGCCACGGCCGTGATCCGCCCAAGACCAAAACTAGCCCAAAGAAGCCCACCCGGGACTTCTTTTTCTCCTCTCACGCCGAAGCAAGCAAATGACACCGACAGCCCACCCCACGAATCCTCACAGACGATAAGCGGGCCAACCCCACGCCAAATCGTCTCCACCCGCACGACTCATTCATCCCCAAATCAACGCAGGCGTTTCGGTTTTGATTCGCGCATCAATTCGAGTTATTGGCGAGTGATTCGCCGCGACCAGGCTATAAGAAACCCCTCCCCTCTCTCTTTCCCCAAAACCCCAAGCACCGAACGCCCCAGCTCGCATTTCTCAAGAACCCGCTGCCTCCGACGATCGCCCGCAAATTCGGTGAGTCTCGAGTTTTCCCGCCTCGCGTTCACGCTATCTTGTTCAGGAACCCTGTGCATCTTCTCGACACTCGCCGTTTGCTTCGATGACCCTAGCGTTGGCAACATCGACGACCGCCGCCACCGCTCGCAAGAACTCCGCGACCTCCCTCGTAAGTAACCACCGCCTTGACCTCTAAGCACGCCCGAATCCACTTCGCTTTTGATCCGACAAGACCTGTTTTGACTTAGCGCGACGAGGAACCTCAACGTCGACAACCGACCGGGCGTACGATTCGCGAACTCCGTGAAATCCCGACGAACCGTGACGCCTTTCCAAGCCGTTGCCACCTTGAGCATCAGCAGCCTCTTGCGGTTCTGGTAAGCACCTCCTTCTTTCTCCGGGCGACCTAGAACGCCAAGCACTATCGACCATCGCCATCACGCTGGCACCGCATTCGTTTTGGTTAGAAGAATCTTAGCCGTTAGATCTCGCATCCCACGCGTGAAACACTTCACTTATCGAAGGTATGGACAGATCCGAGCCAAGAACGTTAGTTAGATCCAACGCTCGTAAGGGTGATCCGGTGCGAACGATGACGCCAAAGAGTAACGCGTGGCAAGGTTTAGATTAAAAACAGAATTTAAAACCTGAATTAGATTCAAACTTCAAATGCTTATAACTTTCAAATGACACGTTGGATTTTTGCAAACTTTATATCGTTGGGTTCAGTGAAACAAGGCCTTTCAGAATATACAATTTGTTTAGCATATAGTAACAGTTAAAAATGTTTTATTTGTGGAACAAGTTTAGGGCTATTTTAGATATAGAAATATCTTTATAAAATTTTGTTATGGCCAAATAGGTTTATTGGACAAACTTGTGATATGTTATGCTTCAGTAGTCATGAACACACACTTGGTAGAATTTTCAAAAATATAACACTTGGTAAATCCTTGCATGCATGCATTCATATTATTTTGGTTTGTATTTAAATGGTGAGTAATTGTATGCTTGATTTCTTGTGTAGATTTTGCTAGTGATTGTGATTGTGAAGAGTGCTACTCTCCCCACTACCAAGGCAAGTGATATTTTCATGAATATTCCTATCCTAAGTTTTATGTTAGCATTTAGTTATGTTGCTAAAGTATTGCATGATATTTTGCTAAAGTGCTAAATTGGGAAATCCTAAGTAGAGTGAAATAATAGAAATGCTAGGAAAATTTTCCTAAGTTAAGTTACCCTATTTTTCCTAGCCTAGCCTATAGCAAACAAGGGTGGTGAACATCTATATACTATATGATAAAAATATTCTAAGTCAAGAGACTTATATTTTCCTAATAAAACAACTAAGACAAATGAACCTCCTGGGTGGAATGGGAAGATTGGGTTATGTTGAGTGGTTACACAAGGCCATGGACTTGGGTTGTGTATCACACTTGTGGAATGCCACCCAGGCACAAAGGGATTTGGAGGCCAAGTGTGGAGAAAGCTTACAGGCAACCACTTGGCAAAATGGGCTCGCCATGATCATATAGGTTGCTAGAACTTAGTCTTTGGACAGTTGGTGGTAGATGGGATGATAGGATGGAACGCGTCCATTTGACTAAGGAAAGGCTTCTGAAAGGTCCTGTCTTGGGAAACCAAGTCTAGTGGGGAAAGTGCACAACCTCTGCAGATGGAAAACCTAAGTACTTAGCCTTGTCCAAGGAAATGGACATTTTGAGCATCAAGACATGGAAGCCACAAGAATCTCATCACTCCAACTTCTAAATAAAAACTTGTGGGTGAACAAGGGTGAAGGACCCCAATGTCTATTGGAGGTTTCCTTGGGAATGTTTTTTTGACAAAGAACAACTTAGTGATTTTAACTAATAGGAAAAGTTTATTTTCAAGCAAAGCCAAGCTACACTAGCCAAAATGCATATAGTAATATAGTCCACTTAAAATATACTAAGGTATCACTTGCCAATACTATTCCAAAGTATTGACCTCTGTGGTGTAACTTGTGATGTTGCAGTTACTCCGATGATGATTAGGAGTCATGAGTCTACACTCAACATGTTTGCACTGGCACATGAAGATGAAGACTTGTGTTTATTTACTTATTCCTAAAAACTCTTGTACTAGGCCTATGGCCTTGAGTTGTAAAAGACTATGTTTTATCTCTGGAATGAATGTAATAAACGACCTTTGTATCTGTGTACTTCATCTTAAACTGTGGATGCTAGCATTGATCCAGGGACTAGCATTGCAATCACAGGGATCCTATCCTTTATAAATGGAGGGGTCTAACACCCACAGTCTAGGATTTCCAGGCGGATTTGCATGCCTCGTAAGAACCTTACATGTTTGAGAGATATGACCAGGAACTCGTCATTTTCACGATTTATGGCCATTTTCATGAGCTATTGCCCACCGTTTTGGGGTTTCTAGGGCGATTTACATCAAACTTAAGACCCGATACATGTTTGAGAGATATGACCAAAATTAAAGCTTTCATGATTTATGGCCAATAGTTTTGGGGTTCTAGGGCGATTTATAACAACTTTAATAACCAATACATGTTTGATAGTTTATGACCAAAACCTTGTCGTTTTCGTGTTTATGGCCATTTTCATGAACTATTGCCCACAGTTTTGGGGTTCCAGGCGGATTTTCATGCCTCGTAAGAACCCTTACATGCTTGATAGATATGACCATAAACTCGTCGTTTTCATGTTTATGGCCATTTTCATGATATATTGCCCACAATTTTGGGGTTCCTGTTGGATTGGCAAGGCCTATAAGACCCGTTACATGTTTGAGATATATGACTAAAAACTCGTAGTTTTTGTGTTTTATGGCCGTTTTTATGAGCTATTGCCCACTGCTTAGGGGTTTGAGGGTGATTTACAATGACCTTAAGACCCGATAAATGTTGGAGAGATATGACCGAAACCTCGCATTTTTCGTGTTTTATGGCCGTTTTCATGAGCTATTACCCACAGTTTTGGGGTTCTAGGGCGTTTTACATCAACCTTAAGACATGATACGTGTTTGAGAGTTATGATCAAAAAATTATCATTTTCGTGTTTTATGGTCGTTTTCATGAGTTATTGCCCATAGTTTTGGGGTTCCAGGTGGATTTGCATGCCTCGTAAGAACCTTACATGTTTGAGAGATATGACCAGGAACTCATCATTTTCACGATTTATGGCCATTTTCATGAGCTATTGCCCACAGTTTTGGGGTTTCTAGGGCGATTTACATCAACCTTAAGACCCGATACATGTTTGAGAGATATGACCAAAAATTCGTCGTTTTCATGATTTATGGCCAATAGTTTTGGGGTTCTAGGGCGATTTATAACAACTTTAATAACCAATACATGTTTGATAGTTTATGACCAAAACCTTGTCGTTTTCGTGTTGATGGCCATTTTCATGAACTATTGCCCACAGTTTTGGGGTTCTAGGCGGATTTTCATGCCTCGTAAGAACCCTTACATGCTTGATAGATATGACCTGAAACTCGTCGTTTTCATGTTTATGGCCATTTTCATGATCTATTGCCCACAATTTTTGGGTTCCTGTTGGATTGGCAAGGCCTATAAGACCTGTTACATGTTTAAGATATATGACTAAAAACTCGTAGTTTTTGTGTTTTATGGCCGTTTTTATGAGCCATTGCCCACTGCTTAGGGGTTTGAGGGTGATTTACAGTGACCTTAAGACCCAATACATGTTGGAGAGATATGACCGAAACCTCGCATTTTTCGTGTTTTATGGCCGTTTTCATGAGCTATTACCCACAGTTTTGGGGTTCTAGGGCGTTTTACATCAACCTTAAGACCTGATACGTGTTTGAGAGTTATGATCAAAAAATTATCATTTTCGTGTTTTATGGTCGTTTTCATGAGTTATTGCCCATAGTTTTGGGGTTCCAGGTGGATTTGCATGCCTCGTAAGAACCTTACATGTTTGAGAGATATGACCAGGAACTCGTCATTTTCACGATTTATGGCTATTTTCATGAGCTATTGCCCACAGCTTTGGGGTTTCTAGGGCGATTTACATCAACCTTAAGACCCGATACATGTTTGAGAGATATGACCAAAAATTCGTCGTTTTCATGATTTATGGCCAATAGGTTTGGGGTTCTAGGGCGATTTATAACAACTTTAATGACCAATACATGTTTGATAGTTTATGACCAAAACCTCGTCGTTTTCGTGTTTATGGCCATTTTCATGAACTATTGCCCACAGTTTTGGGGTTCCAGGCGGATTTTCAAGCCTCGTAAGAACCTTACATGCTTGATAGATATGACCGTAAACCGCTGCTTTCATGTTTATGGCCATTTTTGTGATCTATTGCCCACAATTTTTGGGTTCCTGTTGGATTGGCAAGGCCTATAAGAACCGTTACATGTTTGAGATATATGACTAAAAACTCGTAGTTTTTGTGTTTTATGGCCGTTTTTATGAGAAATTGCCCACTGCTTAGGGGTTTGAGGGTGATTTACAATGTCCTTAAGACCCGATACATGTTGGAGAGATATGACCGAAACCTCGCATTTTTCGTGTTTTATGGCCGTTTTCTTGAGCTATTACCCACAGTTTTGGGGTCCTAGGGCGTTTTACATCAACCTTAAGACCTGATACATGTTTGAGAGTTATGATAAAAAAATCATCATTTTCGTGTTTTATGTTCGTTTTCATGAGTTATTGCCCAGAGTTTTGGGGTTCCAGCTGGATTTGCATGCCTCGTAAGAACCTTACATGTTTGACAGATATGACCAGGAACTCGTCATTTTCACGATTTATGGCCATTTTCATGAGCTATTGCCCACAGTTTTGGGGTTTCTAGGGAGATTGACATTAACCTTAAGACCCGATACATGTTTGAGAGATATGACCAAAAACTTGTCGTTTTCATGTTTTATGGTCATTTTCATGATCTATGGCCAATACTTTTGGGGTTCTAGGGCGATTTGCAACAACTTTAAGAACCAATACATGTTTGATAGTTTATGACCAAAACCTCGTCGTTTTCGTGTTTATGGCCATTTTCATGAACTATTGCCCACAGTTTTGGGGTTCCAGGGCATTTTACATAAACCTTAAGACCTGATACGTGTTTGAGAGTTATGATCAAAAAATCATCGTTTTCGTGTTTTATGGTCGTTTTCTTGAGTTCTTGCCCACAGTTTTGGGGTTCCATGTGGATTTGCATTCCTCGTAAGAACCCTTACATGTTTAAGAGATATGATCAGGGACTTGTCGTTTTCACGATTTATGGACATTTTCATGAGCTATTGCCCACTTTTTTGGGGTTCTAGGGAGATTTACATCAACCTTAAGAACCAGTACATGTTTCAGAGTTATGACCAAAAACTCGTCGTTTTCATGTTTTATGGTCGTTTTCATGGGTTGTTGCCCAAAGTTTCTGCGTTCCTGGCGGATTTGCATGCCTTGGAAGAACCCATACATGTATGAGAGATATGACTAGAAACTCATCGTTTTCGTGTTTATGGTCGTTTTCATGAACTATTTCCCAAAGTTTTGGGGTTCTAGGGCGATTTACAACGACCTTAAGAACCAATACATGTTTGAGAGTTTCTGACCAAAACCGCATCGTTTTCGTGTTTTATGCCCGTTTTATGAGCTATTGCCCATTGTTTAGGGGTTCGAGGGCGATTTACAATCACATTAATACCTAATATATGTTGGAGAGATATGACCCAAAACCAGCAATTTTCACATTTTATGGCCGTTTTCATGAGCTATTGCCCACAGTTTTGGGGTTCCAGGGAGTTTTACATCAACCTTAAGACCTGATACGTTTTTGAGATTTATTACCAAAAAATCATCATTTTCGTGTTTTATGGTTGTTTTCATGAGTTATTGCCTGCAGTCTAGCATTTCCAGGTGGATTTGCAAGCCTCGTAAGAACCCTTACATGTTTGAGAGATATGACCAGGAACTCGTCATTTTCACGATTTATGGCCATTTTCATGAGCTATTGCCCACAGTTTTGGCGTTTCTAGGGTGATTTACATCAACCTTAAGACGCGATACATGTTTGAAAGTTATGACCAAAAACTCGTCGTTTTCATGTTTTATGGTCTTTTTCATGATCTATGACCAATAGTTTTGGGGTTCTAGGTAGATTTAAAACAACTTTAAGAACCAATACATGTTTGAGAGTTTATGACCAAAACCTCGTCGTTTTCGTGTTTATGGCCATTTTCATGAGCTATTGCCCACAATTTTGGGGTACCAGGAGGATTTTCATGCCTCATAAGAACCCTTACAAGTTTGATACATATGACCAGAAACTCGTCGTTTTCGTGTTTATGGACATTTTCTTGAGCTATTGCCCACAATTTTTTTGTTCCTGTTGGATTGGCAAGGCCTATAAGACCCGTTATATGTTTGGCATATATGACTAAAAACTCGTAGTTTTTGTGTTTTATAGCCGTTTTTATGAGCTATTGCCCACTGTTTAGGGTTTCGAGGGCGATTTACAATGACCATAAGACCCGATACATGTTGGAGAGATATGACCGAAACCTCGCATTTTTCATGTTTTATGGCCGTTTTCATGAGCTATTACCCACAGTTTTGGGGTTCTAGGGCGTTTTACATCAACCTTAAGACCTGATACGTGTTTGAGAGTTATGATCAAAATATCATCATTTTCGTGTTTTATGGTCGTTTTCATGAGTTACTGCCCATAGTTTTGGGGTTCCAGGTGGATTTGCATGCCTCCTAAGAACCTTACATGTTTGAGAGATATGACCAGGAACTCGTCATTTTCACGATTTATGGCTATTTTCATGAGCTATTGCCCACAGCTTTGGGGTTTCTAGGGCGATTTACATCAACCTTAAGACCCGATACATGTGTGAGAGATATGACCAAAAATTCGTCGTTTTCATGATTTATGGCCAATAGTTTTGGGGTTCTAGGGCGATTTATAACAACTTTAATGACCAATACATGTTTGATAGTTTATGACCAAAACCTCGTCGTTTTCGTGTTTATGGCCATTTTCATGAGCTATTGCCCACAGTTTTGGGGTTCCAGGCGGATTTTCATTCCTCGTAAGAACCCTTACATGCTTGATAGATATGACCGTAAACTGCTGCTTTCATGTTTATGGCCATTTTCTTGATCTATTGCCCACAATTTTTGGGTTCCTGTTGGATTGGCAAGGCCTATAAGACCCGTTACATGTTTGAGATATATGACTAAAAACTCGTAGTTTTTGTGTTTTATGGCCGTTTTTATGAGCGATTGCCCAGTACTTAGGGGTTTGAGGGTGATTTACAATGACCTTAAGACCAGATACATGTTGGAGAGATATGACCGAAACCTCGCATTTTTCGTGTTTTAGGGCCGTTTTCATGAGCTATTACCCACAGTTTTGGTGTTCTAGGGCGTTTTACATCAACCTTAAGACCTGATACGTGTTTGAGAGTGATGATCAAAAAATTATCATTTTCGTGTTTTATGGTCGTTTTCATGAGTTATTGCCCATAGTTTTGGGGTTCCAGGTGGATTTGCATGCCTCGTAAGAACCTTACATGTTTGAGAGATATGACCAGGAACTCGTCATTTTCATGATTTATGGCTATTTTCATGAGCTATTGCCCACAGCTTTGGGGTTTCTAGGGCGATTTACATCAACCTTAAGACCCGATACATGTTTGAGAGATATGACCAAAATTGCTGCTTTTCATGATTTATGGCCAATAGGTTTGGGGTTCTAGGGCGATTTATAACAACTTTAATGACCAATACATGTTTGATAGTTTATGACCAAAACCTCGTCGTTTTCGTGTTTATGGCCATTTTCATGAACTATTGCCCACTGTTTTGGGGTTCCAGGAGGATTTTCATGCCTCGTAAGAACCCTTACATGCTTGATAAATATGACCAGAAACCCGTCGTTTTCATGTTTATGGCCATTTTTGTGATCTATTGCCCACAATTTTTGGGTTCCTGTTGGATTGGCAAGGCCTATAAGAACCGTTACATGTTTGAGATATATGACTAAAAACTCGTAGTTTTTGTGTTTTATGGCCGTTTTTATGAGATATTGCCCACTGCTTAGGGGTTTGAGGGTGATTTACAATGTCCTTAAGACCCGATACATGTTGAAGAGATATGACCGAAACCTCGCATTTTTCGTGTTTTATGGCCGTTTTCTTGAGCTATTACCCACAGTTTTGGGGTTCTAGGGCGTTTTACATCAACCTTAAGACCTGATACGTGTTTGAGAGTTATGATCAAAAAATCATCATTTTCGTGTTTTATGGTCGTTTTCATGAGTTATTGCCCATAGTTTTGGGGTTCCAGGTGGATTTGCATGCCTCGTAAGAACCTTACATGTTTGAGAGATATGACCAGGAACTCGTCATTTTCACGATTTATGGCCATTTTCATGAGCTATTGCCCACAATTTTGGGGTTTCTAGGGCGATTGACATCAACCTTAAGACCCGATACATGTTTGAGAGATATGACCAAAAACTTGTCGTTTTCATGTTTTATGGTAGTTTTCATGATCTATGGCCAATAGTTTTGGGGTTCTAGGGCGATTTACAACAACTTTAAGAACCAATACATGTTTGATAGTTTATGACCAAAACCTCGTCGTTTTCATGAACTCTTGCCCACAGTTTTGGTGTTCCAGGGCATTTTACATAAACCTTAAGACCCTATACGTGTTTGAGAGTTATGATCAAAAAATCATTGTTTTCGTGTTTTATGGTCGTTTTCATGAGTTCTTGCCCACAGTTTTGGGGTTCCAGGTGGATTTGCATACCTCGTAAGAACCCTTACATGTTTGAGAGATATGATCAGGGACTTGTCGTTTTCACGATTTATGGCCATTTTCATGAGCTATTGCCCACATTTTTGGGGTTCTAGGGCGATTTACATCAACCTTAAGAACCAGTACATGTTTCAGAGTTATGACCAAAACTCGCTTTCATGTTTTATGGTCGCTTTCATGGGTTGTTGCCCAAAGTTTTTATGCTCTGGGATTTGCATGCCTCGGAAGAACCCATACATGTATGAGAGATATGACTAGAAACTCGTCGTTTTCGTGTTTATGGTCGTTTTCATGAACTATTGCCCAAAGTTTTGGGGTTATAGGGAGATTTACAACGACCTTAAGAACCAATACATGTTTGAGAGTTTCTGACCAAAACCTCATCGTTTTCGTGTTTTATGCCCGTTTTTATGAGCTATTGCCCATTGTTTAGGGGTTCGAGGGCGATTTACAATGACATTAATACCTAATACATGTTGGAGAGATATGACCCAAAACCAAAAAATTTCACATTTTATGTCCGTTTTCATGAGCTATTGCCCACAGTTTTGGGGTTCCAGGGAGTTTTACATCAACCTTAATACCTGATACGTGTTTGAGAGTTATTACCAAAAAATCATCATTTTCGTGTTTTATGGTTGTTTTGATGAGTTATTGCCCGCAGTCTAGCATTTCCAGGCGGATTTGCATGCCTCGTAAGAACCATTACATGTTTGAGAGATATGACCAGGAACTCATCATTTTCACTATTTATGGCCATTTTCATGAGCTATTGCTCACAGGTTTGGCGTTTCTAGGGTGATTTACATCAACCTTAAGACCCGATACATGTTTGAAAGTTATGACCAAAAACTCGTCGTTTTCATGTTTTATGGTCGTTTTTATAAGGTATTGCCCACTGTTTAGGGTTTCGAGGGCGATTTACAATGACCTTAAGACCCGAAACATGTTGGAGAGATATAACCCAAAACACGCATTTTCCGTGTTTTATGGACGTTTTCATGAGCTACCCACAGTTTTGGGGTTTCCAGGGCGTTTTACATCAACCTTAAGAACTGATACGTGTTTGAGAGTTATGACCAAAAAATCATCATTTTCGTGTTTTATGGTCGTTTTCATGAGTTATTGCCCACAGTCTAGGATTTCCAGGCGGATTTGCATGCCTCGTAAGAACCTTACATGTTTGAGAGATATGACCAGGAACTCGTCATTTTCACGATTTATGGCCATTTTCATGAGCTATTGCCCACAGCTTTGGGGTTTCTAGGGCGATTTACATCAACCTTAAGACCCGATACATGTTTGAGAGATATGACTAAAAACTCGTAGTTTTTGGGTTTTATGGCCGTTTTTATGAGCTATTGCCCACTGCTTAGGGGTTTGAGGGTGATTTACAATGACCTTAAGACCCGATACATGTTGGAGAGATATGACCGAAACCTCGCATTTTTCGTGTTTTATGGCCGTTTTCATGAGCTATTTCCCGCAGTTTTGGGGTTCTAGGGCGTTTTACATCAACCTTAAGACCTGATACGTGTTTGAGAGTTATGATAAAAAAATCATCATTTTCGTGTTTTATGGTCGTTTTCATGAGTTATTGCCCATAGTTTTGGGGTTCCAGGTGGATTTGCATGCCTCGTAAGAACCTTACATGTTTGAGAGATATGACCAAAAACTCGTAGTTTTCGTGTTTTATGGCCGTTTTTATAAGTTATTGCCTACTGTTTAGGGTTTCGAGGGCGATTTACAATGACCTTAAGACCCGATACATGTTGGAAAGATATAACCCAAAACACGCATTTTCCGTGTTTTATGGCCGTTTTCATGAGTTATTGCCCAAAGTTTTTGCGTTCCTGGCGGATTTGCATGCCTCCTAAGAACCCATACATGTATGAGGGATATGACTAGAAACTCGTCGTTTTCGTGTTTATAGTAGTTTTCATGAACTATTGCCCAAAGTTTCGGGGTTCTAGGGTGATTTACAACGACCTTAAGAACCAATACATGTTTGAGAGTTTATGACCAAAACCTCACCCTTTTCGTGTTTTATGACCATTTTTATGAGCTATTGCCCATTGTTTAGGGGTTCGAGGGCGATTTACAATGACATTAAGACCTGATACATGTTGGAGCGATATGACCCAAAACCAGCAGTTTTCACATTTTATGGCCATTTTCATGAGCTATTGCCCACGCTTTGGGGTTTGTGGAGTTTACATCAACCTTAAGACCTGATACGTGTTTTCGTGTTTTATGGCCGTTTTTATGATCCATTGCCCACTGCTTAGGGGTTTGAGGGTGATTTACAATGACCTTAAGACCCGATACATGTTGGAGAGATATGACCGAAACCTCGCATTTTTCGTGTTTTATGGCCGTTTTCATGAGCTATTACCCACAGTTTTGGGGTTCTAGGGCGTTTTACATCAACCTTAAGACCTGATACGTGTTTGAGAGTTATGATCAAAAAATTATCATTTTCGTGTTTTATGGTCGTTTTCATGAGTTATTGCCCATAGTTTTGGGGTTCTAGGGCGATTTATAACAACTTTAATAACCAATACATGTTTGATAAGTTATGACCAAAACCTTGTCGTTTTCGTGTTTATGGCCATTTTCATGAACTATTGCCCACAGTTTTGGGGTTCCAGGCGGATTTTCATGCCTCATAAGAACCCTTACATGCTTGATAGATATGACCAGAAACTCGTCGTTTTCATGTTTATGGCCATTTTCATGATCTATTGCCCACAATTTTTGGGTTCCTGTTGGATTGGCAAGGCCTATAAGACCCATTACATGTTTGAGATATATGACTAAAAACTCGTAGTTTTTGGGTTTTATGGTCGTTTTTATGAGCTATTGCCCACTGCTTAGGGGTTTGAGGGTGATTTACAATGACCTTAAGACCCGATACATGTTGGAGAGATATGACCGAAACCTCGCATTTTTCTTGTTTTATGGCCGTTTTCATGAGCTATTTCCCGCAGTTTTGGGGTTCTAGGGCGTTTTACATCAACCTTAAGACCTGATACGTGTTTGAGAGTTATGATAAAAAAATCATCATTTTCGTGTTTTATGGTCGTTTTCATGAGTTATTGCCCATAGTTTTGGGGTTCCAGGTGGATTTGCATGCCTCGTAAGAACCTTACATGTTTGAGAGATATGACCAAAAACTCGTAGTTTTCGTGTTTTATGGCCGTTTTTATAAGTTATTGCCTACTGTTTAGGGTTTCGAGGGCGATTTACAATGACCTTAAGACCCGATACATGTTGGAAAGATATAACCCAAAACACGCATTTTCCGTGTTTTATGGCCGTTTTAATGAGTTAATGACCAAAGTTTTTGCGTTCTGGATTTGCATGCCTCCTAAGAACCCATACATGTATGAGGGATATGACTAGAAACTCGTCGTTTTCGTGTTTATAGTAGTTTTCATGAACTATTGCCCAAAGTTTCGGGGTTCTAGGGTGATTTACAACGACCTTAAGAACCAATACATGTTTGAGAGTTTATGACCAAAACCTCACCCTTTTCGTGTTTTATGACCATTTTTATGAGCTATTGCCCATTGTTTAGGGGTTCGAGGGCGATTTACAATGACATTAAGACCTGATACATGTTGGAGCGATATGACCCAAAACCAGCAGTTTTCACATTTTATGGCCATTTTCATGAGCTATTGCCCACAGTTTTGGGGTTTCAGGGAGTTTTACATCAACCTTAAGACCTGATACGTGTTTTCGTGTTTTATGGCCGTTTTTATGATCCATTGCCCACTGCTTAGGGGTTTGAGGGTGATTTACAATGACCTTAAGACCCGATACATGTTGGAGAGATATGACCGAAACCTCGCATTTTTCGTGTTTTATGGCCGTTTTCATGAGCTATTACCCACAGTTTTGGGGTTCTAGGGCGTTTTACATCAACCTTAAGACCTGATACGTGTTTGAGAGTTATGATCAAAAAATTATCATTTTCGTGTTTTATGGTCGTTTTCATGAGTTATTGCCCATAGTTTTGGGGTTCCAGGTGGATTTGCATGCCTCGTAAGAACCTTACATGTTTGAGAGATATGACCAGGAACTCGTCATTTTCACGATTTATGGCTATTTTCATGAGTTATTGCCCACAGCTTTGGGGTTTCTAGGGCGATTTACATCAACCTTAAGACCCGATACATGTTTGAGAGATATGACCAAAAATTCGTCGTTTTCATGATTTATGGCCAATAGATTTGGGGTTCTAGGGCGATTTATAACAACTTTAATGACCAACACATGTTTGATAGTTTATGACCAAAACCTCGTCGTTTTCGTGTTTATGGCCATTTTCATGAACTATTGCCCATAGTTTTGGGGTTCCAGGGGGATTTTCATGCCTCGTAAGAACCCTTACATGCTTGATAAATATGACCAGAAACTCGTCGTTTTCATGTTTATGGCCATTTTTGTGATCTATTGCCCACAATTTTTGGGTTCCTGTTGGATTGGCAAGGCCTATAAGAACCGTTACATGTTTAAGATATATGACTAAAAACTCGTAGTTTTTGTGTTTTATGGCCGTTTTTATGAGATATTGCCCACTGCTTAGGGGTTTGAGGGTGATTTACAATGTCCTTAAGACCCGATACATGTTGAAGAGATATGACCGAAACCTCGAATTTTTCGTGTTTTATGGCCGTTTTCTTGAGCTATTACCCACAGTTTTGGGGTTCTAGGGCGTTTTACATCAACCTTAAGACCTGATACGTGTTTGAGAGTTATGATCAAAAAAATCATCATTTTCGTGTTTTATGGTCGTTTTCATGAGTTATTGCCCAAAGTTTTGGGGTTCCAGCTGGATTTGCATGCCTCGTAAGAACCTTACATGTTTGACAGATATGACCAGGAACTCGTCATTTTCTCGATTTATGGCCATTTTCATGAGCTATTGCCCACAGTTTTGGGGTTTCTAGGGAGATTGACATCAACCTTAAGACCCGATACATGTTTGAGAGATATGACCAAAAACTTGTCGTTTTCATGTTTTATGGTATTTTTCATGATCTATGACCAATTAGTTTTGGGGTTCTAGGGCGATTTACAACAACTTTAAGAACCAATACATGTTTGAGAGCTTATGACCAAAACCTCATCGTTTTCGTGTTTATGGCCATTTCCATGAGCTATTGCCCACAATTTTGGGGTACCAGGCGGATTTTCATGCCTCATAAGAACCCTTACAAGTTTGATAGATATGACCAGAAACTCGTCGTTTTCGTGTTTATGGACATTTTCTTGAGCTATTGCCCACAATTTTTGGGTTCCTGTTGGATTGGCAAGGCCTATAAGACCCGTTATATGTTTGAGATATATGACTAAAAACTCGTAGTTTTCGTGTTTTATGGCCGTTTTTATAAGGTATTTCCCACTGTTTAGGTTTTCGAGGGCGATTTACAATGACCTTAAGACCCGATACATGTTGGAGAGATATAACCCAAAACTCGCATTTTCCGTGTTTTATGGCCGTTTTCATGAGCTATTACCCACAAATTTGGGGTTTCCAGGGCGTGTTACATCAACCTTAAGACCTGATACGTGTTTCAGAGTTATAACCAAAAAATCATCATTTTCGTGTTTTATGGTCGTTTTCATGAGTTATTGCCCACAGCCTAGGATTTCCAGGCGGATTTGCATGCCTCGTAAGAACCTTACATGTTTGAGAGATATGACCAGGAACTCGTCATTTTCACGATTTATGGCCATTTTCATGAGCTATTGCCCACAGTTTTGGGGTTTCTAGGGCGATTTACATCAACCTTAAGACCCGATACATGTTTGAGAGATATGACCAAAAATTCGTCGTTTTCATGATTTATGGCCAATAGTTTTGGGGTTCTAGGGCGATTTATAACAACTTTAATAACCAATACATGTTTGATAGTTTATGACCAAAACCTTGTCGTTTTCGTGTTTATGGCCATTTTCATGAACTATTGCCCACAGTTTTGGGGTTCCAGGCGGATTTTCATGCCTCGTCAGAACCCTTACATGCTTGATAGATATGACCAGAAACTCGTCGTTTTCATGTTTATGGCCATTTTCATGATCTATTGCCCACAATTTTGGGGTTCCTGTTGGATTGGCAAGGCCTATAAGACCCGTTACATGTTTGAGATATATGACTAAAAACTCGTAGTTTTTGTGTTTTATGGCCGTTTTTATGAGCTATTGCCCACTGCTTAGGGGTTTGAGGGTGATTTACAATGACCTTAAGACCCGATAAATGTTGGAGAGATATGACCGAAACCTCCCATTTTTCGTGTTTTATGGCCGTTTTCATGAGCTATTACCCACAGTTTTGGGGTTCTAGGGCGTTTTAGATCAACCTTAAGACATGATACGTGTTTGAGAGTTATGATCAAAAAATTATCATTTTCGTATTTTATGGTCGTTTTCATGAGTTATTGCCCATAGTTTTGGGGTTCCAGGTGGATTTGCATGCCTCGTAAGAACCTTACATGTTTGAGAGAGATGACCAGGAACTCATCATTTTCACGATTTATGGCCATTTTCATGAGCTATTGCCTACAGTTTTGGGGTTTCTAGGGCGATTTACATCAACCTTAAGACCCGATACATGTTTGAGAGATATGACCAAAAATTCGTCGTTTTCATGATTTATGGCCAATAGTTTTGGGGTTCTAGGGCGATTTATAACAACTTTAATAACCAATACATGTTTGATAGTTTATGACCAAAACCTTGTCGTTTTCGTGTTTATGGCCATTTTCATGAACTATTGCCCACAGTTTTGGGGTTCCAGGCGGATTTTCATGCCTCGTAAGAACCCTTACATGCTTGATAGATATGACTAGAAACTCGTCGTTTTCATGTTTATGGCCATTTTCATGATCTATTGCCCACAATTTTTGGGTTCCTGTTGGATTGGCAAGGCCTATGAGACCTGTTACATGTTTAAGATATATGACTAAAAACTCGTAGTTTTTGTGTTTTATGGCCGTTTTTATGAGCCATTGCCCACTGCTTAGGGGTTTGAGGGTGATTTACAATGACCTTAAGACCCGATACATGTTGGAGAGATATGACCGAAACCTCGCATTTTTCGTGTTTTATGGCCGTTTTCATGAGCTATTACCCACAGTTTTGGGGTTCTAGGGCGTTTTACATCAACCTTAAGACCTGATACGTGTTTGAGAGTTATGATCAAAAAATCATCATTTTCGTGTTTTATGGTCGTTTTCATGAGTTACTGCCCATAGTTTTGGGGTTCCAGGTGGATTTGCATGCCTCGTAAGAACCTTACATGTTTGAGAGATATGACCAGGAACTCGTCATTTTCACGATTTATGGCTATTTTCATGAGCTATTGCCCACAGCTTTGGGGTTTCTAGGGCGATTTACATCAACCTTAAGACCCGATACATGTTTGAGAGATATGACCAAAAATTCGTCGTTTTCATGATTTATGGCCAATAGGTTTGGGGTTCTAGGGCGATTTATAAAAACTTTAATGACCAATACATGTTTGATAGTTTATGACCAAAACCTCGTCGTTTTCGTGTTTATGGCCATTTTCATGAACTATTGCCCACAGTTTTGGGGTTCCAGGCGGATTTTCATGCCTCGTAAGAACCCTTACATGCTTGATAGATATGACCAGAAACTCGTCGTTTTCATGTTTATGGCCATTTTCATGATCTATTGCCCACAATTTTTGGGTTCCTGTTGGATTGGCAAGGCCTATAAGACCTGTTACATGTTTAAGATATATGACTAAAAACTCGTAGTTTTTGTGTTTTATGGCCGTTTTTATGAGCCATTGCCCACTGCTTAGGGGTTTGAGGGTGATTTACAATGACCTTAAGACCCGATACATGTTGGAGAGATATGACCGAAACCTCGCATTTTTCGTGTTTTATGGCCGTTTTCATGAGCTATTACCCACAGTTTTGGGGTTCTAGGGCGTTTTACATCAACCTTAAGACCTGATACGTGTTTGAGAGTTATGATCAAAAAATTATCATTTTCGTGTTTTATGGTCGTTTTCATGAGTTATTGCCCATAGTTTTGGGGTTCCAGGTGGATTTGCATGCCTCGTAAGAACCTTACATGTTTGAGAGATATGACCAGGAACTCGTCATTTTCACGATTTATGGCTATTTTCATGAGCTATTGCCCACAGCTTTGGGGTTTCTAGGGCGATTTACATCAACCTTAAGACCCGATACATGTTTGAGAGATATGACCAAAAATTCGTCGTTTTCATGATTTATGGCCAATAGTTTTGGGGTTCTAGGGCGATTTATAACAACTTTAATAACCAATACATGTTTGATAGTTTATGACCAAAACCTTGTCGTTTTCGTGTTTATGGCCATTTTCATGAACTATTGCCCACAGTTTCGGGGTTCCAGGCGGATTTTCATGCCTCGTCAGAACCCTTACATGCTTGATAGATATGACCAGAAACTCGTCGTTTTCATGTTTATGGCCATTTTCATGATCTATTTCCCACAATTTTTGGGTTCCTGTTGGATTGGCAAGGCCTATGAGACCTGTTACATGTTTAAGATATATGACTAAAAACTCGTAGTTTTTGTGTTTTATGGCCCTTTTTATGAGCCATTGCCCACTGCTTAGGGGTTTGAGGGTGATTTACAATGACCTTAAGACCCGATACATGTTGGAGAGATATGACCGAAACCTCGCATTTTTCGTGTTTTATGGCCGTTTTCATGAGCTATTACCCACAGTTTTGGGGTTCTAGGGCGTTTTACATCAAACTTAAGACCTGATACGTGTTTGAGAGTTATGATCAAAAAATCATCATTTTCGTGTTTTATGGTCGTTTTGATGAGTTAGTGCCCATAGTTTTGGGGTTCCAGGTGGATTTGCATGCCTCGTAAGAACCTTACATGTTTGAGAGATATGACCAGGAACTCGTCATTTTCACGATTTATGGCCATTTTCATGACTATTGCCCACAGCTTTGGGGTTTCTAGGGCGATTTACATCAACCTTAAGACCCGATACATGTTTGAGAGATATGACCAAAAATTCGTCGTTTTCATGATTTATGGCCAATAGTTTTGGGGTTCTAGGGCGATTTATAACAACTTTAATGACCAATACATGTTTGATAGTTTATGACCAAAACCTCGTCGTTTTCGTGTTTATGGCCATTTTCATGAACTATTGCCCACTGTTTTGGGGTTCCAGGAGGATTTTCATGCCTCGTAAGAACCCTTACATGCTTGATAGATATGACCAGAAACTCGTCGTTTTCTTGTTTATGGCCATTTTCATGATCTATTGCCCACAATTTTTGGGTTCCTGTTGGATTGGCAAGGCATATAAGACCTGTTACATGTTTAAGATATATGACTAAAAACTCGTAGTTTTTGTGTTTTATGGCCGTTTTTATGAGCCATTGCCTTGCTTAGGGGTTTGAGGGTGATTTACAATGACCTTAAGACCCGATACATGTTGAGAGATATGACCAAACCTCGCATTTTTACGTGTTTTATGGCGTTTTCATGAGCTATTACCCACAGTTTTGGGGTTCTAGGCGTTTACATCAACCTTAAGACCTGATCGTGTTTGAGAGTTATGATCAAAAATTATCATTTTCGTGTTTTATGGTCGTTTTCATGAGTTATTGCCCATAGTTTTGGGGTTCGGTGGATTTGCATGCCTCGTAAGAACCTTACATGTTTGAGAGATATGACCAGAACTGTCATTTTCACGATTTATGGCTATTTTCATGAGCTATTGCCTGACTTTGGGGTTTCTAGGCGATTTACATCAACCTTAAGACCCGATACATGTTTGAGAGATATGACCAAAAATTCTGCTTTCATGATTTATGGCCAATAGGTTTGGGGTTCTAGGCGATTTATAAAACTTTAATGACCAATACATGTTTGATAGTTTATGACCAAAACCTCGTCGTTTTCGTGTTTATGGCCATTTTCATGAACTATATTGGCCATAGTTTTGGGGTTCCAGGCGGATTTTCAACCCTCGTAAGAACCCTTACATGCTTGATAGATATGACCAGAAACTCGTCGTTTTCATGTTTATGGCCATTTTTGTGATCTACTGCCCATAATTTTTGGGTTCCTGTTGGATTGGCAAGGCCTATAAGAACCGTTACATGTTTGAGATATATGACTAAAAACTCGTAGTTTTTGTGTTTTATGGCCGTTTTTATGCGATATTGCCCACTGCTTAGGGGTTTGAGGGTGATTTACAATGTCCTTAAGACCCGATACATGTTGGAGAGATATGACCAAACTCGCATTTTTCGTGTTTTATGGCCGTTTTCTTGAGCTATTACCCACAGTTTTGGGGTCCTAGGGCGTTTTACATCAACCTTAAGACCTGATACATGTTTGAGAGTTATGATAAAAAAATCATCATTTTCGTGTTTTATGGTCGTTTTCATGAGTTATTGCCCAGAGTTTTGGGGTTCCAGCTGGATTTGCATGCCTCGTAAGAACCTTACATGTTTGACAGATATGACCAGGAACTCGTCATTTTCACGATTTATGGCCATTTTCATGAGCTATTGCCCACAGTTTTGGGGTTTCTAGGGAGATTGACATCAACCTTAAGACCCGATACATGTTTGAGAGATATGACCAAAAACTTGTCGTTTTCATGTTTTATGGTCATTTTCATGATCTATGGCCAATACTTTTGGGGTTCTAGGGCGATTTGCAACAACTTTAAGAACCAATACATGTTTGATAGTTTATGACCAAAACCTCGTCGTTTTCGTGTTTATGGCCATTTTCATGAACTATTGCCCACAGTTTTGGGGTTCCAGGGCATTTTACATAAACCTTAAGACCGTCGTGTTTGAGAGTTATGATCAAAAAATCATCGTTTTCGTGTTTTATGGTCGTTTTCTTGAGTTCTTGCCCACAGTTTTGGGGTTCCATGTGGATTTGCATTCCTCGTAAGAACCCTTACATGTTTAAGAGATATGATCAGGGACTTGTCGTTTTCACGATTTATGGACATTTTCATGAGCTATTGCCCACTTTTTTGGGGTTCTAGGGAGATTTACATCAACCTTAAGAACCAGTACATGTTTCAGAGTTATGACCAAAAACTCGTCGTTTTCATGTTTTATGGTCGTTTTCATGGGTTGTTGCCCAAAGTTTCTGCGTTCCTGGCGGATTTGCATGCCTCGGAAGAACCCATACATGTATGAGAGATATGACTAGAAACTCGTCGTTTTCGTGTTTATGGTCGTTTTCATGAACTATTGCCCAAAGTTTTGGGGTTCTACGGAGATTTACAACGACCTTAAGAACCAATACATGTTTGAGAGTTTCTGACCAAAACGTCATCGTTTTCGTGTTTTATGCCCGTTTTTATGAGCTATTGCCCATTGTTTAGGGGTTCGAGGGCGATTTACAATGACATTAATACCTAATACATGTTGGAGAGATATGACCCAAAACCAGAAATTTTCATTTTATGGCCGTTTTCATGAGCTATTGCCCAGCTTTTGGGGTTCCAGGGAGTTTTACATCAACCTTAAGACCTGATACGTGTTTGAGAGTTATTACCAAAAAATCATCATTTTCGTGTTTTATGGTTGTTTTCATGAGTTATTGCCCGCAGTCTAGCATTTCCAGGCGGATTTGCAAGCCTCGTAAGAACCCTTACATGTTTGAGAGATATGACCAGGAACTCATCATTTTCACTATTTATGGCCATTTTCATGAGCTATTGCTCACAGGTTTGGCGTTTCTACGGTGATTTACATCAACCTTAAGACCCGATACATGTTTGAAAGTTATGACCAAAAACTCGTCGTTTTCATGTTTTATGGTCGTTTTTATAAGGTATTGACCACTATTTAGGGTTTCGAGGGCGATTTACAATGACCTTAAGACCCGATACATGTTGGAGAGATATAACCCAAAACACGCATTTTCCGTGTTTTATGGCCGTTCATGAGCTATTACCCAGCTTTGGGGTTTCAGGCGTTTTCATCAACCTTAAGAACTGTCGTGTTTGAGAGTTATGACCAAAAAATCATCATTTTCGTGTTTTATGGTCGTTTTCATGAGTTATTGCCCACAGTCTAGGATTTCCAGGCGGATTTGCATGCATCGTAAGAACCTTTCATGTTTGAGAGATATGACCAGGAACTCGTCATTTTCACGTTTTATGGCCATTTTCATGAGCTATTGCCCACGCTTTTCGGTTTTAGGGCAATTTACATCAACCTTAACACCCGAAACATGTTTGAGAGATATGACCAAAAATTCGTCGTTTTCATGATTTATGGCCAATAGTTTTGGGGTTCTAGGGCGATTTACAACAACTTTAATAACCAATACATGTTTGATAGTTTATGACCAAAACCTCGTCTTTTTCGTGTTTATGGCCATTTTCATGAACTATTGCCCACAGTTTTGGGGTTCCAGGCGGATTTTCATGCCTCATAAGAACCCTTACATGCTTGATAGATATGACCAGAAACTCGTCGTTTTCATGTTTATGGCCATTTTCATGATCTATTGCCCACAATTTTTGGGTTCCTGTTGGATTGGCAAGGCCTATAAGACCTGTTACATGTTTAAGATATATGACTAAAAACTCGTAGTTTTTGTGTTTTATGGCCGTTTTTATGAGCCATTGCCCACTGCTTAGGGGTTTGAGGGTGATTTACAATGACCTTAAGACCCGATACATGTTGGAGAGATATGACCGAAACCTCGCATTTTTCGTGTTTTATGGCCGTTTTCATGAGCTATTACCCAGTTTTGGGGTTCTAGGGCGTTTTACATCAACCTTAAGACCTGATACGTGTTTGAGAGTTATGATCAAAAAATTATCATTTTCGTGTTTTATGGTCGTTTTCATGAGTTATTGCCCATAGTTTTGGGGTTCCAGGTGGATTTGCATGCCTCGTAAGAACCTTACATGTTTGAGAGATATGACCAGGAACTCGTCATTTTCACGATTTATGGCTATTTTCATGATCTATTGCCTGACTTTGGGGTTTCTAGGGCGATTTACATCAACCTTAAGACCCGATACATGTTTGAGAGATATGACCAAAATTACGTCGTTTCATGATTTATGGCCAATAGGTTTGGGGTTCTAGGCGTTATAACAACTTTAATGACCAATACATGTTTGATAGTTTATGACCAAAACCTCGTCGTTTTCGTGTTTATGGCCATTTTCATGAACTATATTGCCCATAGTTTTGGGGTTCCAGGCGGATTTTCAACCCTCGTAAGAACCCTTACATGCTTGATAGATATGACCAAACTCGCTTTTCATGTTTATGGCCATTTTGTGATCTCGCCCATAATTTTGGGTTCTGTTGGATTGGCAAGGCCTATAAGAACTGCTACATGTTTGAGATATATGACTAAAAACTCGTAGTTTTTGTGTTTTATGGCCGTTTTTATGCGATATTGCCCACTGCTTAGGGGTTTGAGGGTGATTTACAATGTCCTTAAGACCCGATACATGTTGGAGAGATATGACCGAAACCTCGCATTTTTCGTGTTTTATGGCCGTTTTCTTGAGCTATTACCCACAGTTTTGGGGTCCTAGGGCGTTTTACATCAACCTTAAGACCTGATACATGTTTGAGAGTTATGATAAAAAAATCATCATTTTCGTGTTTTATGGTCGTTTTCATGAGTTATTGCCCAGAGTTTTGGGGTTCCAGCTGGATTTGCATGCCTCGTAAGAACCTTACATGTTTGACAGATATGACCAGGAACTCGTCATTTTCACGATTTATGGCCATTTTCATGAGCTATTGCCCACAGTTTTGGGGTTTCTAGGGAGATTGACATCAACCTTAAGACCCGATACATGTTTGAGAGATATGACCAAAAACTTGTCGTTTTCATGTTTTATGGTCATTTTCATGATCTATGGCTAATACTTTTGGGGTTCTAGGGCGATTTGCAACAACTTTAAGAACCAATACATGTTTGATAGTTTATGACCAAAACCTCGTCGTTTTCGTGTTTATGGCCATTTTCATGAACTATTGCCCACAGTTTTGGGGTTCCAGGGCATTTTACATAAACCTTAAGACTCGTACGTGTTTGAGAGTTATGATCAAAAATCATCGTTTTACGTGTTTTATGGTCGCTTTCTTGAGTTCTTGCCACGCTTTTGGGGTTCCATGTGGATTTGCATTCCTCGTAAGAACCCTTACATGTTTAAGAGATATGATCGGGACTTGTTTTCACGATTTATGGACATTTTCATGAGCTATTGCCCACTTTTTGGGGTTCTAGGGAGATTTACATCAACCTTAAGAACCGAGACATGTTTCAGAGTTATGACCAAAAACTCGTCGTTTTCATGTTTTATGGTCGTTTTCATGGGTTGTTGCCCAAAGTTTTTGCGTTCCTGGCGGATTTGCATGCCTCGGAAGAACCCATACATGTATGAGAGATATGACTAGAAACTCGTCGTTTTCGTGTTTATGGTCGTTTTCATGAACTATTGCCCAAAGTTTTGGGGTTATAGGGAGATTTACAACGACCTTAAGAACCAATACATGTTTGAGAGTTTCTGACCAAAACCTCATCGTTTTCGTGTTTTATGCCCGTTTTTATGAGCTATTGCCCATTGTTTAGGGGTTCGAGGGCGATTTACAATGACATTAATACCTAATACATGTTGGAGAGATATGACCCAAAACCAGCAATTTTCACATTTTATGGCCGTTTTCATGAGCTATTGCCCACAGTTTTGGGGTTCCAGGGAGTTTTACATCAACCTTAAGACCTGATACGTGTTTGAGAGTTATTACCAAAAAATCATCATTTTCGTGTTTTATGGTTGTTTTCATGAGTTATTGCCCGCAGTCTAGCATTTCCAGGCGGATTTGCAAGCCTCGTAAGAACCCTCACATGTTTGAGAGATATGACCAGGAACTCATCATTTTCACTATTTATGGCCATTTTCATGAGCTATTGCTCACAGGTTTGGCGTTTCTAGGGTGATTTACATCAACCTTAAGACCCGATACATGTTTGAAAGTTATGACCAAAAACTCGTCGTTTTCATGTTTTATGGTCGTTTTTATAAGGTATTGCCCACTATTTAGGGTTTCGAGGGCGATTTACAATGACCTTAAGACCCGATACATGTTGGAGAGATATAACCCAAAACACGCATTTTCCGTGTTTTATGGCCGTTTTCATGAGCTATTACCCACAGTTTTGGGGTTTCCAGGGCGTTTTACATCAACCTTAAGAACTGATACGTGTTTGAGAGTTATGACCAAAAAATCATCATTTTCGTGTTTTATGGTCGTTTTCATGAGTTATTGCCCACAGTCTAGGATTTCCAGGCGGATTTGCATGCCTCGTAAGAACCTTACATGTTTGAGAGATATGACCAGGAACTCGTCATTTTCACGATTTATGGCCATTTTCATGAGCTATTGCCCACAGTTTTTCGGTTTCTAGGGCAATTTACATCAACCTTAACACCCGAAACATGTTTGAGAGATATGACCAAAAATTCGTCGTTTTCATGATTTATGGCCAATAGTTTTGGGGTTCTAGGGCGATTTACAACAACTTTAATAACCAATACATGTTTGATAGTTTATGACCAAAACCTCGTCTTTTTCGTGTTTATGGCCATTTTCATGAACTATTGCCCACAGTTTTGGGGTTCCAGGCGGATTTTCATGCCTCATAAGAACCTTACATGCTTGATAGATATGACCAGAAACTCGTCGTTTTCATGTTTATGGCCATTTTCATGATCTATTGCCCACAATTTTTGGGTTCCTGTTGGATTGGCAAGGCCTATAAGACCTGTTACATGTTTAAGATATATGACTAAAAACTCGTAGTTTTTGTGTTTTATGGCCGTTTTTATGAGCCATTGCCCACTGCTTAGGGGTTTGAGGGTGATTTACAATGACCTTAAGACCCGATACATGTTGGAGAGATATGACCGAAACCTCGCATTTTTCGTGTTTTATGGCCGTTTTCATGAGCTATTACCCAGAGTTTTGGGGTTCTAGGGCGTTTTACATCAACCTTAAGACCTGATACGTGTTTGAGAGTTATGATCAAAAAATTATCATTTTCGTGTTTTATGGTCGTTTTCATGAGTTATTGCCCATAGTTTTGGGGTTCCAGGTGGATTTGCATGCCTCAGAAGAACCTTACATGTTTGAGAGATATGACCAGAACTCATTTTCACGATTTATGGCTATTTTCATGAGCTATTGCCCACGCCTTTGGGGTTTCTAGGCGATTTACATCAACCTTAAGACCCGATACATGTTTGAGAGATATGACCAAAATTCGTCGTTTCATGATTTATGGCCAATAGGTTTGGGGTTCTAGGGCGATTTATAACAACTTTAATGACCAATACATGTTTGATAGTTTATGACCAAAACTCGTCGTTTTCGTGTTTATGGCCATTTTCATGAACTATATTGGCCATAGTTTTGGGGTTCCAGTGATTTTCAACCCTCGTAAGAACCCTTACATGCTTGGTAGATATGACCAGAAACTCGTCGTTTTCATGTTTATGGCCATTTTTGTGATCTACTGCCCATAATTTTTGGGTTCCTGGTGGATTGGCAAGGCCTATAAGAACCGTTACATGTTTGAGATATATGACTAAAACTCGTAGTTTTGTGTTTATGGCCGCTTTTATGCGATATTGCTTTGCTTAGGGGTTTGAGGTGATTTACAATGTCCTTAAGACCCGATACATGTTGGAGAGATATGACCGAAACCTCGCATTTTTCGTGTTTTATGGCCGTTTTCTTGAGCTATTACCCACAGTTTTGGGGTCCTAGGGCGTTTTACATCAACCTTAAGACCTGATACATGTTTGAGAGTTATGATAAAAAAATCATCATTTTCGTGTTTTATGGTCGTTTTCATGAGTTATTGCCCAGAGTTTTGGGGTTCCAGCTGGATTTGCATGCCTCGTAAGAACCTTACATGTTTAACAGATATGACCAGGAACTCGTCATTTTCACGATTTATGGCCATTTTCATGAGCTATTGCCCACAGTTTTGGGGTTTCTAGGGAGATTGACATCAACCTTAAGACCCGATACATGTTTGAGAGATATGACCAAAAACTTGTCGTTTTCATGTTTTATGGTCATTTTCATGATCTATGGCCAATACTTTTGGGGTTCTAGGGCGATTTGCAACAACTTTAAGAACCAATACATGTTTGATAGTTTATGACCAAAACCTCGTCGTTTTCGTGTTTATGGCCATTTTCATGAACTATTGCCCACAGTTTTGGGGTTCCAGGGCATTTTACATAAACCTTAAGACGTCGATACGTTTCAGAGTTATGATCAAAAATCATCGCTTTCGTGTTTTATGGTCGTTTTCTTCAGTTCTTGCCCACAGTTTTGGGGTTCCATGTGGACTTGCATTCCTCGCAAGAACCCTTACATGTTTAAGAGATATGATCAGGGACTTGTCGTTTTCACGATTTATGGACATTTTCATGAGCTATTGCCCACTTTTTTGGGGTTCTAGGGAGATTTACATCAACCTTAAGAACCAGTACATGTTTCAGAGTTATGACCAAAAACTCGTCGTTTTCATGTTTTATGGTCGTTTTCATGGGTTGTTGCCCAAAGTTTCTGCGTTCCTGGCGGATTTGCATGCCTCGGAAGAACCCATACATGTATGAGAGATATGACTAGAAACTCGTCGTTTTCGTGTTTATGGTCGTTTTCATGAACTATTGCCCAAAGTTTTGGGGTTCTACGGAGATTTACAACGACCTTAAGAACCAATACATGTTTGAGAGTTTCTGACCAAAACGTCATCGTTTTCGTGTTTTATGCCCGTTTTTATGAGCTATTGCCCATTGTTTAGGGGTTCGAGGGCGATTTACAATGACATTAATACCTAATACATGTTGGAGAGATATGACCCAAAACCAGAAATTTTCACATTTTATGGCCGTTTTCATGAGCTATTGCCCACAGTTTTGGGGTTCCAGGGAGTTTTACATCAACCTTAAGACCTGATACGTGTTTGAGAGTTATTACCAAAAAATCATCATTTTCGTGTTTTATGGTTGTTTTCATGAGTTATTGCCCGCAGTCTAGCATTTCCAGGCGGATTTGCAAGCCTCGTAAGAACCCTCACATGTTTGAGAGATATGACCAGGAACTCATCATTTTCACTATTTATGGCCATTTTCATGAGCTATTGCTCATGTGTTTGGCTTCTAGGGTGATTTACATCAACCTTAAGACCCGATACATGTTTGAAAGTTATGACCAAAACTCGTGCTTTTCATGTTTTATGGTCGCTTTTATAAGGTATTGCCCACTATTTAGGGTTTCGAGGCGATTTACAATGACCTTAAGACCCGATACATGTTGGAGATATAACCCAAAACACGCATTTTCGTGTTTTATGGCCGTTCATGAGCTATTACCCACAGTTTTGGGGTTTCCAGGGCGTTTTACATCAACCTTAAGAACTGATACGTGTTTGAGAGTTATGACCAAAAAATCATCATTTTCGTGTTTTATGGTCGTTTTCATGAGTTATTGCCCACAGTGTAGGATTTCCAGGCGGATTTGCATGCCTCGTAAGAACCTTACATGTTTGAGAGATATGACCAGGAACTCGTCATTTTCAAGATTTATGGCCATTTTCATGAGCTATTGCCCACAGTTTTTCGGTTTCTAGGGCAATTTACATCAACCTTAACACCCGAAACATGTTTGAGAGATATGACCAAAAATTCGTCGTTTTCATGATTTATGGCCAATAGTTTTGGGGTTCTAGGGCGATTTACAACAACTTTAATAACCAATACATGTTTGATAGTTTATGACCAAAACCTCGTCTTTTTCGTGTTTATGGCCATTTTCATGAACTATTGCCCACAGTTTTGGGGTTCCAGGCGGATTTTCATGCCTCATAAGAACCCTTACATGCTTGATAGATATGACCAGAAACTCGTCGTTTTCATGTTTATGGCCATTTTCATGATCTATTGCCCACAATTTTTGGGTTCCTGTTGGATTGGCAAGGCCTATAAGACCTGTTACATGTTTAAGATATATGACTAAAAACTCGTAGTTTTTGTGTTTTATGGCCGTTTTTATGAGCCATTGCCCACTGCTTAGGGGTTTGAGGGTGATTTACAATGACCTTAAGACCCGATACATGTTGGAGAGATATGACCGAAACCTCGCATTTTTCGTGTTTTATGGCCGTTTTCATGAGCTATTACCCACAGTTTTGGGGTTCTAGGGCGTTTTACATCAACCTTAAGACCCGATACATGTTTGAGAGTTATGATCAAAAATTATCATTTTCGTGTTTTATGGTCGCTTTCATGAGTTATTGCCCATAGTTTTGGGGTTCCAGGTGGATTTGCATGCCTCGTAAGAACCTTACATGTTTGAGAGATATGACCAGGAACTCGTCATTTTCACGATTTATGGCTATTTTCATGAGCTATTGCCCACAGCTTTGGGGTTTCTAGGGCGATTTACATCAACCTTAAGACCCGATACATGTTTGAGAGATATGACCAAAAATTCGTCGTTTTCATGATTTATGGCCAATAGGTTTGGGGTTCTAGGGCGATTTATAACAACTTTAATGACCAATACATGTTTGATAGTTTATGACCAAAACCTCGTCGTTTTCGTGTTTATGGCCATTTTCATGAACTATATTGGCCATAGTTTTGGGGTTCCAGGCGGATTTTCAACCCTCGTAAGAACCCTTACATGCTTGATAGATATGACCAGAAACTCGTCGTTTTCATGTTTATGGCCATTTTTGTGATCTACTGCCCATAATTTTTGGGTTCCTGTTGGATTGGCAAGGCCTATAAGAACCGTTACATGTTTGAGATATATGACTAAAAACTCGTAGTTTTTGTGTTTTATGGCCGTTTTTATGCGATATTGCCCACTGCTTAGGGGTTTGAGGGTGATTTACAATGTCCTTAAGACCCGATACATGTTGGAGAGATATGACCGAAACCTCGCATTTTTCGTGTTTTATGGCCGTTTTCTTGAGCTATTACCCACAGTTTTGGGGTCCTAGGGCGTTTTACATCAACCTTAAGACCTGATACATGTTTGAGAGTTATGATAAAAAAATCATCATTTTCGTGTTTTATGGTCGTTTTCATGAGTTATTGCCCAGTTTTGGGGTTCCGTGGATTTGCATGCCTCGTAAGAACCTTACATGTTTAATGAGATATGACCAGAACTCATTTTCACGATTTATGGCCATTTTCATGAGCTATTGCCCAGCTTTGGGGTTTCTAGGAGATTGACATCAACCTTAAGACCCGATACATGTTTGAGAGATATGACCAAAACTTGTCGCTTTCATGTTTTATGGTCATTTTCATGATCTATGGCCAATACTTTTTGGGGTTCTAGGCGATTTGCAACAACTTTAAGAACCAATACATGTTTGATAGTTTATGACCAAAACCTCGTCGTTTCGTGTTTATGGCCATTTTCATGAACTATTGCCCACGCTTTTGGGGTTCCAGGCATTTTACATAAACCTTAAGACCTGATCGTGTTTCAGCGTTATGATCAAAAATCATCGCTTTGTTTTATGGTCGCTTTCTTGAGTTGTTGCCCACAGTTTTGTTGTTCCATGTGGATTTGCATTCCTCGTAAGAACCCTTACATGTTTAAGAGATATGATCAGGGACTTGTCGTTTTCACGATTTATGGACATTTTCATGAGCTATTGCCCACTTTTTTGGGGTTCTAGGGAGATTTACATCAACCTTAAGAACCAGTACATGTTTCAGAGTTATGACCAAAAACTCGTCGTTTTCATGTTTTATGGTCGTTTTCATGGGTTGTTGCCCAAAGTTTCTGCGTTCCTGGCGGATTTGCATGCCTCGGAAGAACCCATACATGTATGAGAGATATGACTAGAACTCGTTTTTACTGTGTTTATGGTCGTTTTCATGAACTATTGCCCAAAGTTTTGGGGTTCTACGGAGATTTACAACGACCTTAAGAACCAATACATGTTTGAGAGTTTCTGACCAAAACGTCATCGTTTTCGTGTTTTATGCCCGTTTTTATGAGCTATTGCCCATTGTTTAGGGGTTCGAGGGCGATTTACAATGACATTAATACCTAATACATGTTGGAGAGATATGACCCAAAACCAGAAATTTTCACATTTTATGGCCGTTTTCATGAGCTATTGCCACGCTTTGGGGTTCCAGGGAGTTTTACATCAACCTTAAGACCTGATACGTGTTTGAGAGTTATTACCAAAAAATCATCATTTTCGTGTTTTATGGTTGTTTTCATGAGTTATTGCCCGCAGTCTAGCATTTCCAGGCGGATTTGCAAGCCTCGTAAGAACCCTTACATGTTTGAGAGATATGACCAGGAACTCATCATTTTCACTATTTATGGCCATTTTCATGAGCTATTGCTCCATGTTTTAGTTCTAGGGTGATTTACATCAACCTTAAGACCCGATACATGTTTGAAAGTTATGACCAAAAACTCGTCGTTTTCATGTTTTATGGTCGTTTTTATAAGGTATTGCCCACTGTTTAGGGTTTCGAGGGCGATTTACAATGACCTTAAGACCCGAAACATGTTGGAGAGATATAACCCAAAACACGCATTTTCCGTGTTTTATGGCCGTTTTCATGAGCTATTACCCACAGTTTTGGGGTTTCTGTATGTTTACATCAACCTTAAGAACTGTCGTGTTTGAGAGTTATGACCAAAAATCATCATTTTCGTGTTTTATGGTCGCTTTCATGAGTTATTGCCTGATGTAGGATTTCCAAAGTGATTTGCATGCCTCGTAAGAACCTTACATGTTTGAGAGATATGACCAGAACTCGCCATTTTCAAGATTTATGGCCATTTTCATGAGCTATTGCCCACAGCTTTTTGGTTAGGCAATTTACATCAACCTTAACACCCGAAACATGTTTGAGAGATATGACCAAAAATTCGTCGTTTTCATGATTTATGGCCAATGGTTTTGGGGTTCTAGGGCGATTTACAACAACTTTAATAACCAATACATGTTTGATAGTTTATGACCAAAACCTCGTCTTTTTCGTGTTTATGGCCATTTTCATGAACTATTGCCCACAGTTTTGGGGTTCCAAAGATGATTTTCATGCCTCATAAGAACCCTTACATGCTTGATAGATATGACCAGAAACTCGTCGTTTTCATGTTTATGGCCATTTTCATGATCTATTGCCCACAATTTTTGGGTTCCTGTTGGATTGGCAAGGCCTATAAGACCCGTTACATGTTTGAGATATATGACTAAAAACTCATAGTTTTTGGGTTTTATGGTCGTTTTATGAGCTATTGCCCATGCTTAGGGGTTTGAGGTGATTTACAATGACCTTAAGACCCGATACATGTTGGAGATATGACCAAACTCGCATTTTCTTGTTTTATGGCCGTTTTCATGAGCTATTTCCCAGCTTTTGGGGTTCTAGGCTTTTACATCAACCTTAAGACCGATCGTGTTTGAGAGTTATGATAAAAAAATCATCATTTTCGTGTTTTATGGTCGTTTTCATGAGTTATTGCCCAAAGTTTTGGGGTTCCAGGTGGATTTGCATGCCTCGTAAGAACCTTACATGTTTGAGAGATATGACCAAAAACTCGTAGTTTTCGTGTTTTATGGCCGTTTTTATAAGGTATTGCCTACTGTTTAGGGTTTCGAGGGCGATTTACAATGACCTTAAGACCCGATACATGTTGGAGAGATATAACCCAAAACACGCATTTTCCGTGTTTTATGGCCGTTTTCATGAGTTATTGCCCAAAGTTTTTGCGTTCCTGGCGGATTTGCATGCCTCCTAAGAACCCATACATGTATGAGGGATATGACTAGAAACTCGTCGTTTTCATGTTTATAGTAGTTTTCATGAACTATTGCCCAAAGTTTCGGGGTTCTAGGGCGATTTACAACGACCTTAAGAACCAATACATGTTTGAGAGTTTATGACCAAAACCTCACCGTTTTCGTGTTTTATGACCATTTTTATGAGCTATTTCCCATTGTTTAGGGGTTCGAGGGCGATTTACAATGACATTAAGACCTGATACGTGTTGGAGCGATATGACCCAAAACCAGCAGTTTTCACATTTTATGGCCATTTTCATGAGCTATTGCCCACAGTTTTGGGGTTTCAGGGAGTTTTACATCAACCTTAAGACCTGATACGTGTTTGAGAGTTATGACCAAAAAATCATCATTATCCTGTTTTATGGTCGTTTTCATGAGTTATTGCCCACAGTTTTGGGATTCCAGGTGGATTTGCATGCATCATAAGAACCCTTACATGTTTGAGAGATATGACCAGGAACTCGTCATTTTCACGATATATGGCCATTTTCATGAGCTATTGCCCACAGTTTTGGGGTTTCTAGGGCGATTTACATCAACCTTAAGACCCGATACATGTTTGAGAGATATGACCAAAACTCGTCGTTTCATGTTTTATGGTCGTTTTCATGATCTATGGCCAATAGTTTTGGGGTTCTAGGGCGATTTACAACAACTTTAAGAAAGAATGCATGTTTGAGAGTTTATGACCAAAACCTCGTCGTTTTCGTTTTTATGGCCATTTTCATGTACTATTGCCCATAGTTTTGGGGTTCCAGGCGATTTTCATGCCACATAAGAACCCTTACATGCTTGATAGATATGACCAGAAACTCGTCGTTTTCGTGTTTATGGCCATTTTCATGAGCTATTTCCCACAATTTTTGGGTTCCTGTTGGATTCGCAAGGCCTATAAGACCCGTTACATGTTTGAGATATATGACTAAAAACTCATAGTTTTCGTGTTTTATGGCCGTTTTTATGAGCTATTGCCCACTTTTTAGGGGTTTGAGGGCGATTTACAATGACCTTAAGACCCGATACATGTTGGAGAGATATGACCGAAACCTCGCATATTTCGTGTTTTATGGCCGTTTTCATGAGCTATTACCCATAGTTTTGGGGTTCGAGGGCGTTTTACATCAACCTTAAGACCTGATACGTGTTTGAGAGTTATGATCAAAAAATCATCGTTTTCATGTTTTATGGTCGTTTTCATGAGTTATTGCCCACAGTTTTGGCGTTCCAGGTGGATTTGCATTCCTCGTAAGAACCCTTACATGTTTGAGAGATATGATCAGGGACTTGTCGTTTTCATGATTTATGGCCATTTTTCATGAGCTATTGCCCACATTTTTGGGGTTCTAGGGCGAATAACATCAACCTTAAGAACCAGTACATGTTTCAGAGTTATGACCAAAAACTCGTCGTTTTCATGTTTTATGGTCGTTTTCATGAGTTGTTGCCCAAAGTTTTTGCGTTCCTAGCGGATTTGCATGCCTCGGAAGAACCCATACGTGCACTACTAGGAAAAGAGCTATAAGTAATCCGCACATTCGTGGGTCACATGGTTGAATTGCCCCACGGGTAAAATAGGCGTGGCTCACATGTGCCCTACTAGTAACTAGAACTACCGTGGCGCACATGGGGTATGTGCGCCACAGATATGTATGGGCGAGGGGCCTGCCAGCCGCATTCCATGTACCCGTAGCGCACATGGGGTAGGTGCGCTACTGTTGTGGCAAGTTCTGTGGCGCACTATGCCATGTGCGCCACGGTTGTGGCAAGTTCTATGGCGCACTATGCCATGTGCGCCACGGATGTATAAACTTAATAGTAGGGCACCTTGCCCTAGTGCCCTACGCCTAACTATCCTACACCAACTCCACCACCCCCCCCCCTGTGGATCGCCTTTTTAGGCGTTGCAAAAAATAAAAGAAAATGATAAACACTTCAAAAAATTAAATCCTTTCATATTTAGGAAGATAATGTGGTATAGTTTCTAGGAAAATTAACAAACATGAGTTTGACTTTTTCTGCAAATAAAAAGTCATGCCACGGTAAAATGGCCGTAACTTTTACATACGATGTCGAAAAAAATCGTATAATATACCAAAATGACGAGAACGAGATTTCGCATCTGCTCGCAACGACCCGTGGTCGTTTAGCGATTTTTTAGATTTTCAAAATTCGAAAAGAGCAAAAAGTTATGGGCAAAAGACCGTTTTTTCCTGCAGAAAAAAAATAGAGGGCGACTTACCCGTAGCGCACCACCACCTAGTGCGCCACGGATAAGATTGGGCGGGATTCAAATTTGAATCCCCACCCCGCCCTCCTCCCTTTTTCTTACCCCTTTTCCCTCTTCCTCTCCCTTTCCCTTATCCTTCTTCCTTCTTCCTTCTCCCTTCTTCCTTCTTCCTTCTCCTTCTCCTCCTTCCCCTTCTCTCCTTGCAGTGGATTTGACGACGCGTCGGCCTCCTTCTCCTCCTCCTCAGAGTGACAGCAAGCGGCCAGGTGCAACGGTGGCCTCCTTCTCCTCCGCCTCGCAGTGACAATGGGCGACGGCGGCATCCTTCTCCTCACCGACCTCCCTTCCTCCCTCTCTTCCTACCTCCCTCTCTTCCTCCATCTCTTCCTACCTCCATCTCTTCCTTCCTCCCTCACTTCCTCCATCTCTTCCTTCCTCCCTCTCTTCCTACCATCCATTCTCCAACCACAGACCACCTCGACGCCGACGAGGACTAGAGCGGCCACGACCCCTCCCGCACATCCCTACCACGGCCATGCTCCGGCGAGGTGACACGACTGCGGCAGCGATGCACGGACCCGATTGCTTTTGCAATTCAAAACGAGGGTGTTTTTTGCATTTTTTTTTGTTTTTTGAAAAACACATCCGTGGCGCACCTGAAAAGGCCTTCTGTGGCGCACTAACAGGTGCGCCACGCCTATCTCGACACAACCGTGTCGCACCATACAGTGCGCCACGGCTACGAGATAGCCGTAATGTGAGGCCCGTGGCCCACTGCTAGTGCGCCACAGAAGGCCTTTTCAGGTGCGCCACGAACAGACGTTTTTCTAGTAGTGATGTATGAGAGATATGACTAGAAACTCGTCGTTTTCGTGTTTATGGTCATTTTCATGAACTATTGCCCAAAGTTTCGGGGTTCTAGGGCGATTTACAACGACCTTAAGAACCAATCCATGTTTGAGAGTTTCTAACCAAAACCTCATCGTTTTCGTGTTTTATGCCCGTTTTTATGAGCTATTGCCCATTGTTTAGGGGTTCGAGGGCGATTTACAATGACATTAATACCTAATACATGTTGGAGAGATATGACCCAAAACTAGCAATTTTCACATTTTATGGCCTTTTTCATGAGCTATTAACCATAGTTTTGAGGTTCCAGGGAGTTTTACATTAACCTTAAGACCTGATACGTGTTTGAGAGTTATTACCAAAAAATCATCATTTTCGTGTTTTATGGTTGTTTTCATGAGTTATTGCCTGCAGTCTAGCATTTCCAGGCGGATTTGCATGCCTCGTAAGAACCCTTACATGTTTGAGAGATATGACCAGGAACTCATCGTTTTCACGATTTATGGCCATTTTCATGAGCTATTGCCCACAGTTTTGGCGTTTCTAGGGTGATTTACATCAACCTTAAGACCTGATACATGTTTGAAAGTTATGACCAAAAACTCGTCGTTTTCATGTTTATGGTCTTTTTCATGATGTATGACCAATAGTTTTGGGCTTCTAGGGCGATTTACAACAACTTTAAGAACCAATACATGTTTGAGAGTTTATGACCAAAACCTCGTCGTTTTCGTGTTTATGGCCATTTTCATGAGCTATTGCCCACAATTTTGGGGTACCAGGCGGATTTTCATGCCTCATAAGAACCCTTACAAGTTTTATAGATATGACCAGAAACTCGTCGTTTTCGTGTTTATGGACATTTTCTTGAGCTATTGCCCACAATTTTTGGGTTCCTGTTGGATTGGCAAGGCCTATAAGACCCGTTATATGTTTGAGATATATGACTAAAAACTCGTAGTTTTCGTGTTTTATGGCCGTTTTTATAAGGTATTGCCCACTGTTTAGGGTTTCGAGGGCGATTGACAATGACCTTAAGACCCGATACATGTTGGAGAGATATAACCCAAAACTCGCATTTTCCGTGTTTTATGGCGGTTTTCATGAGCTATTACCACCAATTTTGGGGTTTCCAGGGCGTTTTACATCAACCTTAACACCTGATACGTGTTTGAGAGTTATGACCAAAAAATCATCATTTTCGTGTTTTATGGTCGTTTTCATGAGTTATTGCCCACAGTCTAGGATTTCCAGGCGGATTTGCATGCCTCGTAAGAACCTTACATGTTTGAGAGATAGGACCAGGAACTCTTCATTTTCACGATTTATGGCCATTTTCATGAGCTATTGCCCACAGTTTTGGGGTTTCTAGGGCGATTTACATCAACCTTAAGACCCGATACTTGTTTGAGAGATATGGCCAAAAATTCGTCGTTTTCATGATTTATGGCCAATAGTTTTGGGGTTCTAGGGCGATTTATAACAACTTTAATAACCAATACATGTTTGATAAGTTATGACCAAAACCTTGTCGTTTTCGTGTTTATGGCCATTTTCATGAACTATTGCCCACAGTTTTGGGGTTCCAGGCGGATTTTCATGCCTCGTAAGAACCCTTACATGCTTGATAGATATGACCAGAAACTCGTCGTTTTCATGTTTATGGACATTTTCATGATCTATTGCCCAGAATTTTTGGGTTCCTGTTGGATTAGCAAGGCCTATAAGACCCGTTACATGTTTGAGATATATGACTAAAAACTCGTAGTTTTTGTGTTTTATGGCCGTTTTTATGAGCTATTGCCCACTGCTTAGGGGTTTGAGGGTGATTTACAATGACCTTAAGACCCGATACATGTTGGAGAGATATGACCGAAACCTCGCATTTTTAGTGTTTTATGGCCGTTTTCTTGAGCTATTACCCACAGTTTTGGGGTTCTAGGGCGTTTTACATCAACCTTAAGACCTGATACGTGTTTGAGAGTTATGATCAAAAAATCATCATTTTCTTGTTTTATGGTCGTTTTCATGAGTTATTGCCCATAGTTTTGGGGTTCCAGGTGGATTTGCATGCCTCGTAAGAACCTTACATGTTTGAGAGATACGACCAGGAACTCGTCATTTTCATGATTTATGGCTATTTTCGTGCGCTATTGCCACAGCTTTGGGGTTTCTAGGGCGATTTACATCAACCTTAAGACCCGATACATGGTTGAGAGATATGACAAAAAATTCGTCATTTTCATGATTTATGGCCAATAGTTTTGGGGTTCTAGGGCGATTTATAACAACTTTAATGACCAATACATGTTTGATAGTTTATGACCAAAACCTCGTCGTTTTCGTGTTTATGGCCATTTTCATGATCTATTGCCCACAATTTTTGGGTTCCTGTTGGATTGGCAAGGCCTATAAGACCCGTTACATGTTTGAGATATATGACTAAAAACTCGTTGTTTTGTGCTTTATGGCCGTTTTTATGAGCTATTGCCCACTGCTTAGGGGTTTGCGGGTGATTTACAATGTCCTTAAGACCCGATACATGTTGGAGAGATATGATCGAACCCTCGCATTTTTCGTGTTTTATGGCCGTTTTCATGAGATATTACCCACAGTTTTGGGGTTCTAGGGCGTTTTACATCAACCTTAAGACCTGATACGTGTTTGAGAGTTATGATCAAAAAATCATCATTTTCGTGTTTTATGGTCGTTTTCATGAGTTATTGCCCAGAGTTTTGGGGTTCCAGGTGGATTTGCATGCCTCGTAAGAACCTTACATGTTTGAGAGATATGACCAGGAACTCGTCATTTTCACGATTTATGGCCATTTTCATGAGCTATTGCCCACGCTTTGGGGTTTATAGGCGATTGACATCAACCTTAAGACCCGATACATGTTTGAGAGATATGACCAAAACCCGCTGCTTCATGTTTTATGGTCGCTTTCATGATCTATGGCCAATACTTTTGGGGTTCTAGGAGATTTGCAATGACTTTAAGAACCAATACATGTTTGATAGTTTATGACCAAAACCTCGTTTTTCGTGTTTATGGCCATTTTCATGAACTATTGCCCACAGTTTTGGGGTTCCAGGGCATTTTACATAAACCTGAAGACCTGATACGTGTTTGAGAGTTATGATCAAAAAATCATTGTTTTCGTGTTTTATGGTCGTTTTCTTGAGTTCTTGCCCACAGTTTTGGGGTTCCAGGTGGATTTGCATTCCTCGTAAGAACCCTTACATGTTGAAGAGATATGATCAGGGACTTGTCGTTTTCACGATTTATGGCCATTTTCATGAGCTATTGCCCACATTTTTGGGGTTCTAGGGAGATTTACATCAACCTTAAGAACCAGTACATGTTTCAGAGTTATGACCAAAAACTCGTCGTTTTCATGTTTTATGGTCGTTTTCATGGGTTGTTGCCCAAAGTTTTTGCGATCCTGGCGGATTTGCATGCCTCGGAAGAACCCATACTTGTATGAGAGATATGACTAGAAACTCGTCGTTTTCATGTTTATGGTCGTTTTCATGAACTATTGCCCAAAGTTTTGGGGTTCTAGGGCGATTTACAATGACCTTAAGAACCAATACATGTTTGAGAGTTTCTGACCAAAACCTCATCGTTTTCGTGTTTTATGCCCGTTTTTATGAGCTATTGCCCATTGTTTAGGGGTTCGAGGGCGATTTACAATGACATTAATACCTAATACATGTTGGAGAGATATGACCCAAAACCAGCAATTTTCACATTTTATGGCCGTTTTAATGAGCTATTGCCCACAGTTTTGGGGTTCCAGGGAGTTTTACATCAACCTTAAGACATGATACGTGTTTGAGAGTTATTACCAAAAAATCATCATTTTCGTGTTTTATGGTCGTTTTCATGAGTTATTGTCCGCAGTCTAGCATTTCCAGGCGGATTTGTATGCCTCGTAAGAACCCTTACATGTTTGAGAGATATGACCAGGAACTAATCATTTTCACTATTTATGACCATTTTCATGAGCTATTGCCCACAGTTTTGGCGTTTCTAGGGTGATTTACATCAACCTTAAGACCCGATACATGTTTGAAAGTTATGACCAAAAACTCGTCGTTTTCATGATCTATGACCAATAGTTTTGGGGTTCTAGGGCGATTTACAACAACTTTAAGAACCAATACATGTTTGAGAGTTTATGACCGAAACCTCATCGTTTTCGTGTTTATGGCCATTTTCATGAGGTATTGCCCACAATTTTGGGGTCCCTGGCGGATTTTCATGCCTCATAAGGACCCTTACAAGTTTGATAGATATGACAAGAAACTCGTCGTTTTCGTGTTTATGGACATTTTCTTAAGCTATTGCCCACAATTTTTGGGTTCCTGTTGGATTGGCAAGGCCTATAAGACCCGTTACATGTTTGAGATATATGACTAAAAACTCGTAGTTTTCGTGTTTTATGGCCGCTTTTATAAGGTATTGCCCACTGTTTAGGGTTTCGAGGGCGATTTACAATGACCTTAAGACCCGATACATGTTGGAGAGATGTAACCCAAAACACGCATTTTCCGTGTTTTATGGCCGTTTTCATGAGCTATTACCCACAGTTTTGGGGTTTCTGTATGCTTACATCAACCTTAAGACTGTCGTGTTTGAGAGTTATGACCAAAAAATCATCATTTTCGTGTTTTATGGTCGTTTTCATGAGTTATTGCCCATAGTCTAGGATTTCCAGGCGGATTTGCATGCCTCGTAAGAACCTTACATGTTTGAGAGATATGACCAGGAACTCGTCATTTTCACGATTTATGGCCATTTTCATGAGCTATTGCCCACAGTTTTGGGGTTTCTAGGGAGATTTACATCAACCTTAAGACGCGGTACATGTTTGAGTGATATGACCAAAAATTCGTTTTCATGATTTATGGCCAATAGTTTTGGGGTTCTAGGGTGATTTACAACAACTTTAATAACCAATACATGTTTGATAGTTTATGACCAAAACCTCGTCTTTTTCGTGTTTATGGCCATTATCATGAACTATTGCCTGCTTTGGGGTTCTGGCGGATTTTCATGCCTCGTAAGAACCCTTACATGCTTGATAGATATGACCGAAACTCGCTGCTTTCATGTTTATGGCCATTTTCATGATCTATTGCCCACAATTTTGGGTTCTTGGATTGGCAAGGCCTATAAGACCCGTTACATGTTTGAGATATATGACTAAAAACTCGTAGTTTTTGTGTTTTATGGCCGTTTTTATGAGCTATTGCCCACTGCTTAGGGGTTTGAGGGTGATTTACAATGACCTTAAGACCCGATACATGTTGGAGAGAGATGACAGAAACCTCGCATTTTTCGTGTTTTATGGCCGTTTTCATGAGCTATTACCCACAGTTTTGGGGTTCTAGGGCGTTTTACATCAACCTTAAGACCTGATACGTGTTTGAGAGTTATGATAAAAAAAATCATCATTTTCGTGTTTTATGGTCGGTTTCATGAGTTATTGCCCATAGTTTTGGGGTTCCAGGTGGATTTGCATGCCTCGTAAGAACCTTACATGTTTGAGAGATATGACCAGGAGCTCGTCATTTTCACGATTTATGGCCATTTTCATGAGCTATTGCCCACAGTTTTGGGGTTTCTAGGGCGATTAACATCAACCTTAAGACCTGATACATGTTTGAGAGATATGACCAAAAACTTGTCATTTTCATGTTTTATGGTCGTTTTCATGATCTATGGCCAATAGTTTGGGGGTTCTAAGGCGATTTACAACAACTTTAAGAACCAATACATGTTTGATAGTTTATGACCAAAACCTCGTCGTTTTCGTGTTTATGGCCATTTTCATGAACTATTGCCCACAGTTTTGGGGTTCCAGGGCATTTTACATAAACCTTAAGACCTGATACGTGTTTGAGAGTTATGATCAAAAAATCATTGTTTTCGTGTTTTATGGTCGTTTTCATGAGTTCTTGCCCACAGTTTTGGGGTTCCAGGTGGATTTGCATTCCTCGTAAGAACCCTTACATGTTTGAGAGATATGATCAGGGACTTGTCGTTTTCACGATTCATGGCCATTTTCATGAGCTATTGCCCACATTTTTGGGGTTCTAGGGCGATTTACATCAACCTTAAGAACCAGTACATGTTTCAGAGTTATGACCAAAAACTCGTCGTTTTCATGTTTTATGGTCGTTTTCATGGGTTGTTGCCCAAAGTTTTTGCGTTCCTGGCGGATTTGCATGCCACGGAAGAACCCATACATGTATGAGATATATGACTAGAAACTCGTCGTTTTCGTGTTTATGCTATGCTAAATCCTATTAGGATATCATTATATCTTCCTTAGTGAAAACATTGTAGTTGTCGTATGCTTAGCCCTGCTCTATATTTGGATGGTATACATGATATGATTATATGAAGTGTTGGAAAAATATATGTTTTATATAATAAAACAAGTACTCAATGAACCACCTGGGTGGAAAGAACCTTGCATTGGCATATTCAGGTTAACTAAAATTATGATTGGAAATATATCCTTACATTGGTGCCTGGTAGACAAGCTAGCATTGTGTATTGGGAGGACTTCTATGGAAAGACTTTGTCACATTCTCGATCTGCCAGTACTCCATTTTGGTGAGTACTTACCCGGCCACTGGTAGCATCAAGACGAGATTGTGTCATGTGGGTAACTTCTGCAGAAGATCAAATTCTAAGTACTTAGACGTGTCCCCGGTTACGGACAACTCTGAGCAACTAAGGCCTGAAGCTATGGAAGATCTCGACATTCCAATTTCTCAAAGTAAAACTTGATGGTGTCTACAAGTGATTATAAGCACTTGGAGTTTCCAAGGAGTTCAGAATGATTTGACAAAAGATCAAAACTATTTTGAAAAGATAGGATAAAACTATATTTCTTTCTTCAAAAGAGCCTAAACCCTACTTAGCCAAATATGCATGTAATGATAGGATCCACTTACTTCTACATAATAGTGAAACTTGCCAATACAATTCAAATGTATTGACCCTTATGGCTGCAACTTATTATGTTGTAGGTTTGTTTGATGTTAGTGAAGTGTGTGGAATAGGATTACAAGTCTACAACCAACATGATTGCCAGTGGCACATTGAAGATGAAGGACTCCATGCTATATAGATATTCTGCTGCATTGTAATGAGATAGCCAAATGAGCTATGTAAGATGTAATGAATTATTTTATTCCTGGTTATAATGTTGTATTATGAACTCTGTTTCTTGATATTACATCTTAACTGTGGATGCTAGCTATTGATCCAGGAACTAGCATTGTAAACACATGGATCTCTACCTTATTAAAGGTTGGGAACCTTACAGATGGTATCAGAGCATTGTGTTACCCAGAGATTGTAACCCTAGGATTGGACAAAACCCTTAGAAAATAGGAGTTGTATTTGTTTCAAAACTTATTTACAAACAATCTTGTAAACTCTTTCCTCAACCTTTTGGTTTCGATTCTACATCTCTTCCTTTTCAACTTGATGGAAAAATCCTTTACCATGACCAATGACTTCAACTTTAATTCCACCAAGGACTTCAACTTAGACATCACTAAGGACTACAAGTGAAAACTAAGAGACATTAGATTGCCTATCAAAAACATTGATATCTTGTTAGTGTATGGATCATATTGACCCATGAGGTATGACTATACCAAGTTAATTATTTCAAGAAAATTTGTTGTTTCCTTCAACTCATGAGTTAAGATCATAAGTTGTTAAGTGAATGGTTGCTTGTTGGATGCTTGATTGTTTGACTGAACTTGATTGTTTTGGGTTGTGTGTTAGAACTCCTTATGCCTATCTCAATACTTATCCCTATCAAACCAACAGATGCCTCCCCATCGTGCCAACCCCAACCAAAACAACAACAACAATGTCACTCCCGAGATGCAGCAGTTGATGATAGCTCAAGCTCAAATAATGCAGATGATGACACAGTTTATGCAAAATCAGAATTAGAACAACAACAACAATAACAACAACAACGACAACAACGACAACGACAACAACGACAACGACAACAACGACAACGACAACAACAACAACGACAACGACAACGACAACGACGATAACGACAACGACGACAACGACAACAACAACAACAACAACAACAACAAAAACAACAACAACAACAACAACAACAACAACAACAACAACAACAACAACAACAACAACAACAACAACAACAACAACAACAACAACAACGACGACGATGACAACGACGACGACAACAACGACAACGACAACAACGACAACGACAACAACGACAATGACAACAACGACAACGACAACAACAACAACGACAACGACAACAACGACAACGACAACGACAACGACAACGACAACGACAACGACAACGACAACGACAACGACGACAACGACGACAACGACGACAACAACAACAACAACAACAACAACAACAACAACAACAACAACAACAACAACAACAACAACAACAACAACAACAACAACAACAACAACAACAACAACAACAATCAGAATAATCCTCCAGCACATAATATGCTCACCAGATTTCTGAAGCTAAGGCCTGCAAGGTTCTCTAGGACAACTGACCCAATGGTAGCCAATGACTGTTGGCTGCACCGACGAGGAAAAATTTAGGTTTGCATCACATCTGCTTGAGGGACCAGCAGCAACATGGTGGGACAACTTTCAGATCACCACTCCCCTTGAGGATGTGACTTGGACTATTTTTGAGGATGGTTTCCGTACAGCTCACATCTCATCTGGAGTGATGAACTTGAAGAAAAAAGGAGTTCCATAATCTGAAACAACGTCACCTCAGTGTGGCTGAGTACATTGAAGAATTCAACAATCTGGCACGCTATGCACCGGATGAAGTTGACACAGATGCTAAGAGGAAGGAGAAATTCCTCAAAGGACGTAATGATGAGTTGAACTCAGAGCTATCTGTTGCCTATGTCCCAACTTACCAATCACTCTGTGACAAAGACACCATTTTGGAAAACAAGATGAATCAATTTGAGAATAGAAAGAGGAAGCATAAACTCAAGTATCACTCAGGATTATCACAAAAGAAGCGTGCATTCAAAAAGAGCAATGAGGATTCTGAACCACATCAGTATCAACACAACAACAATGGAAGTGATAATAATGGAAATGATACAGACAATGGAGATGACCTTGGTCAGAACCAAAATGACACTTTCAGGAAGAAAGATATTAACCAGTTGTAGTGATATAATTGTAAGGAACTTGGACACTATGCATCAGACTGTCCTGAGAAGAAAAAGAAAAAGGATGCTAGAAGATCCAATGGAAATAGATCCAATGTGACCCAGAAGGGACATGTGAATCACATTGACAGGGATGGGAGCCTTGAAGAGGTAGAAGAAGTGGATGTCAGGAATTAGTTAACTCAGTTGAGTCAAATAAGGATTCCTTGTCTGGATATCAAGTGTTGAACACATAGTCAAGTGAACCATCAATGTAACCCTATGAGACTTTCTTTTAAGGGTTGTAGTACCCTAGTTGTCTTCAAGCCAACTTGTAACCCTAGCCTTCCCAAATCTCGGGACGAGATTTCTTTTAAGGATGGTAGCCTGTCACATCCCAAAATTTTCCAAACTTTGAAATGTCAAAAAGAAAAAAATAAAATAAATAATGGTTGAAATTTAGGGTGAAAAGAAACTTTTTGATTCCAAATAGAAACATCAAAACCTAATTTGAACAAATAAAATCCTAAAGGTATTTAAAAAGATAAGCAAATAATAAATAAAGTTATAAAAGTTGAATCACCATTTTTGATCTTTAAATAAAAGATATGGTTTTATAAGCAAACATGAAAATAATAAATAAGGACTATTTTTAAAGAGTCAAATTAAATCTTGGCCAAGCAATTGAAATAAAATATTTTGTTTCATAAAAGAGTAAATGATTTATTAATATCCAATTTTATTTAAGTAAAGGCTTTTCCATTTTAAATAAACATTAAACTATTAAAGTATTTTAAATAAAATTCAAAGTGTTTTATCCTTCAAATAAAACCCACTGAAAAGGTTTTGGGAAAATTTAGAATTCAAATAGTGTTCTAAAACATATTTGAAACCTATTTGAAATAAAGACTAATGTCTATTTATTTATTTTTAATAAATAATAAACCCAAAAATTAATTATTCTATATTTGAATCTAAATTATGTTAATAAACAGAATTAAAATCAACACAAAGTTTGGTGGAAGTTTGAATTCAAATGAGATTGAATTGTTTGAATGAAATCAAATGTAAATTCCAAATAGAAAAGAAAAAGGTTTTTAAAGGAACAAATTTCAGCTCAAGAAAGCTCAAAGA